>JAKLMW010000013.1:0-563246 GCA_022813215.1 Talaromyces ruber | reverse complement strand
TCCTTTGTTCCATTGTGCATTAGTTTCCGCAGAACCTGGTCCAATCTATTGGCTGTGACGTTTCTGATTCTCTGACACACATCTATATAAATTTAATATTAATAGAAAAAAACTAAAATATAATCTACTAATTAAAAAATTAAATAATAAAAAAAATCTATTTATTAAAAATTATATAAAAAGTAATATATTATAATATTATTATAAAAAATAATAAATAAAAATATATAAAAAATTTTTAATTTAATTAATTATAATAATTAAAAATTTTTAAAGAAGAATATAATTAATAATAAATTTATTAAATTATTTTTAAATAAATCTTTAAAATAAATAGATAATATTAAAAAATTAATATTATAATATAAGATAGATAAATATAAAATAATAAACTAAAATAAAATAGCTATATTAAAAATTAAATAATATTTAAATATTATATATAAAGATGCTATTAAATCTATATCTTCTATTATTTTATAAATAATACTACTATAAAAGAAGCTATAAATTAAAAATAAAATAAAAAAATATATTATTATATATAATTAAGTATACTTAATAAACCTTTTAATAATAATAAAAAAGAAAATAACAAAGAAAATATTAAAAATAAAATTAATAAATAAATAAATTAATAAGAATTTAGATTTTATAAAGAATAATTTTATAAATAATAATAATTTTTTTATTTAATTTTATATATCTCTTATCTTCTAAAAAATTTTTTTTTTTTTTTAAATTTTATTCTTTTTTTATATTTTTTAAGTTTTTTATTTTCTTTATTATTATTATTATAATATTATTACCTTCTTATAGTTAATTAATATATTTAATTATAATTAATTAATATTTTTTTTAAAAAGTATTTAATATATAATATGTATCTATTTTATCTTTAGTTAGCTTAGCTTAGTCTTTATCTACTAATTTATCAACTAGACTACTAGTCCTGATTAAGATTAGCGTCGTTTAGTATTCAGTTAGTTCATTAGTTTACCAGCTTCGCTACTCCGGCATACAATCAGAATCATATAAAACCCAGAGCTTGATTTACTATCAATAATATAAAAAAAAAAATATAAATATTAAAAAAATTAAATAATATAATATAATATTTTTATAATATATATTATTATATTATTAAATTTAAAATTATTTAATTTTAGATTTTATAGAAAAATAAACTATAAAATCTAATATTATAAAAAAAAAAGATTTTTATTTAAAAATTAAGTATATTAATCTATAGTTTTTTTTTATAAAGCTAGATAGATAGATTTAGATATTCCTAACTAGATATATTAGAATTAGATTATTATTATTATTATTAAATTAAATATATTTTTAAACTTAATTTATTAAAAAAATTAAAAATATATTTAATATTTATATTTAAGAAGCTTTATTTTATAATTTTTATAAAATTATTAAATAGATAATTATTAAAGCTATCTTTTAAATTATAGATAAATAACTATTTAAAATAAAAAATTAATAATAATAATAATAATAACCTAATTCTAATATATCTAGCTAGAGATATTTAGATCTATTTATCTAGCTTTATAAAAGAAAAACTATAAGCTAATATACTTAATCTTTAAATAAAAACTCTTTTCTTTTATAGCACTAGGCTTTATAGTCTATTTTTCTATAAGATTTAGAATTAAGTAATTTTAAACTTAATAGTATAATAATATATATTATAAAAGTACTATATTATACTACTTAGCTTTTTTAATATTTATATTCTTTTCTTTATATTATATAAATAAGATTTTATTATATTTTGCTATATATAGTTTATTTATAATAATATATATATATTTTATACTAGATCTACTAATTATAAGACTAAGCTATTATTATTTTAGATTTTATTTTAATTTTATTTTAATTATTATATTAGTATATCTATAGATTTATTTTTTTATTAAATAATTATATAAATAATTTTTTATCTTTTTATTATTATTTAAAAAATTTTTTCTTTTTTTATTATTATATATTTTTTTAATCTATTAACTTCTTATATTATTTATTTTTATAATTAAATATAAATTTATTTTTTATTAATCTCTTTTTAATATTATAGATTTAATTATATTAATATATTATATTATTATTATTATTAGAATTTTTAATAATTTTTATAATATTATAGATATTAAGTATATTATTTATTAACTAATTTATATTATAAAAATAAATTTTTAATTTTTTATTATTTATTTTATAAGTAATTTCTTTCTCTATTTTTATTTTATTTTTTATTATTATTTTCTTTATAAACTTTATAATCCTTTATAATTAATATTTAATTAAATTTATCTTTATTTTTATATATTAATTATAAGTTTATTAGCTAATTTATATATATAAATAAACTTTAAATTATTATAGCTTTTATTAGTTATTTCTATAATATTGTTTATATAGTATATTAAAATAATATTTAATAAATTTATATAGTTTATAAAAGTAAGTATATTTTTTTTTAATAAGATTTTATAATAGTCTATATTATTTTTTATATTAATATTTTTAGCTGCTATTATTAATACTTATTTTTAGATCATCACTGTATTGGCTCCACTGCCTCTGCTGCTGCTATTCCTGCCGTCGCTGCCGCCGCTGCTGCCGCCGCAATGTCCCCTGGCGGGTCCCCCATCACCCCCCGTCCTCCCATCGCCCAACCTCGACGCAGGTAAAAAATTAATAAGATTTTAATATCTTAGATCATATAAAAAAATATTATATTATTAAATTAATTAATTAGATTATAATTCTAATTTTAAATAATATTTTATAATTTATTTAAAAAATATATTATTAATATTAAAAGATTTTTATAAATAATATTTAGAAATGCTAGAACTATTTATTTAATTAAATAATTAATTATAAATAATTAAAAAAAAAACTATTTTATAAATAATAAAAATAATAATAATATATTAATTATTATTATTTTCTAGAAAAAAAATAATATAATAATTAACTAATAATAAGATAATTAATAAAATAATTATTATATTATTAAATAGTAAGAAATATAATAAAAGCTTTTAAAAAATTTATATTTATTTAATCAAATTAAAATAATAAAGATTTCTAGATAATATCTAATTAAAAAAAATCTACTATATAAAAAATTATATAAATATTCTTTATTAAGAGATAGCTTCTCTTTCTTCTCCTTTCTTTCTTTATATTTATTATTCTTATATATAGTGCTTTATATATGCTATCTTAGCTAGATCAACACATCGAGTTTGACTATTGTCATAGTATCTATATAAATATAAATATCTTACTAACTCTTATTATTATATTTAAGTAATTTATATTAAAGAGCTATAAAGAATGGTTAAATATATAATAAATAAATATATTTATATAGATTCTTTTAATATATATTTTATATTATATATTCTTTATTAGTTATTCTTAAGCCTATATCTTTAGTTGACTATTTATATATCTAGTTATAGAAATGACTGGTCGTGATGTTAGCTGCTATAACTGAATGCCTTCCTTTAATAGTACTAGGTTCTGCCTAGTATTATACAAGTTGGTTTCGTAACATCTCCACTGTACTGCTGTATGTGCTCTAGAATATCATCTTTCCACCCACCTACGCGTCCATTATACTCCTCGTAGTATTGCATGTGAAGTACCACGTATATACATGGAACTACTACTACTGCTACATACAAGTTTTATAGGTCTACTGGATTTAGATATTTTCAATCTAAGTGTACGTTTCCTTCATTACTCATGCTGATTTTCTGCTGATAATGCTCTTGCTTTTAGTTACATGATTCCAAGTTTGGGCATGACCCCGAGACGAAGGAACACCGAAATGCAAACTCCGCCGATAGAACATGTGCGCTTGAAAGCCGCTTGTAAATTATGCGTCGACTAGTTGGACCTGGAGAGGATGTAAATATAGGCAAATTGTTTCATCTCGTCGATGTTATCCGCCTTCACTACTTTCTCATCATTGTAAAGTACCCAGGCCGATTCGTCGCTACGAGGGATTTTTCTTTTCAAGAAGGCAACGTAATGTCTGTTTAAAGTTAGCATTCCATTGTTAGGTTATCCAGTTTGCAAGGACCTACCCAGCATGCAGTGAACCGCCTTTGTGACAAACCAGCGACTGGAGCTTGTATTTTGCAGGCAAATCTGTCTTGCCGGGTATTTCTCGCTGCGCAGTTGATCCAGTCTCCTGGGCAGTGGACATCTCATTATCGTCGTCAGAACCTTCAGGATGGCTAAACACCCAATCTAGCGCCCTGTTAACATCTCCACCTGTCGCTGATAGCGCTCTTGAGGCCTGCTTAGCATCAATGCCCATCTCTCCAAGTTGCTGAATCTTTTCAACATCTTGTTCCGTCGGGGTTACACCACTGTTCACTGATACGGGCTTATCAATATCAGGATCATCTAGATGAGCCAAAAGCCAGTTCATTGCACTCTCGAGATCGGAATTGCCAGTTGCATACAATGCATTTTCACATCGTACCTGGGAGAATCCCATGCTTGCTAGCTGTTGAACTAGTTCGGTATTAGCAGAGAACGCCGGGGTACCAGTAGCGGCATCTTCGGGTAAAAATTCTTCTGTGGACAGGGGACCAGAAGACAAATAAGCACCCATATCAATGTCATCATCGTTGATTTCCACTGGGATGTTGAGTTTGGTAGGTACCCAGTTGATTAATTCAAATCGACGAGCATTTATGACCAGATGCTGCGGTAGCGACTTGAAAAGCGACCGTTTGCGAAAACCTTTGGTACTCCCGCAGCCTGGGCACTTCAATTCCACCACCTCATCACCAGTGAAGATATCAAGACACTCCTTCATGGTTACTGAATCGTATCTGGCTGTCTTTTCCAAGCCGTTTTCCGATGCGAGAGGGCGGGCAGGTACCTGGACTGACATGTTGTCCTGCTCGTCATATTTGTATCGGACTTTACCACAATCTAGGCACTGAAGGCGCTGTTCAAGAACGAAACGGAAACTGTCGACAGGATTGGCCGAACTTTCGGTACGATTCGACAAAGTGATAAGTTTGAAAAGATGTAGCAGCAACTCAAAAGCGTCTTGCTGTCTCATGGTCGAGAATTCCTCATGGCCGCGGCCAATGAGGTGTTTGAACATGGCAGGCGCCAACCCTCTTTGATGGGGTACTTCCACCGATTCAGGTTGGACCGATATCTCAGAGTCAGGTTTCGAGTATCTTCCAGATAAGAGACCGTCGGCCAGCTTCCTTAATTGAGTTTCGAGATCCTCTGCGGGGTTATTGACCTGAGGTGGATCCTCATTGGGACGAAAATATCGTTGCTGAAATTCAGGCAGTGCGAATAGACATTGAACGATACTAGCAAGGTAACAGCTATTCCCTAGATTTTTTAGGCCCGTAAAGCCAGGGCCAAAGACTGGTTGGAGGACAGAGCCATCATCAGTTGTCATTGCAAATTCCCACTTCAGATTTTGCTCAACCTGGAGTTCCATTAGACTTTTCTCCGTCTTCTCACTTTCTGCAATATTGATGCCCCAATGCGCTAGATGTGCGGCCAGGTTAGGGTCTATCCTCTCCTCATTGCACTTGTAACAGTATATATCGGCAGAACCTTCTGGTGTTATAGAGCCAAGCTTGACAGCAACACCATGAGATGACGAATCTGCATGGGCTAAGGCATGTGAATTACCACCAACACCTCCAAACTGGCTCCTACCGCAGCCGACATTGCCGCATTCCAAGCACAGCCATAGATTCTCTTTCAGCTCACAGGAGGAGCATTGTTTCAAATCTAAAATCATATTAGAACTGGGCAATGTGTGGTTTGGCACTAGTCTCTTTACCACTCCCGTTGACATTTTCGCTGTCTTGCTGGATCAAGCATAGGGTGTGCTCGCAAGGAATAAATTCCTGTTCCCACGCTTTAACCTCTTCTCTCTTCGAGAAAGACAGAGCTTTCATGACTCCCTCCACTACGGCGGATAACCTATCACCCAAATCGCCAGTATTCTCTTCCTGACACTCGTAACAGATAACGGTTGTTGCCGTATCATAACGGTCTTCTTCCGTCTCGGCTAATATAGCAAGCTTAGAAATCTTCTGGGGTGGCTCATCCCTCTATAAAGATCATATCGTGTTAGCTGAGTAGATCTCTCGAAGTTTGCAAATCTTCGTGTCAACCCACCTGTACTTTTTTTCTGGTCCTCTTGATATTGAGAGCCAATACGTGCCCTGTACGCGTGTGGTGCAACTGTGAATGGTTCCTTTCACCAGTACATCCGCCGTTGAAGCAATGGAGGCAGACACTCAAGCCGGATGGATCGTCCTGGTTGCTGTCAGCCACTCAGTCACATGACAAATTTGTAACAGCCTAGGTCTTTTACTATTGAATCGAAACACTGAGTGCAATCTTCTCTGTACACGGGCTGCGTCGAGCTTGGAGGTCGCATGTCTTAGAGGAAAACGGGAGTACATTAGTATCGCGTAGTCACGAAGCTGGGCCGAGGACGGATGTACCTGCATCTTTGAAATGACGGCATCCCGCCATGCTGGAGATGGGTGGGAAAGATAACAGATAACAGAATGAAACTGTTTCGCAATGAGCATAGCACAAAGAGTCGACGGCGGTTAGTGGTGATGATGAGAGGATGATGGATAGATAGACAATAGTTGGAAGAAGGAGCTCTCGATGACATCAAAAAGGTCACTCACTAGTGCCTTCTGTGTTTGTTTAGTGCGGGGTGTTGGCCCTCTTCCCAAGGCACCAAGGCATCGAGGCCATCAACTAGTCGCGCCGAAACGCGCCACACGCGTCGTACTTTTTTCCCATTTCCATCTACTCGACCTACCATCACTGTCTCAACGGTGAAAGAGACAATCTTGGAAACATAGAGCTGCTTCAGACTACTTGTGTGGTAACGAGACTTTCGCAGTCATACGTCTTGGCCATCACCTGCGTGCTGTGGTCTGAACGAATCTATCAGCAACCATGGCTGCTGACCCAGCAACGGTGATCTCGGTGGGATCCCTGAGGCAAGTTGTCGCCTGTCGAGTTTCTTTCTGCCCTTTTTAATAGATTCACTTAGTGCGATCTTCGATGAATCGAGAACAGCCCCAAGCGAGCCCATCGTCCAATGTGTGCAAATCAAACCACTCGCTCCTCAGCCGAACGGTCAAGAGCGATACCGAGCGGTTTTCAGTGACATTTCTAATTATGTGCAAACTATGATCGCTACTCGTAAGTCTTTGGGATGGTCGGTTGACACCGATCGTATCTAATGAGATCCTTTGTAGAAGCAAATCACCTCGTCAAAGATGGAATTCTGAGAAAAGGTTGCCTCGTACGACTAAAGTCTTTTCAGTCAAATTCTATCAAAGGCAAGAAGTATGGCTCACATTTGATACCTGACCCTGAATCTAGTGAAAATGTGGCAGTACTGATCGTGATTTCAAGAATCCTCATCATACTCGATCTCGAAGTCCTACAACACCTCGGCGAATACGAGAAAATCGGGGATCCCAAACCGCTTGAAGGCAAGTCAGAAAATGAGGAGAAAGCTACACCCACAATGATGTCTGGCAATGGGGTATACGGTACAAAAGCACCGACCGAACACGTCGCTCACAACGTACGCCAGACATCCTCTTCCGGCCACGCAACTATTTACCCTATTGAGGCTATATCTCCATACTCTCACAAGTGGACAATAAAGGCACGCTGCACGAGCAAGTCGGCCATCAAGACATGGCATCGCAGCAACTCGGAAGGCAAACTCTTCAGCGTGAATCTATTGGACGATAGTGGCGAGATTAAGGCGACTGGTTTCAACGATCAGTGTGACTCACTCTATGATCTATTCCAAGAGGGCTCAGTTTATTACATCTCAAGCCCATGTCGAGTCCAGATCGCAAAGAAGCAATTTTCAAATTTGAACAATGACTACGAGCTTACGTTTGAGCGAGACACTATTGTTGAAAAGGTAGCTTGCTGTTTACTCCTTTTTAGGCGAGAAATTTAACTCATGTGAATCTTTGCAGGCTGAAGACCAGGACAGTGTTCCTCAAGTCCGATTCAATTTCACTACCATTGGTGACCTTCAGTCAGTGGAGAAAGACACAACGATTGATGTCATTGGTGTTTTGAAAGAAGTCGGACAGACCTCACAGATAACTTCTAAAACGACGAACAAGCCTTACGACAAACGGGACCTGACTCTGGTCGACAATACCGGATTCTCTGTTCGACTGACAGTCTGGGGGAATCTAGCCACAAATTTCAACACTTTACCTGAATCAGTAGTTGCTTTTAAGGGTGTGAAGGTGTCCGACTTTGGGGGTAGAAGCCTGAGCTTGCTCAGTTCCGGCACCTTCACCGTCGATCCCGACATTGAAGAGGCCCACAGACTCAAGGGCTGGTATGATGCACAGGGAAGGTCTGACACTTTTGCATCCCATGCTTCCATGTCAGATGGGGCCACTTCTCGCGGCGGGAAGCTCGACCAGTACAAGACGATTGCCCAGATCCGCGAAGAGCAGTTGGGAATGTCAGAAGACGCCGACTATTTCTCTCTGAAAGCCACCATCATTTATATCAAACAAGACAATGTTAGCTACCCGGCATGCCCTTCACAGGGTTGCAACAAGAAAGTTAGCGAACTTGACCCTGGTCAATGGCGTTGTGAGCGATGCGACAAGACTTATTCCAAACCAGAGTATCGCTACATCATGCTTATCAATGTTAGCGATCATACTGGTCAACTATGGCTAAACTGTTTCGATGAAGTTGGAAGACTTATCATGGGCACAACGGCGGACGATTTGGTTAGTATGGAAGCCGAAAACAAGTATGAGGCTAGCGAGCTCTTCCAGGAGGCCAATTGTCAGACATGGAGCTTCCGCTGCAAAGCGAAAATGGATCATTACGGCGAACAGCAGAGGTATGTGCAAGACTCCAAGATTCTTTTCCATGCCTGGCACCCGTTCTCTCCAGAGTAACGTTCTAATCTTGATTGTTACAGGATTCGATATCAAATATCCTCGGCCAAGCCGATCAATTACTCCGAAGAAGCTACAAGATTGGCGAACCTCATCGAATCGTATAGTCTTGCATGAGGATGTCTCGTTGGATACGTGTGTTTGTTGCTTGATCGATTCTCGAGAAATGTTGCTCTTCCTGTGCTGCCAATGATGTGTTATCAAATAACGACTGGGGGGTTAAATGAAGTAAATGAAAGCCGATGCGTATCAAAAATCTCTCGTAACTACTTGCTGCGTGCCTATACATGGGGTACACATATTACAGCGGAAGTCCGTGAGATGTGGGACCGCCTCAGTCATTGTGGGGGAGAGATTAATAATACCCAACTAAGTTAGCAAACCTCCCCATTACGTATTCGAATATATATACTCTCATACTTTACCTTAAATTGGCTCTGCTGTTCACTTTTGACTAGCATACATACACCACAGTCACAAACCATGGCGTTGATGAAAGCAATAGGTTTGTCTTGCTGTTTCCTCACCGAGGAAGACTGATATCTCACCATGTCTTCGGGTAGGCATCAAGGATGGCAAAGGGCCGGCAGAGGCTATGTTCATGGACACAATCAGCCGCCCCGTCGCAACCGGTAACCAGGCCTTGGTTAAGATAAAGGCATTTGGACTCAATCGAATGGATTTGCTGCAGAGGGACGGCAAATATCCAGTTCCACCGCAAGCTCCCAGCACAATGGGCGTGGAATTTTCCGGGGTCATTGAGGAGCTTCCAGATTCACAAAGTGGTTTCAAAGTTGGCGATGAGGTTTTCGGCCTCGCATATGGAGGTAAGACTACTAGCATGAGCATCAGTAATCCGATTTTGGGAATAGCTCTTAACGGTCAGTCAATGCCTAGGTGCCTATGCGGAGTATGTATCCGTATCTACACGAATGCTTATCCACAAGCCATCTGGAATCTCGTGGGAGGAGGCTGCGGGTATACCAGAGGCAAGGCTCAATACCTTTTTTTTTTTCCCCGAGAGTACTCACCAACTAACACATGACTGTCAGACATGGATCACTGCAACACAAGCTTTGAACTTGATAGGAGAATTCAAAACAGGCCAATCGGTTCTATGGCATGCTGGCGCTTCTTCCGTATCCATTTCTGGCATTCAACTCTCAAAAGCCCTCGGCGCCACAAAGATTTTTGTCACGGCAGGGTCTCAGGAAAAGATCGACTTTTGCGTCAACGAGCTAGGCGCCACTGCGGGATTCAACTACAACACCCAGGATTGGGCCAAGGGTGTTTTGGAAGCTACCGATGGCAAGGGTGTTGATCTGATTGTTGATTTCATTGGAGCAAATTACTTTGCTTCGAACTTGACCGCTGCTGCACGAGACGGTCGTATCGTCGTGCTAGGTTGTATGAGCGGCGTTGAGCTACCTGCAGGTGTCAACATGGGACCTATCTTGATCAAACGACTAAGAATCGAAGGCAGCACTTTACGAAGCCGCGATGAAGGATACCAGGAGAAGCTTCGAAATCTTCTAGTAGAGAATGCTTTGCCAAAGTTTGAGGACGGCACTTTCAAAGTCTTCATCACCAAAGTATTGCCATTCGACCAAATCGTTCAAGCACACAAATTGCTGGAAAGCAATCAAACAAAGGGCAAGATTATTTGCACCGTACCATGATCGAATTGAATGGGAAATATTTGATTATGATCATGTCTTGTTTCTAGACCGCATGCTGCTTATTTGATATCTATTCTGGCGATATTCCTTATCGATAAGGGGTGGAGTCATGGCGGTCAGGACTGGCAGAAATCATTTAAGCTTAGTTTTCGAGAAAAAATAAAAAAAATAGAATAAAAGTTATCCACTTGAACTTGAGGTACAACATACCAGGTGGGTGAGAATTGGAGTTGCTTGATTATCTGATCATATTTACAATGGCGAAAAGAACAGTCGCAGAAGAAAATGAACTGTCCCGGAAGAAATTGAAAACAAAGACTGGCAAAGATGAAAATTATGCCGAAGACAAGACCAGTACACACGAGAAGAAGAAAAAGAAGGATAAGGGCAGTAAGAGTTCGTCCGGATCAGATAAACCCGGTACAAAAACTTCTCGGTCGGAAATAGATGATTTCATGAAAACCAACACGGTAGAGATCTCGGATCCACTGAATAGGGAAAACCCCCCAGAACCAATTCTCTCCTTCGTTCAACTTCCCGATCACGATCACATCTTATACGAACCGCTCAAGACCTTTTCGGCACCGACCTCTGTGCAGTCTGCAACATGGCCATTGCTGTTTTCTGGGAGAGATGTCATTGGTATCGCGGAGACAGGCAGTGGGAAAACCCTAGCTTTCGGTCTCCCATGCCTGAAGAACATGGTGGATTCCAAGAAGAAACTCAAGCCTTCTCATCCAAGGGCGGTGATTTTGACACCTACCAGAGAGCTTGCCATGCAGATTTACGAACAATTGGAGGGATATGCTCCTCGTGTCTCCGTCAGAGTTACATGCATTTTCGGAGGAGTCAGAAAGGACGAACAGCGGGAGGCGTTAAAAGACACTGCCATCGTTGTCGCCACGCCGGGTCGACTGAAGGATCTTGAATCGGAAGGCGCAATCGATCTGTCTAAAGTGAAGTACCTTGTCCTTGATGAAGCAGACAGGATGTTAGACAAGGGGTTCGAGCAAGATATCAAAGACATCGTTGCCCCAATGCCCGTCTCTAGACGACAGACTGCCATGTTCACAGCTACATGGCCCGTCGCTGTTAGAAATCTTGCCAATAGCTTCACTCAAGATCCAGTCATGGTCACCGTTGGCGGGAAACCGTCCGAAGATCCTCGTGCAAACACTCGCATCAAACAGGTTGTCGAAGTATTAGATGGGAGGGACAAGGAAAACAGACTCACTCAAATTCTTGCAAAGCTCACGAAGGAATCCCCTCAAGGCAAGATCCTGGTCTTCTGTCTATATAAAAAAGAAGCTATGCGCATTGAACGACTGATCCAGTCGAGGGGATATGCTGTCGCCGGAATCCACGGTGACCTCAGTCAAAGCGACAGATTCAAGAGTCTTGCGTCTTTCAAGTCAGGTGCCGTTACCATTCTTGTTGCTACAGACGTGGCCGCTAGAGGCCTTGATATCCCAGCGGTGAAGACCGTGGTCAACGTCACATTTCCCCTGACAATAGAAGATTACGTGCACCGCATAGGACGGTAAGTGACATTACGTATATCTGCAATCTTGGTGTAGATAGCTAACTTTTTTGCAGAACTGGTCGAGCTGGAGCCGATGGCGATGCTATAACCCTTTTCACAGAGAACGACAAGGCGCATTCAGGGGCGTAAGTGATCTCCCTTCCTGCAAACTCAGACAACATGAACATTGATAAATTATCAATTTAGGTTGATCAATGTTTTGAAAGCCGCGAAACAAGATGTTCCCGATTCTCTCTTCAAATTTGGCACCACTGTTAAGAAAAAGCAACACGATGCCTACGGTGCCTTTTTCAAAGACGTGGACGTGACTAAATCCGCGACGAAGATCACATTTGACGATTAGAGCGCTTATGATGACATCTCTTTACATCTCTAGAATTCATTCTTTCTTATGTACAACAAGCTCAGTGTCTGCCACGGACATGTTTTCTATACTGGTCCAATATGTAGTTGCGTTCTAGAAATAGACTATTTCCCAGATTTAGTATTTTTTCTATTGCACTTCAGTTTGTTTGGGCGGATAGACTCACATTATCAATCCATAAATCGCGGCAAACCCAAGCGTACCCAATATGCCGTAAAGACCGTCACCTAAAGGCCGGTAGCCACGCAGTTGACGACTAGCTGCAAGGGCAAGCACGCCCAGTGTCTGAATCTTGGGGCTAAAATCGGCAACTTTGAGCTCAGAACCATTTTGTCGCAGGTAACCTCGTATGTATGAAAGACTCCAGACTGTTCTCACAGACATGTTGATGATGTTTGCAAGCACCAACCCATAGGCGCCGAGTTCTGCAACGGTGAGAAGCAGGTAGGAAGCCAACCCGAAACATAACGTAAAAACAGTCATCCAGGCAGCTTGCCTTCGCATATCTGCAGGGCTGACAGCAGCAGAAACGAATGCTTCCGTGATACCAT
This sequence comes from Talaromyces ruber, assembly GCA_022813215.1. Lineage (NCBI taxonomy): Eukaryota > Fungi > Ascomycota > Eurotiomycetes > Eurotiales > Trichocomaceae > Talaromyces > Talaromyces ruber. Next base: position 550,086 of record JAKLMW010000013.1, on the reverse strand, counting down.
TGAATGCGAGGAATGGGATATAACAACAGTAAGCCAATAGCAACCCTTGCACCTTCTCCGACATCCAACGTGATCCCATGAGAGTTTTGAGGCCAATCGGGACAACATCTGGACCGATGCCCACGGTTAGCAAAGCTAAAATTGCGTATGCTCGCAGTATATCGGTCAAATGGGATCTTGCGGCTTCAATATGAGCCATATGTTTCCTTTCATCTTTATCTGCTGTATTCAGCTGCTTTGACCACAAGTTTCTACTACTCTCTTCAATGGGTTGAAAGACCATGCGCGCAACGAGGCCGCCATAATTTGATGCAAATGAATATATGCCTTGATCTTCCAAGGTCGAGAAAGTGGCAAGAATCATGGAATCCCCTTGCGTGAGAAAGTGCTTCACCGCCAGCTGAAGGTAAAAATTGACACCCAACCATAATAAAGTGCGCGAGAACCTATTCGCAATGTATTTCGTAGCATTTCTGTATTCTACTTAGCAAAATATACTCCCAAAACTTCCAAACCTTCAAGACGGTTGGAGGTCTTACCTGGGCTGAATTGGTTTGAGCCAAAATGAGTAGTTATGCTTTGCTGACTTTGCCAGCATATGCCAGCTGTACACACAGATCAAAGCAGCAGCGTATGCGAGATATCCCATGGCGAAGGGCAAAACACCTGCATGCCATTTGCCTCTTGTCGCCCATATAGAAATAGCACAGGTAGCTATACTTCTTGCAAAAGCCGCAGTGGTCTCCACGATTGCCCGTTCCTTGTAGAGCATTCGCTGCTGAACCACTGCAAAGAATGGTTCGGTAGCTAGCTCTGCCATACAGGACAGGGCGACTATACGTAGGCTTTCTCGGAAATAAGGCGTCGATAGAACTTTTTCCGTCGCCCATGACTGATAGAAGCAAGCCAGGAGTCCGGATAGAGGTAGACCAAGGGCTATCGCAATGTACGACATATTGACCACTGTCTGTGATGATGCAGAGTCATCTTTGACAGTTTTCGAGTCCGCCTTATTAGTCGTGTCGGGTTTTTGCGTGTTCTCCTTATCTGCACTTTCAAACTCATTGGATATGGGTTCTCTTTGGATTGCGATTCGTACACACTCCCGTGAAAAGTATAGTGCTGTGATGTAATATAGTTCTAAATGGGTAGCAACACCAACAATCTCTGGAGACAAGTGGCGCAACACCAACTGATTCGAGGCAAATGTGAGAAACCGCGACACGACTTGTATCAAGATCAGAAAACTCGTGCCATACGCCAGGGACGCGCGTGGTGCCTTTGGCGGTTGCTGGCTACTCTCACTCATTGTAATAGTATCAATTGTTAATGGTTGATTTCGGCACCGCCAATACTCCGTTATTCCATATTGGATCCTACCTTTTCTTGTAATTTGGATCGTTTTTCTCCTGTGTACAGGGATTGGGCTTATATGGGTGAAAGTCTTTGTTGAGGAAGTTGCTTGAAGCTTAGTTGGCCGGAATGGTTGACTCCTGAGGCCACCATTTCCGCAACTCGCCGCAAATGAGCATGCGTACTGTATAAGAACATTTCCCAACGCCGGTGCATAGTTACGGATATAAGATTTCAATTGAGTAATGAGTAATCTCGAATTATTGTATCCCGGGTCTACATGGAATAGTAGATATACCGTATACTCTGAGTCCTTATGCAAGAAAAAAGCCATGACTCGTTTGGACTCCGCCCAAAAAGCTCATACAGCAGCAATGAAACCGTTCGATTGCTGTACCGTTATTGATGTCGCTACTATGTTCCCCGTCTGTACATGAAGCTGATCCGAAACGTGGAATAAGATTTTCCTCAAACAACAACACAATCATTGCTCTAAAAGTCATACAAATACAAAACCGTCCAGTGTGCAAGTGTCCCAAGTATCACCCTGTTCACTGGCGTGAGACACTCCAAAATATATATCTTAGAACGGAGGTAGGTAGAAAGGATAGCCGCCGTTCTTGGCCCTGAAGACGCTGAGAAGGAAGCTGTACATGCCGAGCAGTATAACGCCCCAAATAATAACAGCCAATTGCTGAGTCTTAGCATCGGCCATGCGTGGAACTCTCAAGGCTAAGGCAATGACTGCAAAGGAAAGTATGCCATCTGAAGAAGTGTTAGAATTGCGACGTAGTTACTACATGAAATGGCACTTACACATTGCAGCCACAATCTGAGTTTCCATACCAAACTGGTTTGAGAATCCGCCGGCAAAGTAGGAAATTCCCCCTCTTCCGTCTCCCGCAACATATGGAACCTTGCGGATGTGGTTGAACATATGTCCGCTAGTAAATAGAAGGATAGCAATCAAGCTGATGGCCGCCCATATATTCCTGTTCTGTATAATAGGAATCACGTAAGGCGAGGTTACAGTGAAAAGAGTAATTGCGCCAAGCAGAAGGGTGACTGCGGACGCAAGTCGCATGTAGTTGATGGGACGCACCAATTGCGGTTTCGGGCCTTCGGGGAGATGACGGGTGATCCAGACGTAGGCTTGTTCAGCGGTAGTCGGGCTATGACGAAGATATCAGCAAAGAGCCAAAGAAGATTCTGTGACTGAGGATTTACCCAAACAAGTCGAATCTTTGAGGTGCTCCATCAGCCGTTGCGCCAGGTCCCACTGTTGGGGGGAATAATAGTACCACGGGGGCAGTTTGTAACATTAGCTGTAGATGATGAGCCACTTGTCAATGCGAGTTCAGAGATAGTACTGTTCACAAACCTGTCTAAAGGTTTCCTTTCCATTGCTGAAGTCTAGTGTGCCAAAGATCAAGTCGACATCGCCGGCTTGGCCCTTGTTCCAGCTTTTTGCAATGAGATCCCACTCCGGTTGGAATTCTCGGCAGAGGGCACAGCCGAAGCGCGCGTCTGTAGCTGTGAGCATAACGGCGACATGATAGTCGCGGGGTGCCGATGTGAGGTCATTGTATGTCGAATCATCCAGGTCGATTGGAGTTGATCGGGAAAGGGACTGGAAGCGAGCTAGCTTGTCACTTTTGGTTGTTGCTGCCGACAGGGCAACTCCTGTGGTGCACAGTAGTGCAGTGAAGTAGGGAAGCAGCCTCATGGTGATAGTTGCCTGGACACAAGATAGGGAGAGGAAGACGAATAGTGACAAGTGGTCGAGATGGTGAGGTGTCCAATACTCAGTCGGAGTACGTAACCGCTAAGCCAAGAGGAGTAAGGCTTACTTGGTATACTCCGCGGCTCGACGCGTGTTAATTGATTGTTGCTCAGTCAACATCTCACTGCCATGAACAATTGATAGATATCAACTCCTCAAAATGGTCGCTTATTGTGAGGAGGATACGTGTTCCGTGCGGGAAGTAGGTTTATCTAATGTCGCTCGGATCACGATTGGCCAGACTGACGATCGCATATAGTATGAACAATCCCTCAAATCAGCACAGCTCGAGATCGCATACGAGAAAAGCCTCGCGCAGCTGGATTCTCTAATAGCCTCTGAAGAGACAAGAATCTCGCGCGTGGACTATATCATTCTCGACGCTGACTACGAGGTGCTACAGGCGAAATGCGCACGATCCGAGTATGACATCGAGCAGCTACTCCAAGCCGAGACAACACTGAAGCAACAACTTCTACGCGCACAAGAGGATTTGGCAAACTTGCAATTTTCTACGCGCTCTGATTCGCGTGCGATGCAGGATTTAAAGGTAAGTTCGGTCGATCTTCCCCTAGCAAAATAGTTCTCTGACTGTTGGTTCAGAATGATCTCGTATCAATTAAGCTCAGGGTCTCCGACTATGAACAGATCTCCATCGACAACTTGTCGCTTACGAAAGAAATCGCACACTTGAAACTGGAATTAGAGCACCTCCAAAACCAGAACAGATCTCACCAAAATCTCATCGCAGAAAAGTCTGCGTTAGAAAGGCAGCTCAATTCTCTAGAAGTTCAAATGGAAGAAGAAAGGCGGGCGTTTGAGCGAAATAAAGATATGGAAACCAAGAACCGAAACGCAGAAGCGCAGCAACAACTGAAGAAATTGCAAGAGGAAATCAAGAAAGAAGTTGACGAAAAACGCCGAATGGAACAGGAAATTATTGGACGGTCAGCCGCATGGGAGCAACAGAAGAAATCCTTAGAAGAACGACTTGATAAGCTTAGGAAGCAGCTACGAGTGACAAAGGAGAAATTGAAGGAACACCAGAACGATACTCTTCTATCTCACGAGCCCCAGCAAATTGAGCGACCTCGTCAAAGCGTCGCTAGTGACAGGAGCGCGTCACTGGGTCATTCTGGTGGCACCTTTGATCCATCCATGACAATCGCAACACCGGGTGCCGTCAAGATTAAGACGAATTTTCAGCCAAGACCCTCTGCCGTATTGGGAGAAAAGTCGTCATTCTCAATCACACCTTACCTTAAGCGCAACAGGGATGCCGAGCACGCTTCAAGCAGTTCTGACGATGATCTGCGACCACAAGCAGATTTGCACACTGCCGAAAAGCGGGCTAAAGCGTCACCTAAAAGCAGTAAGGCAGGACGTCCTAAGGCGAATCCGCCATCTAAACATGATAACGGCGCTGAAAACGACGATGGTGGTGATGACCATAGAATCGTAAATGCCGATGGACACGGCAGATCAATCGCAGAAGATTCTATAAGCTCGCGACGGCATGAAGAGATGCCACCAATGCTTGAAGGCATGTCAAACAGAGGGCTCTCCTTGGGAGGAAAGCAAGTCCCTCGAAAACGAAAAGTCCTAGGTGGGCAGCGCGATATCACCTTGTTTGACGAAGAGGAAGAACAATTTGAAAGGCCAAAGAGGGTAGAGAAGCCAATCCCCAGCCTAAAGCCAAGTGCCAAACGCCCACAAGCCCTAGGAGTCGCTCGCCTTGCATTTGGGGAGTCGTCGTCGTTTTCTCCGCTAAAGCGTGATAAGAGATTAATATAGTGCAACAATACCAATACCTTGAATATAGCAAAGTCACCGTGCAGTTGATTTTCTAACCGTAATAATAACAAGTAAACCTTTGCGCGTGGTGAGTATGGTGTACTTATTTAGTTAGTTACTGTAGTTAGCCTGCGGAGAGCACAGAGCGTCTCCGCACCCAAGCTACCGTTCAGCTCTCCGCAACATTCTTTTTCGCTGCAAATAAGATACTAGATGAATAACTTATATCAATCTTCTTGGTCAAGCGCACACATGACTTCGAAGCGACCCATGGTCCTGTCAGTATGGCAGGCAATTCTGTCCTGCCGTCGGTGCAACGCTCAACTCCTTTCGACAGACCTGAAACGATTCTCTTCGTCCAAACGATGGCAGTCACGCCAGCGCAGTGATATGTTCACCAGAGAGGCTGTGGTTAGGGGCCTTAAAAGCAGAGCAGCTTTCAAGCTTTTGCAGGTAGAAATTTCTGGATCGTGGTTCTTTCACATTCACAAAGTGTTGCTAATCTGGTCATCCCAACAGATCGACGAACAATATCGGATATTTCGGAGTGGCCAAACAGTCGTTGATCTCGTTAGTCTTTCTTGAGATAATATATATTAGTCATTGGTTATTGCCGTCTTGATTTTGACAAATGTCTACAGGGATATGCACCGGGTTCATGGTCTCAGGTAAGACCCGACAAACACATGCAGTCGTTACTCTTCCAAGGCCCATTACTGACTGACTATACCATTTAAGGTCGCAGTGACTCGAACGAAACCCAACGGCCGAGTCCTAGGCGTCGATATTATCCCCGCCCAGCCTCCGAAAGGCGTATCTACTATTCAGGGAAACTTCCTTTCACCGGACATCCAGGAGTATGTCTTGGAATTTGTGCGAGATCCCAATCGCGGTCGACTACGATTACCTACTCCACCAACGGATGAAGCTGGACATATCACAGCAGACGATGATACTACCGTCTTCCAATCATTGACCGAGAGTTCTACTACCAGAATCGACAAATGCAAGGAGGAAAATGGAAAACAAAAAGAACGAACTGTCGACGTTGTTCTAAGCGACATGTCTGCACCCTGGGCTCAAGTTAAAGGATTCTCAAATAGGAGCCTTAGTAACCCTTATCGCAGGATGATGAATACCAGTGGAATAAGTTTTCGGGATCACGCTGGAAGTATGGTAAGTGTTGATATTCTTCTATATTTGAGATGGCTATAAACGACTAAATGTGATTATACTAGGATCTGTGCCGAGCGGCGCTGCAGTTCAGCTTCGATGTCCTTAAGTCGGGGGGACACTTCGTCTGCAAATTCTACCAGGGACCCGAAGATAAAGTCTTCGAAAAACAGCTCAAAGTCTTGTTCGAGAAGGTGCATAGGTTGAAGCCCGAATCGTCTCGAAGTGTATGATAAAGTTCGCCCCGCCATTGCAACAAAATGGCGTCTTTGTATTCGCTGACAGGCATTTATAGGAGTCACGGGAGGCATTTTTTGTTGCTATGGCTAGAAAGCCAAATGCCGCAAGATCAGAAGTGCTCGATATCGAAAACTGAATCAAGTCTCCTCCCTCGGAAAGTTGAGGATTCCAGATTTGGTGGACCGGTTTAATCTTCAATAAGTCCCTCGGAGTCGTCATCCCATTCGATCCTGGCGACATTCTCCTCGGCTTTTCGCTGTACCTGTGAAGACGTCAGCACTGATACGAAAGCATTCATCGAGAATATTACCTCTCTCAGGCCGCTCAATTCCTCGACATAGTCCTTGTCGTTGATTGCTTTCTGCACAAAGTCCCAGCCATCTTTCCTATACGCGTCCACAACTCTGTCCGAGCATGCACTACAGCAATCATAGCTCTTGCCGGTGATTGGAATATTGGAGAATGTGGAGAGGAAGCCCCTGATTTGGTGTGGAACAAGGCCGAGAGGATGATCTCCTCGTTCGGCATTCTGGATGATTGGCGCAGGAGCGGCCGCCCCGTCAGGATGTTGCAAAATGGACACAAAGAGCTCTACTAGAAGTGCGGATGCAATCGCAGAGACGCCTGGTCGGGTAACTGTGCATTGCTGATCAAGCGTCTGGTCTTTCATGGACTGGGGGCGTCTATTAGCTACGTTGGGAAAGGGAAGGGTAATAGACTTACATCTATCGGTGCAACCACATCATTGCAGAAGTAACATCCAAGCTCCGCTTCACCAGCCGATTGGGGCTTCACTCCATGTCTCATTGCGACAAACGTGTCAAAGCCCAAGGCCGCGTTCATCACGATTTTCCCCAGAGACTTTCCGATAACTGTCGGCAACCAACGAGACTCCCGGCTGTCCATGAGGAGGAAGATGGCATCGTGTTCCTCGATCAATTTGCGAAGGAGTTCGAATTCTTTAGCAGCCTGAGCAACGTCGGTAACAGGATGGCCAGGCATCAAGACGGAGAACATATGACCTTCCGACTCAACTCCTGGATATATCTCTTTCAAGGCTGCTGCGGCTCTTGTGGCTTTCTTTGCCCCACCATTTAGGCAATCACTGAAATTAAATAACGGTTGTCTCACCGGGTTGGAAAAGGACACCAATCCATTATCCACAAAAGTAATCTTCCGTACACCCCAACCCTGTGATAGTCTTAGCAAGGTTTATGATGCTTTTTAGGCATGGCCTACAAGGGAAAGAGCGCTTACCATCAAATTGCGCGCAACGTAGCTACCTAGAGTTCCAGCTCCAAGTAAGAGACAGCTCGTTGCTTTAACTTTGTCGAGGTCGAGGCCAGGGCTGATCCTCCATTTGATCAGCTTCAAATTCAGATCCACTGCTTGATCGGCCAATCTTCAGAAAACGGTAGTCATGTTAGCCACTTCGCATACACACTGTACCGCGTAGGGTAGAAACCTCGGCTCACCTGCGAGGGTCCATGTATGCTGTCAGGTCAGAGATTCGTCCAGCAAGTTTCCCTGCGCTATTCCTCTCCCAACCGGTAATCTTCGGCATCTCGCTAGACGCTAGGGTTTTGGTAGTTTTAGCATCCTGGGTGGTATCTAATTGCAGTGTAACTACTATACTCCGTCCAAGTTCCCGCTTGGTCGGAACGTCTCGATAGAATAGAATCTGGGCTTTCTGAAGACCCCAGCGGCGTTGTAAAAGCACCAGAAGGTTGCGCAGCATCCAGCCCGGAGCGTTGGGATAATTCGACGGGTCGGCGAAAGCAAAGTATTGATCTTGAGATTCCGAGCCATCGAAAAAGCCATTCTCATAGTCCGATAATGGCGAAATTTTCCAATTTGGAGTATCGGTGCTGCCAGATCCCTTTCCTTTTCGAGCTAGGAAGAATCCATGCTGTCGTACATCGGTATTGGTCTTCCAGGTCTGAAGTATATCAACAAGAGCTGAGCTTTCAGCTTCGGAGAGATTCCTAGAGCCAGGAATTGACAGGCTGGAAGCTTGATCACTTGAGCTGGTTCCGGACACGGGAACCCAGTGTGGTTGAGAGGTGATCGCAGGAAATGCGAACCAGTACTGAAACTTGTATTTCTTCAGGTCCGCGAATGTAAGAATCAAAAATGACGACAATATCGACGGGTTTGATAGTATCGAACCATCTCCTATGGCATCCCAAATCTACATTGAAGGTCAGTGGTGTTTTTTAGATTTCGAAAAGACTCAGCGTGGAACTCTTACGGTTCTCCCAGCTTGTTGAAGCATTTGTATCTTATCTGCATTTTTGTACTCTTCAACGGTGTTGAAATTCTTGATTGTGCCCTCGGCTTTGTAGTAGCCAGGTGGGACGCTTCAAAAGGATTTATGGTTTAGCTCTTGATTCACTGTCAACATCCGTTTGCTTTTGTGAACTTACTGGTTGCTGTTGAGCGCGTTCCCTAAAATCTGCATTCGACATGATGCAGCAGGGGCGTCTGTTGTGCGAATTTCATAGAGCCCTTGTACTCTCCTGGCGGAATCATCTAGCTTGTCATGGTTGATCTTCTGCGATGCAAGCGAAGTATAGAATGGGAGTTCGATATCCGAAACGAAAGGAGTGTACTGCATCTTTGCAGTATGTGAAAGACTTTCAGTGGATATCTCAGATAAACAGTTCTTCAATATTCAGTCTAGGGTAGGAGTTGTCGGAGCAAGAATAAATGGATGAGGAAGGTAGGCACCGGCAGCAGAGGAAGTCACGAGTCCAGCTTAGCAGGTGACCTTGCACGCGCAGACTCGAAAGAAGGTTCTGCCAGTACACAGATAATGTTTAGAAACACCTTTCCGGAAATCACTACAGGCTTGTCGGGTGAGAAGGCACTGATCAAATGTTCAACAGCTCATGAACTTTGATATACCTCGTCAGTCGGTGTTTGTTGATGGTGGGGTACCTAAGCTTAACGCCGATACGCCTATCGACTTTCTTCCAGACCGAAATGAAATATTACTCGACACACGGCTTACACTCACGCGATCAACTCACGACGACCATGCTGATCGGTATATGCGGCGGTAGGTGGTGAACTAACCTAATCTACCCAAGCTGTCTTGTTCTTGCACGTACATGCTAACTCCGTCAAGGCATATGCGCCGGGAAGCATGCCATCGCCGAGTATCTTGTCCGCGAGCAAGGGTTTGAGCTACTGCAGTTAGCAACTCAGAATCCGTTGCACATATCGAATGAATCGAAAGACCCTATGCGCTTGGAAGACTCCGAGAGGGAGGGGTTGCCGAATCGTAAAGACGAGACAGTTTTCGAGACCGTGGATTCGTTGCTTGAGTTCGTCACAAAACAATGGACAGGTCGCTGGGTGACAACAGATATCTGGGATCACACAACCTTGGATAGACTCCTACAAAGGCCATTCTTCTTGCTTGTGAGCGTAGATGCTCCGGTCAGCCTGAGATGGCAACGATTTCGAGACAGGTGGGTTGGGAACAACCACCGGCAATAGGAGGCTATACCCGTCTCACAGATTTTACAGGTGTACGCCCCAGAAAATAAGTCCACCGGATCTTGAAGAATTCGTCCTGTGGAACGATAAGCATTTATATGATAGGGAAATCGGCCGAGCTTATCTCACAGACAGAGCGCAGGTCCGCTTGTTCAACGCTTCGTCATCATTGGTAGAGCTACACGCAGCTTTGGAAAAATTGGATTTATCGAACGACGAACGCTTGCGGCCGACATGGGATCAGTACTTCATGCAACTGGCATCACTTGCCGCACAAAGAAGCAATTGTATGAAGCGACGAGTGGGATGTGTCATTATTCGAGACCGTCGCGTTATCAGCACTGGATACAATGGAACCCCCCGCAACATAAAGAATTGCCACGAAGGAGGATGTAGGTGGTTTCCCATGATCTACCAGATTTTCACGGTTTCTAAGTTTACAGGCCCTCGATGCAATCGCGGTGAGGGTGGAGGCGCCGGCCTATCGACATGTCTGTGTATCCACGCCGAGGAAAACGCCTTGCTAGAGGCCGGCAGGGAGAGAATCAGAGAAGGCGCAGTATTATATTGTGATACGTGCGATTTCTGGAATATTTCACAGGATATCGTGTCCCAAGGCTAACTATTTAGATAGGTGTCCCTGTCTGACTTGCACTGTCAAAATAGCGCAAGTCGGCATCTCCGAAGTCGTGTACTCGAAGAGCTACAATATGGACAAAGAGGTAGGCATTCTTGGATTTTCGCAAACGGCTCTTTATGCTCATCAATCTACATAGAGCGCGGCGATTCTCAAAGCTGCTGGGGTCCAACTCCGCCAATTTTCTCCGGTAGGGCTCCAGAAAGAGGTGTTGTGAATCTTACTGACATTGAACAGCCCCCGAATGGGCTAATATACCTTCAAAACCCTGAGCAATCTGAAACAATGCCTATTTTGTAAGCATATTGACGAGCGTGATTTGTAGTGTTGCGCCAACGGTGCCATTCGGAAGGGGTGAGAATATAAAGCTCTCCTTTGAATAACTTTTGATAAGGCGAATAAAGTCACGAGCATCATGCAACCCTCCCTCGAGTTGATTTCGTTCTTAATGAACCAGCGTAGAAGACTATCCTGTCAACGCGTTCGTTTTGGTAAATGAAGATGCCCCTCTCTGATAGGCGGCATGCTTCCGGAGAATGTGGTGGGTCTCCATAAAATATTCACTGAATTCTCAAACAAAGTAAGATTTTGTATGTTCTTTTTGATATCAAGTCAATTCATTGGAGAAGCAGCTTATAGATTCTGCAACCCAACAGAGATTGACTACCGTACTCAGGCTCTCGTGTGCTTGTTGAGCGTTTGTACCAACGACATTCCATTCCGACTACGGCATTCCCCTCAATCAAAATTTGTAGCGGGAGAACAAAATCTGTATGACTCACCCAGTTATGAGGCTTGCTCTCCATATTAATATGAGCTCTTGCTCAATATACAGAATTGACTCATCCCAGAAGCTCAAACAGTTAGATTTGAAAAGGCTCGACAGTCATGCCTTCTGTACACCTGTTGGACTATGTGGCAGGGAACGTCAGGTCCTTGGTGAACGCAATCAACAAAGTCGGCTATGATGTGGAATGGATCAAATCCCCAGCAGAAGTTCGCAATGCAGAGGTGAGCACTATACCTGGATCAATTGAACCATGCACGATCGATACTTACCGAACCTATAGATATTGATCTTACCCGGAGTGGGACATTTCGGCCATTGTCTTTCTCAACTCTCGGCTGGTGGCTTTTTAGAACCCATCAAAGAGCACATCGACGCTGGTAAACGTTTCATGGGTATTTGTGTTGGTTTGCAGGTCTTGTTTGAAGGATCAGAAGAAGATCTTCAGACCCCTGGCTTAGGCGTGATCCGCTCCCGCCTACGCAAATTTGACGATTCAAGAAAAAGTGTGCCACATATTGGATGGAACTCTGCCAAAACAAGCCACAATGAGAATTCTCAATCCTCTAGTATTTACGGATTGCGTGAAGAAAGCAAATACTACTACGTCCATTCCTATGCAGCGCCTTATGAACCCGGTGTTCTAGAGAAGCAGGGCTGGTCAGTAGCCACTGCTCATTACGGAGAAGAAAAATTCATTGGAGCTATAGCACGTGGTAATGTGTTTGCGACACAGTTCCATCCCGAGAAGAGTGGACAGGCTGGATTGCGTACTCTCCGTGCATTCTTGGACGGACAGCTTTCAGAGAAACAGAAAACTTCTTTGCCCCCGAGCGAAGGAAGAGATGGATTGACTAGAAGAGTTATTGCTTGTCTCGATGTACGCACAAACGATCAAGGCGATCTGGTCGTCACGAAAGGAGACCAGTACGACGTCCGGGAAAAGAGTGCCTCTGGTAGCCAAGTCAGGAACCTGGGAAAACCAGTCGATATGGCCAAGAAGTACTACGAGCAAGGAGCAGATGAGGTCACATTTCTCAACATAACGTCTTTCCGCAATTGTCCCCTGCAAGATTTACCGATGCTGGAAATTCTACGGCGCACATCAGAGACGGTGTTTGTGCCGCTGACAATTGGAGGCGGTATTCGAGAAATGACAGACACCGATGGCACCCAGATATCGGCCCTGGACGTTGCGAAGATGTACTTCAAGTCCGGTGCTGACAAGGTAAGTATAGGCTCTGATGCCGTGATCGCCGCAGAAGAGTATTATCAGAATGGGAAGCAACTATCGGGAAAGACCGCCATTGAACAGATCTCCAAGGCATATGGAAACCAAGCCGTGGTTGTTAGTGTCGACCCCAAACGGGTCTACGTGAGTGGCCCGGAGGCAACAACCCACCACACCATCAAGACGGCATTCCCAGATGCAAATGGACAAGACACATGTTGGTACCAATGCACTATCAAGGGCGGCAGAGAGATGCGCGACATTGACGTTCGACAACTCGTGCAAGCCGTTGAAGCCATGGGTGCTGGCGAAATTCTCTTGAACTGCATCGACAAAGATGGAAGCAATAGCGGCTTTGACCATGAACTGATTCAAGACGTCAAAGATGCTATCAAGATTCCAGTCATTGCTTCTAGCGGAGCTGGAAAGCCAGCGCACTTCGAGGATGTCTTTGCGAAGACCACGACTGATGCAGCACTAGGGGCGGGAATGGTGAGTTCTATGTCTAAACTTCCCATCGACTGCTCAAGAGACGATTCTGACATGCATCACAGTTCCACCGAGGAGAGTTCACGGTTAATGATGTCAAGAACTATTTAGTGGAGAAAGGATTCTTAATTCGAAGGCCAGAAAATGAGTGATCGACGCACGGTATGGGGGTTTGAGATTATAGTTAGATCAATTAAAAAGTGTAACAATCAAGACAGAGCCATCGAAGAATGAGATAATCCCGACACCGGCCCTAATCACGCACTAGGCTTGATGCGGAACGACCACGTGACAAACGCTAGAACCTAAACGTCGTCGCTCACTCGACTTCATTCTTGTTCGATTTCTCATCATCATCAAAACCAACCTCTCTTTCTCTTCACTATACAGCCCCGCTATTGTACGCTTCTTTGCACTTCCATTACTTCCACTCTCGCGATTGCCTCGCTGATCATCTGTGGAAGCCTGATAGCTCGCTCGACCTGTCGCAACCAGCGCACAATTCGCCACCTTGCTCTTCTGCCTCTCTCTTGCCTCTCTCCTGCCTTCCTTCGCAATTACATTTCGTTCCAGTTCTGTTGACTTGACCAGTCACTGTTCAAAGCTGTTTCGGATGGAGTGAACTCGTTGGACCTAGACGTTTCACTGAAGAGATTCAGGCTCTGTGGAGGGCTGAGTGTTGTTTGTACACAGGAATTCTACACCCTTTAATGTAATCCAGTTTCTGTTTTCTTGATCTCATACCACATACAAACAGAGAAGTGTGTCAAACTTTGAAGGAAAGAAAAAGAACATCATTCTTTGTCGATAGATAACAAGACGGTCTATTTGACAAACTCCAACTTTTCTCTTTAATAATCCTACATGCAAAGGGTCCTTTCGACCGCTTGACAGCTGACAAAAACAACAATCCACAATCTCAGCAATATCTGTACCTACATGTTCCTGTTTCATCCTTTCGCTACCAACTACGAATACCTCGCCATCTGAATCGACACGAACACCATGGCGTCGTCTGTGCATTTCAAATTCAAGTCACAAAAGGAACCTTCAAGAGTGACCTTTGACGGTACAGGAATATCGGTCTTTGAACTCAAACGTGAAATAATTAGTCAGAATAGGTTGGGTGACGGCACTGATTTTGAATTGTCGATCTACAATGAAGACACCGGGGAAGGTATGTTTGGTATCGCGAAAAGCTTCGCTCTCCCCCTTTTAGACTAATGTACTCAGTGACTGACGATTGTTGTAGAGTATGATGATGACACCGCTATAATCCCCCGCTCGACCTCTGTCATAGCACGCCGACTACCGGCAGCACGGCCTGGCAAGGGAGGCGCCGCACGTTATGTATCCGGTAAAATGCCTGTGACCGCTCGCGGTTCCACGCGCCCAGATCTACCGTCCGCAGGCAGAACTACATCAGGCGCTGGCCCTGCCGGTCAAAGTTCAATACCGGGGTTAGATAGCGCGCAAACCGAAGATGAGAAAATTGACGCGTTGTTCAATCTTCAGGCCAACCAGTGGAGAGAACAACAACAAGAAATGGCAAAGTAGGTTTATCTTTCCCTATCTAAGAAGCAATTTGAAACTAACACAACTCACAGTGCAACCCCAGTCGCTTTCGGAAGGGGCCGCGGCAAGCCTCTCAATGTCCCAGATCACCCGCCACCCCCGGGATACCTTTGCTACCGGTGCAGAGAGAAAGGACATTGGATCCAGGCATGCCCGACGAATAATGATCCGAACTTTGACGGCAAATATCGAGTCAAGAGGTCCACTGGCATCCCGCGATCACTACAAACAAAGGTAGACAAGATGACGGCTATGGCGATGGATGGATCTGCCGAAGATTTGAAGAATTCGGGTGTTATGGTCAATGCCGATGGCGATTTTGTTATTGCCCAGCCAGATAAGGCTGCATGGGAGTTGTTTCAGGAAAAGGCAAAGGCATCTGCTGCTGCCGCTGCGGAAGCTGCTGCTGCTGAGGGGAGCAAAGAACTTCAGGCTAGAGGAATAGAATGTCCAATTGACAAGCGCATGTTTTTGGAACCTACCAAGACACCTTGCTGCAATCGAACATATTGCAATGACTGTATTACTAATGCTCTCATTGAAAGTGATTTTATTTGTCCTGGTTGTTCAACTGAAGGTGTATTATTGGACAATCTAACAGTTGACGATGAAGCAGTCGCCAAGATCAAAGCATTCGAAGCTGAAAAGGCCGAAGGAAAGAAGGAGAAGGAAAAACAGGAAGGCATTAAGGAAGCTCTAAATGAACAAGAAGAGCCAAAATCTAGAAGTACCTCTGTGAAGCCTGTCGACACAGCTGCCGCTGTGTCTTCGCCTGGCGTTCAGAGTATCACAAGCACGAGCCAGAGCAAGAAAAGAACGGCAGAAGACGAGCCCGAAATCGAGGCTACTGCAAGACCTAACTCATCGGCATCTTTCAAAAAGCAGAAAGCCGACGACATTAAGGAATC
Organism: Talaromyces ruber; assembly: GCA_022813215.1. Taxonomy (NCBI): domain Eukaryota; kingdom Fungi; phylum Ascomycota; class Eurotiomycetes; order Eurotiales; family Trichocomaceae; genus Talaromyces; species Talaromyces ruber. The sequence continues at coordinate 534,612 of JAKLMW010000013.1, read as the reverse complement.
AAATGACGAACAAGGAGACGCACAAACACAAAACACCACATCGGAGAGCAATGACAGCAACAACATGCCTAACAATATGATGCCATTCCCGATGACTCCCCAAATGCCATTCCCGAATGCTGCATTTACACAAATTCCAGGTATGCCACCGATGCCTTTCGACAACAGCTTCATGGCGGGCATGAACCCAATGATGAACCCAATGATGATGCCCATGGGTAATGCCTTCCAAAATCAAGGTTTAAATGGATGGAACCAGATGAATCAAATGGGAGGAAATAACTTCCCTTTCCTAGGTAACGGAATGTTTGGGGACAATTCAATGATGCAAGGAAATAACTACGGACAATTCAACAATAATTTCAACCCGATGCAGATGGGTCAGGGAGGTCAATACATGTCACAACAACAGTCTGGGTTCCAGCAGGGCGCTGGAATAAACAATTTCTCCAATCAACAACGAAATAATTACAACTACAACAAGACCGCTGGTAGTAGAGACGACGATAGTCCATACTTTCGCCAGCCTGTGAATCCCCAGCGTCATCAGGCTAGACAGCGCCGCATACGTCCGAGTGATTACCGTGAGCTTTGATGGAATTCATGTACAATTACTACCACTGACTTTTTTCTTCTCTCTTCTCTTTTTGCATTTATACTTCCGTCAATGCATCTCTCGTGGTATGAGCCGACTACTATTGACAGGTGGCTGATTACTTGTGCGAGCGTGGGTATCTTGAGGCTGCGCATTGACTCAGGGTTCGTTGTACATAGTTTGTCTGCAGGCATAGCGAAGCATTGCATATAGTTCCGAGAATAGAACAGATTCCAGAATTGTGACATCTCTACAGTAGAATGCGTAAAGATGCGGTGTGAGACTTTCCAGTTCATGCCCGACGGGTATGTTAAGTCGAGAAAGAAGAGGAGAGCGCGTGGTTTGATTCGGGCCAAAGGTTCTTGGATACTTCTTTGGATGCCTTGCATGATGGAACTCAGTCCAACAACTAAATATCGTTTCTTGTCAATAGCAGCGTCGTAGCAGGGAATTAGATGTTGTGTGATCTTTGACTCTGGGACGGTAGAAAGAGGTTATCCCAGAACAAGCCTAGCGTACTCGGCAACTCATGACACGTGAGGCAGTGGCAGGCTTCCCGCCTCCAATGCAGTCGACAACCTCTGCCTCCTCATCCTGCTCATCCTCCTCTCCTACGGTCACCATATACTACGTACTTACCCAGTGCCACTGTCCCTCATCGCAAGCCATCGACTATCGCTCTTCTACTCTATTACCAATATACACACCATCCCTTTTTCAAGATACTCCCGCAGCATATTATTTACAATGGAGGGTGAACTCATGAGTGACAGTAGTAATTACTCTAATCAACGCCAACTTTCCCTCGGTAGCCATGGTCAAGTCAGTATCCTAGCCAGCTGCTACATGGCCACAACTGTCTCGGAAACCGTAAAAGGTTTCCACTACTGCACTCCCAACGGGGCAGGTATGTCCACCAGCCGACTCCTTTGTACTTATCGACAACCCTCTTGAACTAACATGATATAACTTTTAGGAGCACAGTGGTATGCCTGAGGTCCCTTCGGGGCCTGATTCACGCATGACAAGTCCTCCCCACAACATCTCGACCAGCTTTCCCGCCGCAAAAGAGGATATGTGGTCGAGACACAAAGCACCACGAAATAATATCGACGGTATTATTCGAGGGGAGGCAGCGCAAACCATCACGGGAGAGTGTGAGAGACTTTTCTGCGACACGTTGTCCGCCATGTTCCTTGGTGAGAGGAACCGCAGACACCGAACGTCGCTGGTGATGGGTGCGTTACAGCAAAATGTCCGGCTGGAAAATCGGAAACCATTGCGCCAACGGGACATCGAAGCTTATCTCGAACTGTGGGATTATGCGAACGATGCCATTTACCGGGGGTTCGTAGTTGATGGCTGTGGTCAAAGAACTTTGTTCGTCTTCCTTGACAGCCAGGCGACCAGTCATGGTATCAAGACTGCGTAAGTTTTTCGCTACCTGCTTGTTGATCAATTGGCTAACATATTTTGTGTATCAGCCTACTTTCTCTTTTTGAGCTCGCCGAAGTAGAAGCCTTCGAATGCAGCCAGATCATCGCTTGTGTACCACGCTCGGACGACCCGTTGGGCAGTGGTATCGTTCGAAACCTGGGATGGTGTGGGTTTTCTTTGACAAGTCTCGACTCTTGGATGCCGCCGGGTAGCGGCGGAATAGCACTAAGCGACAGATGGCTTTTTCTAGCTGCTCAGGTGTAAGAACGAGACAGCTAGCCCATGAGTCCTACAAGAGGTTAACCATGATTTCTCCTTATATCTTTGCACCGGTGGCTCTACTAATTTGTGAGTTTTGTCTAAAAGCTTAAAGGTCTTTCCAATGCGTGTGTGATGCGCATATAAGACAGCATGTATCCCTTTACTTCCATGAATTGAGTTTTATATTACCGTCTTGTTCCTATCTTTCTAGGATATTCTCTTTGCTTACTTACTTTCAAACCTGAGGCGTTTCTCGATTCTTGATTGTGTGTGCAAATAATCCCGCTATAGTTTAAATGGATCACTTGATACTTTGTGCATGTGACGATCTGCCCTGATTAGTTAAGGCGTCCAGCCCATAGTGACGTCGGCAAAAACATTTGGGCATAATTCCTTCCCCTCATTCCTTCTTCCTACATCTTCCCTTCTCGTTCTGTCTACTATATCAACTTGATGTATAAGTAGGTCTTCGGCTGCTAGAATGACGCACAAATAGCTAGATGAAGTTGTAGCAAGCTGTTCTTGCTATACAGGTTCATCCAGTCACTTGGCGTATCGACTCCAGTCACTGCTTAGTGGTACTGCATCATATCGTGAAGAAGGCAGCAGGGATTTAATACAAAAGAAATTCTGATCATAACTGATCCAGATGCCTCTTATCTCCATCCCAGCATTCCCAACCTTCCTCGACCCATCTCCATCATTCCCCAGACGACAGAACAAAGCACCCGAGAGCCGTGTCGTCGCGGACGATTCAATAGAAAATGCGAACCGTCCGCACTCTTCGGAGAATAATCTTCAATCGTCACACTCGTCCTACATTCGATGCGCGCGCTGCGGAGCTCATGTCTGCCACACATCTCAAATAGTCAGCAAGGGCTTCACAGGCCGGCATGGTCGTGCCTATCTCGTTTCACCTACAGACTCTCCCTCCATGAATGGGTACCAGCAGACGAACAACACTGCTACCTTGCTAAATACAATTACACAAAGGGCTGTTCCTCGCCAACTAGTTACCGGCGCTCATACAGTCGCCGACTTCAACTGTATCATCTGCGGCAGCGTGCTAGGATGGAAGTACATTGCGGCAGAGGAAGAAGCTCAGCGGTACAAAGTCGGTAAATATATTATTGAGACAAAGCGGATCACGACGTCTTCGTGCTGGGACTTTCTGGATGATTTCTCGTCGCCTACGTCGCCGGATGGTGTAGCTTCGTCTTTGCCTTCTGCTGCCAGTGATGATTACTCTTCCGAAGTCGAATTTGATAGTCAGGATGAAGACGAGTGCGAGGATCTCTTTGCTGGTGTCTGGAGTCCGGGGCTTGCGAGACGTAGAAGGGCTCGGAAATTGACTCGGATGTCTTAATATCAATACTGCAATCGTCGGGCACGATTAGAGCTGTGCTCTATACACGCTTCACGAATACGATACGATACGATGTGCTGCTTGTTTCACTCGATACCCAGCAATAATAATAACTAATCAATGTTGCTCTTTTGGGCTTGGACACATGCATGTGGTCGTTCTTGGCTTTACATCTCTTCTCATTATACTTTATTCTAAAACGCAACGACTTTTCATAAGCTTCTCGAGCTTGTTGTGATAAATCGTAAGATCCAATAGACCGCACATATCTAGAGCCTCAATCCCTATCGTACAACAAAGGTATCATAATTCCACACATAGCAAGCAACCTATCAAACTGCATCTTCAGTCTTCGCTCTTTTTGTCCCTTCTGGCTCCTCTGCTGTGTCAAGTTGCCTCTTTGCGCCTGATGAGCTTGGCTGTGCCTTCTTTCTGACCAGTGAGGAAAGATCATTTGCTTGTCTGCTGGCTTGATCGAGTGTAGCGGCTTTTTCGGCTGCAGATTTTCCGATGAGTTGTCCGAGAACGCCGTTTAAGGCTTCGATAGCATTGGTGTCTTCACTGGGGGCATTGACGGATTCAGGTGGACGGCGGAGATCAATCAACTATACAAAAAAAAAATTAGTTTGAAGTGTCTGGGGGACATGGAAGAGGTAGGCTTACCCGTTGTTCCATGTCAGCAACAATCTCTTTGACATTTGCAATCCGCCTCTTGGCTGCGTTGATTTTGTCTTCACCTTCAATCCCTCCTGTCTCAAGTTTATTCTCTTCCTGCGCGAGTCTCAACTTGCAACTGTTAATGGCGCTCTGCATGTGTTTTGCGCTCTCTTCTCGCATCGCCAGGTCCACCACTGCAGGCTTTCCCTCCCCATCTTCATCAGGTTGGCTGACAGATGCGAATTCCAAGGCAAGGGAGAGCTTGTAATAACATTCCGAGACTGATGGATCTTCAAATGTATACAGCGTTTCTTTGAGCTCGAGAGCAGCTCTAAGATCTGAAACGGCGTTGATGAAGCTTTCTCCTTCCAAAGAGATCTCTGCTTGTAAATCGTAAATATCTGCAAGTCGTTCTTGAATCTTTCTGACGTTGGAAGGAATGTCCGCTGATTTGCCTTTGCCATTTGATTTTTGTTCCGCGTCTTCCAATTTCTTCAATAGAAGGACTCGTGCAAGATCAAGTACCTCAAAGGCGTTCTCGAAGTCGTCGTCCTCTTCCTCCTCCTCTGCTTGTACACCATCGCCCTCTTCCTCAGAGTCCGAATCCGCAAAGTTCTCATCGCCTGTGAACTGGAACAGTTGGTTTGTTGACTCTGTAGGCTTTTTTGAGTCAAGAGACCCTTCTGCTGTAGAACTCGAGATTGCTGCTTGAATAAGGCCGGCCGAAGAGGGTTTCTTTGACTTTTTGGTAGCTTCAGTATCTTGTGCTGTCTCTCCTCCAGCGATCTTTGATCCTAGAACGTCGCTTTTGCTAACACCAACGTTGTAGAGGGACTTTCCGTAGGCGTAGAGTAGGTCGGCATTCTCGACGGACATTTCTCCATTGATCTCCGCTTGAATTTCGGTAGCTTGCGAGTACAGCTCAGCAGCGGCGTTGTAGTCCTTTACAGCATCTTTTGCAGCTGCGCGAGTGACGAGATCATCGAGGCGAGTCTGAAGCTCTCCGGTCTCTGGTCCGGTGGCTGCCATGGTCAGTTGAAGCTAATGGGCATGCGATATGATAAGACAACGGTGCTAAAAGCTGATTTTCTTGCAATTTGAATCAAGGCGACGTCTGAGACTGGCGACGAAGATGTGAAGAGTGTATCTAGCAATGTAGGCACATGATGGGAACAATTAAGACAGGAAGAAGTATGGAGGTGAACCTCTGGAATAGGTTTAGCGCAAGGTGCTTAATTGATATCTGCCCCGCTTGCCTGGAACGCGTCTTCAGAACGCGTCTCTCCGTGTCGGAGGGCAAGCTCCAGCTTCACTCTAGCTTCATCATCAAATTGAGACGAGCTATTGGTTTTTGATCAGAATGCTAGGATTGACATTGTGATATCGTTTCTTTCTTTCACGCATCCTTGCGATTCGCATGAGAACGAGCTCACTCTGCTGGTGGACGCCTCCGCAATCTTTCTGGTGATGATATAAGACAAAATGGATAGAACACAGACTCCCAAGATGCCACTGCCAATCCGGAGTGCCGATATAATACCGTCATCCTCGCCAGCCTTTGGTACCCCAGCCCGACCAGTTCGCACTGGCAACAGACCAAACTTACAGGGAAAATCATCCGTTCTACCTGTCCTCATCCCGCCTGCGCTGCTTCGACCTTTAGCTTTCCGAACCTTTACGAGAAAACATGACTTGACGATCTCTTCAAACACACTTCAGACTCTGGCCACTTTCGTTGGCAAGAATTGCGGATCGAGGTGGCGTGATGATGGACTTGCGGAACGGTTACTGGACGAAGTAGCCAAACTATGGCGGAAGAACGGCGGAGGAGTTATCGTGGAAGAGGGCAATGGTGCCTCCATCAAAGCCATTCTTCAAATACTGGAAGGCAGTATGTCCAATGGCAAAGTAGTGCCCGGAAAGTTATCAGATCAAGAAGATCAAGGTGGTAGTCATGCTGGGCTCGTGGGCACCGGTGAAACAGCAAACAGTCATGCCGGAGAAGAAGACGACGAAAACATATCTACGGATCCGAGACGCTACATGAAGATTGTCGATGCTTATGATCAGCCTCGATTGACATATAACCCTGACAAGAAACATTTCGAGACATCAGTAAACAAACCATCCTTCTTTCCGGACCCTTCTCATCAAATCATGTTTTATCGGGACAGATTCAACCTCATATACCAGAGACTGCTGCGCAACGAGTCGTTTCAGACGTCATCGCTCTTGAATAGCAATCGGCAAACCTACAAAATCACGCCCATTGCAAATTTGTTGGGAAGGGGTGGATCACAACATATGTGTTTGGGGCTTTTGTCTGTCTCCCCGGCCGGAGAGATGTCACTCACCGACTTAACAGGAACTATCATGCTGGATTTATCAGAAACCGTGCCTATCCCACGGGGGAATGGTGCATGGTTCTGTCCCGGAATGATGGTTCTAGTTGAAGGCATATACGAAGAAGAAGAGGTAGTCAAGGGCTCTGTATTAGGTGGTAACAGTGGCATTGGAGGTGCAATAGGAGGAAAGCTTTTGGGTATCACTATTGCCGGACCGCCCTGTGAGAAGCGCGAGGTGACTCTTGGCATGAACAGTATCGACTCAAAAGGAGACATCGGGACCAGCGGTGGATTTGGCTGGGTCGATTTCCTCGGTGTAGGAAGTGAACGTGCTCAGGGAGCTCGAATGAGAAAACTTGAGCATAAAAGTCTACGCCAAGTCAACCAAGCCGACGACCAAAGGAACGGACGACGCAGTATTGTTATCCTGGGTGAAGTTCATTTGGACAATACTAAGACGCTTGAAGCTCTTAGGACTGTCTTTGGAATATACAGCGAACTGCCATTTGAAGAACTGCCGCTCGCATTTTTGATGATTGGCAACTTCATTGGAAAGGTTGGATTTGGACAGAGCAATGGCGGAAACAGTATCGAGTACAAGGAATGTTTCGACAGCCTGGCCTCAGTTTTGTCTGACTTTCCAGCGCTTTTGAGCCATACGACTTTTATATTCGTTCCAGGCGATAACGATCCCTGGGCATCTACATTCACGGCCGGAGCTTCAAGCGCGATTCCCCGAAAAGCAGTACCTGAGCTATTCACATCGAGAGTGAAACGTGCATTCGCTTCAGCGAACAATATTTCAGAAGGCTCAGCGTCAAAAACCACTCCAGGAGAGGCTATGTGGACATCCAACCCTTCACGCATATCCCTCTTTGGTCCAGTCCACGAGATCGTCGTCTATCGGGACGATATCTCTGGACGGCTAAGGCGTGGCAGCATACATTTCACCAATACTGGAGACAGTGACTCTCAAGAACCCCAGGTGCAAGACAATGCCAGTGACGAAAATGATAATGACATGATAATCGACAACAATGATGACGACATCAACAATAACAGAAAGGCTCAAAAGAACAACTCCACCACCACCATAAGACCATCCCCCTCCTATCTCGCCGCTCAAAAACTCTCCAAAACAATCCTCGACCAGGGCACTCTCTCCCCTTTCCCTATGGCCACAAAGCCCGTCCTCTGGGACTACGCAAGTTCCATACAGCTCTACCCATTACCCACGGCACTGGTTCTCGCCGATAGCGAAGTAGCTGCCTTTTCTGTCTCGTACGAAGGATGCAACGTTCTCAATCCCGGTAGATTCGTGCCGGAAGATCATAAACGGGAGCCGGTGACGTGGCTTGAGTATGATGTTTTGAGGAAGCGAGGGAGAGTTAAGCAGCAGAGGATGTGATAGTATTATTTGGTTCTTTGGATTCGTTCCATACGCATTTGTACATGGTTACGGATCGGAATATCTCGTGCGAATAGAGCTTGTTTTGTCAAAATCATTTAAGCGTGTTAGTCAAGCATAATTTGGAAATCTATTTACCTCTATACCGTTGGACATTCCGTCTTGTATCTATAAAATTGCCATTTTATTCCATTACACGTTGAACGGATCCATAGCAGTCAAGGAAAGACATCCAACTTTGCATGCGGATGAAAAGCGTAGGCCAAAATTTTGTATAAGAAGATGGAAAACTATAGACGGACAAGATAGAACGAAGGCAATCAATACAAGAAACTATTTGAAATCCCCTCCCAAAAAAAGACACACTATGTATGTTGTTGAACAGGTAGATGAAATGTCAGAACGCTTGCTAAACAAAATGCAAGAGTTGGTCTTTAAAAAGTATCTTTGAATGCATATAACTAGAATGCAACTCCGAAATCACGAGGCTTTTGTGTTTGCAATTCCTCCGGACTGGGGCTGCGATCGCGGCTGAGAGTTCGGAGGTGTGTGGATTGTTCCTTGTAGTGCCCACGATAGTATGAGTCATTACTGATCAGGCCATCCGTACTCCTGTCGCGGACATGAGTGGAACCTTTGGTGGGCATGTCTCGATATGTTTCGTATGGACCGGTCATGTTGTACTTGCTCTCTTCATACATGTCTGCTCGGGATCGACCGTCGAAGAGGAGAGAATTTCGCGCATCCAAAGCTGTCAAGTTGTCCATATCTTCCGCGTCTCCTATTGAACTCGAAGTTAGTTGATATCATTCGAAATAAATGGAACGAGTAGATACCTTTACGTTCACGTAACCGGATGTGAGGGTTCTTTCTGATGCAAGCGATCACAGCGTTGACGCCAATAAGTATTGCCAGTACAACGGTGAGAGTGGACTGCACAGCGATGAGAACGACGCCAGTAATGGTCTTGGTTGTTTGTGCAATGCCGAGTTCCTCGACAAAGACCAAAATGCATGCCACTGATAGTACACGGACGACTTGTATGGTGATGTTGATCCATTGACTAGACTTGGCCACGTATGGTCGGCTCCACACCAAAAGGATTAACATGAGAGCTTCGACAATCAGCTGTCCTCCGGTCTGGAACAGACCGTGACCGTCACCACCAGCAATGATGCAGCCCTTGATGAATGAATAGAGAATAGCAGGAATGAAGATCCACCAGTAGGATCGCTTGTAGCTGTCATAGAACAGACTGTAACGCCTCCAGATTTCTCTATCTTCGTACATGACCGAGTTGTCACCCTGAGATTTTTTGTATCGACGAGCAAGGAGCCAGATGCGAACGGAAAACGCAGCCAGTAGACCCGTAAACGCAGCCAAAGTCAGACCTGCCAGTAGCTTGGCGGCCCAGGAATCACCGCGGGTGAATTGATAGACGCAGTAAAGTACCCAGATACCGTAGACGATAAGAACTAAGTTGGTAATCGTTCGGCCCAAGAGTCCCCAGTAATGCTTTCGGAAATCAACCAGACTCTGTGGGAACGAGCCATACAATGCCCAGGTCTCCAGAACAACTTTCACGAGCAAAATACCAACAGCAATAGCAGCAATCACAATGGCAAAGAACAACAGCACAGTCATGAACATGTTGGATGATGGAATGTACAGTTGTTCGCACCAAGCCTGTACACCTTTGAGTTCAGCAACGATGCCACTAGAGGTTGATGAATTAGTTGTAGCGTTGTCCGAAGTCGAGACATCCCGGACGAACAGTACCGAACGCTCTAGGAGATCGGAAAGAGCTCGTTTGGTGAGGCTCGTATTTGTTGAGCCATCATCGAACGTCAGAGTGGCGTTTCTGAGGTACTGGTAATTGTTTTCGGTGATGTTACCGCCCGTCGCGTTTCGAAAATTGTCGATGGAATTCTGCATGTCGCTCCAAGGAATAAGGCCTCCAGCAAACGCAAAGTTGGAGGTAAAAGTACGATAAACGGTAGGATATTGCACACTGAGCGCACCGCTTGTAGCGAGGGTTTGGAACCAGCCAATAACCTCGCCGAAGCTGGGGCTCGATGTAGCTGCACCAGGATGACCAGCGGTTCCCAATGCAGTAAGCCCACTCAGAGCTAGAGATGCCGCAACGATACCGGCTGCGACGTAGGACACAGCGGGGATCTGAAGAGTCTTGCCGTTGGTGACATCAGACTCAATACAGGCAACCTCGTCACCAGTATCAGCGGACTTGAGCTCCAACTTTGCCTGTCCTTCCAAATCCGGCACGTTGAATGCTATCGACGGGATCATGTCGGCATATTGGCTGGGAATCGTCATGTTACCGCTGGCTGAGAAGGCTCGGGCTGGCACTGGGCAGAGTTCTGGAACTGCAGAACTTGCATCACACGGGTTGAAATCCTTTTCATATACTTGTTTTCCGTAGGCAGACACAACCAGCGAGACAGTCACATTCTGGACTTTGTCGCTAGTGCCGGAGACATCGAAGACAACATTATTGCTGCTCTGGTCATATTCGACGTCGAAATTGTTTACTGTGATTGTTGCGTTTGTCGAGCACAGAGAATATCCGTTTGTTTTGAGGACATTGCCAGCCAAGACCTGTGCCGGTCCCAGCAAGACAATGGCTGCAGCGGTGAACCAGCCAGGCTGCATGATGGATGATGATGTTGATGATAGAAGGAATCGAATGGACAGGATCAACCTGTCGACACGCTCTTTGCGTGTGGATTAAGATGAAACTTAGTGATCAAAGAGAGAGATCGACGAATCCAGAGAAAACACAATTGAAATGTCAGAGAGCTCGACCGAGTCACCCAATCGACATGGTCGAAGGAGAGGGCCTATTCCAGGAATGAAGCAGGCGAGGCACTATACAGAACGCCAAAACGGGATGATTGATGTAACGAATGAGCAGTGGAATAGTCTGGATAGTGATAGTGATAGTGATAGTGATAGTGATATGGATAGAATGAAAGTGAATGCGAACGAGTGATGGTAATTAAGCGAGGAGAGAAGAGAGGAGAGGAGAGGAGAGGAGAGGAGAGGAGAAAGAGAGAGAGAGATGGGTGGGAGCAGTGGACGTGCCTACCCCGTAGTTATTTTCGTTGCAGAGAGAGAGAGAGAGCTGTGGCTGTGTGGCGCTCCCCTCTGCATACCGTAGGACGTCTCAGGCGGGACGCGGAAGGGACCGTAGCGCCATTACATAGTATGCCCGCTATGCCCTTGTCATTGGCGCTCTGTCCTAGCGGCAGTTCTGGGCTCTCTGATCGCCGGCGCCAACTTGTCTCAGATTGCTAGCGTTATGCTCTATTGATTGGTCGTGTGTGTTGTTTTCCATGTCACCGCTTACACCATCCGGCCAGTAAGCGGCATCAGCAGTCAGCATGGGAAAAGACACGATTTATATCATACAGTATATGCTATTTGCGCGATATAAACTAATAACACCGAGCCTGCAACAGTTGACTGAAGAATCAATCAACCTGCTACTTAGCCAAGACCAATATCCACTAACTTAGTTAACTTAGTTAGCTTAACTTAAGTTAGGTAACTCATTTAAGTAGCAGTTATTAATTAATTAGTTTGAATTTGGCGCTATGCCTTCTCCGTAGCTAGCACCGTCTCACAATATTCGGTATGCCGCGCAATGGCGCCCCAAGCAGCCCCCCAGTGGCTCCAGAGGCGCGCGCCAGTAACCCTACTGCGGTTAGCTTTACTCACGCGCCCCATCCCCCGTCCTCTTCTAGACTTTCTACGTACATAGTAGTATACTCCTGAGTCCTGAAAGACGCCGTGTTGATCAGATTTGGATCGATAAGCAAACGATCGTCTTGCATATGCGGCTCTACGTCTCGGCTGACTTACTTTCTGTACAGGTCTGACCAGATACGTACACAGGCGTTGCTTTACCGAAGACTGACGTTGCGATGAAGTGCGTAAGCTAAGTACCGACTAAGGGGTAGCTCGGCACAGGAGAAAGAAGCTCGGTGCGTCAAGTCATGTGTATTGATTGTTCTTTGTGCTTCGAGCGTCTAGTAGCCAACGGACGTATTTTGAAATCCATAACCCAAGCTTCTCTGTATGTAGGAATCAAGCGATTGCAGATACCTTTCCACTCAAGCAACAGGTTTTCCAAGGTATTAGTCGGTAGTTTCCCGCCAACATCAATGGACATGCATCCTCAAAGTCATGCTCTGTCCGTGGGATTCGGCCACGGCATTGTGGGTGATCAAGTCACAAAATCCGAATCCCGCAAAACTTCCAAGACATAGCACAGATTCGCCATGCTATTTGTGCAATTGATACACTTCAAGTAGCTACTTGTCATGCCGTAACGGCCACCAATCATTTCTTGCCACTCTTCTCTTGCATTTCCCGCATAGCAGCACGAGCACTCCGGCTCCCGCCTAGCTTCGGCCCGCGAGGTGGCTCAGGTTTAGCAACCCTACTATTTGTGGTAGTCGTGGTAACACGATTTCGCTGCGTCCGGCGCCTGGTCTGGATAGCTTCCATGAAATCACGTCGAAATTGTTCGGCAATGCGATCGTCCGCAGCCATATCATCGTACGTTGCAGATGGCTCTGGCTCGTCGTATACGTCCACTGATATAAATCACCATTACTATACATTCCTGGATCAAAGGTCAAACGCCCGTTGAGAACTCACATTTACTCTCCCGTAAAACTTCCTCCACGAGCCTATCTCGCTCAACATCTTCGCTGTTTCGCCTTCGATTTCTCCAAGCCTTGCCGTTCCTGCCAACCTCCTCAACTGCACCCGGATATTCATCGGCCATACGCCGCGTTGCTGCTTCAGTGCGGGCAATATTCTGTAATTTCGTCTCCTGACCCAGATCAATCTCGTGGAGCTTCCCTAGTGTAGCCGGTTCCCGTTTCGAAAATGCATTGCTAAACGAATCATTCGCATCTGCCTGATTGAGCCGCCCGACAGCTATATTTCCTTTGTTCACTTGTGTACGATTCTGTCGTCTAGCCAGTTCTGATTCTATATATTCCATCCTTATATTGTTAGTCCCGATGGTGCACAACTTTGCTTCTTGTAAAGAATGCGGCAGGACGTACATATGTTTATCAACATCGACCTTTTGCCCTGTATGGGCTGTAAAGCGATCCAGCCTAGCCTTGAGAATATCTGCTTCTATATCCTCTGTCGACAACGCGAGGGCATTATTCTTATTAGCTGGTTGCGAGCTGCTGGTCGAGAATTCGATGCCGCCTCTTCGCATGCGCTGGAACTTTCGCGGTCGCATGATGTTTGACACCTCGCCATGATTGCTAGCATCTGGCGATTTCGGGCCATCGCCCTGTCTCTCTGATGATGCTGTATTGTGTTCTGTTACTGCGTTGTCTGGCGTGGGTACGTCATCGCGCTCGTCGACTCTTTTGCGAAGAAACTTCTGCCGCTTGACTGGGCGGAAAGAGACGACCGGCGTTTCAGATATCTCGGAGTCCATGCCGTTTACAACACGCAGTTCGTGTTGGTATTTTAAACAAGCATGATATGTCGAATCCGTTTGTAGGTGGTGTTGGAAGAACGAAGTGAAGGTCGGACACGATGCGCCGCCACCAATGGTTGGTCGACGCGGGCGGCCCATACTTTTGGAGCAGGAAGCTTCCGCTCTTCCTCATGCGAACAACCCACGACAATTTCGCTCGCGACTTGACTTCGAACCAAGACGACAACGGTTTACAAAACCCAGATATACCTTGAATATTGTCATGCGACTGCTTTGATAGTTTCAACAAAGTGACACCGCAATTATCGTGTAGCTGCCGGAGCTCGCAGTCTTCCTCTGAACATGAACCCTTCCATTCCACCCTCAACCGCAGAATATGGCGGAGGTGAGTTCTTGCTCAATTACCTCATAAAGCACATAGAATTCCATTCTCCGAATAGAATGCACTCTGAAAGAGAAGAAAGTACTAACGTAAATATTTAGATGAGGTCTCCGCTATTGTCTTGGATCCAGGTTACTCGACGACGCGCGCTGGCTTTGCCGGCGAAGACACGCCCAAATCAGTTGTTCCCACCTACTACGGAAAATACCCTGAAGAATCTGAAAAGTACATTTTTGGAGACGACATCTTCGTGACCCCCCGCCCCGGCGTTTCGATACACAACCCGTTCGGCAGGGATGGCATAGTAGAGGATTGGGACATGGCCCAGAGACTCTGGGAGTACTCATTCAAATCGCGATTGACAGGCGCCAAGCCAGGGAATCCAATGTACAATGGCTTGAATGATGTTCCCGCTGAGGGCGAAGTACCCTCTGACGAGATGGATGTCGAAACCGAAGAGAAGTCTCTCGCAGATAGCCCTCTATTGATGACAGAGTGTGGTTGGAATCCTACAAAGGCACGAGAGAAGACAATTGAAATTGCCATGGAGAATTGGGGAACTCCCGCGTACTATCTTGCAAAGAATGGCGTACTCGCAGCGTAAGTGAAGCGGCAATGTTTATTTTGTTGGTTGATATCATTCTAACTGACTACCAGTTTCGCGGCTGGTAAAGCTTCCGCCCTCGTCGTTGATATCGGCGCTTCAAACATCTCCATAACTCCCGTCCACGATGGGATGGTTCTCAAACGCGGCGTTCAACATTCACCCCTTGGAGGAGACTATGTTTCATCCCAAATTCGGGCACTGTTCAAGTCCAACTCTCCACAGCCGATTACTATCACCCCTCATTACCTAATATCATCCAAGACTGCAGTTGAAGCTGGACAACCCGCTCAGGCTATCTACAAAACATTCCCAGCGGACAAGGCTCCCGACGCCTCGTATAGGAAGCTTTTGGAAGAACGAACCCTGACTGAGTTCAAAGAATGCGTCGTGCAAGTATGGCCTGGACCAAACAAACTGTCATCCACCGGACCAAACGGTATCTCAAACGAAGACATCGCAAAGGGCAGCCCCGGCCGGCCGTTCGAGTTCCCTGATGGATACAACCAATCCTTTGGTGCGGAGCGGTATCGCGTCACCGAATCCCTCTTCGATGCAAAGGCATACATCCAAGACCCCGAATCTGAATTTCCAGCACCCACCCCAGCACAAACGATTCCAGAGCTCATTAAGAACTCCCTCAATGCCGTGGATGTTGATATTCGACCTCATCTATTACAAAATGTGGTCGTCACCGGCGCATCCAGTTTGCTGTACGGTTTTAACGATCGCCTAAACCAAGAACTGATGCAACTCTACCCTAGCCCCAGGGTCCGTATATCCGCTCCTGGAAACACTGCCGAGAGACGATTTGGCTCCTGGATTGGTGGAAGTATCCTGGCTAGTTTGGGTACTTTCCATCAAATGTGGATTTCGAAGAAGGAGTATGAAGAGCATGGTCCCAACATTGTTGAGAAGCGATGTAGGTAATGCCTTGAGTTTTCATCTTGAGTCTGAAATGCTTTCTGGTCGGTGATCTCGGTGGTCTGTCGTGCAAGAGAATAAAGGGAAAAGTTTCCTGTAGGGATAAATAATGACTGGAGTTTTATCTAAAGTGTATCACTTTGTATTTGCCTTGAATGAGATATAGCTCGAACCTCACATATTGTTTGATATAGTTATTTACATAAGTTCATTAGGCCTGCTAAGAATTCTTGACACGGATATACAATGTAGAAATAGGTAAGACAGTTATCCTCTGCTTCTAGGAGGTCCATCATCAATATCATCCGCAGCCGTAACCTCCCTGAGTGAAGTCATTGAGACAAACTTTCGAATTCGCGGTGTTGTTGGCGTTCGAGGAAAAAGACTGAGACCTCCATGTTGGGGCTTCTCGAATGTGGTGGTAACGCTGAGGGGAGATGCACTTCGAATATCGCTATTGCCTCTCGCTCTCGTAGCGCTTGATGCCCTTCTCTCGTGTGTTTTGACAGTAAGTGTATTCTTGGGCATCTCATTTGTGAGGCCTGAATTATCTCTTATACTCCTACGAGCACTGGGTTGGCTTGTTCCTGGTCTCATGCTGGCACCCGCTGTAGCCGAAGATAACGCCTTCGGGGATATTGGAGGCGTCTCCAAATTCCTGGAAGACACATCCTTGGGTGCAGCCCATGTCGGGTTGAATGATGGTACAGGTGTAGTCGACCCATGTACATGGTTTGTTTGAGATGACATCGGTCTTGATGGCGTTTCAGATATGTCGGAACTATGTCTAGTTCTGAACAGAGAAGGCGAGTTCAGTGAACTCTCATCTGCGCCCTTCTTGGAGGAGATAAAGGAGAAGACAGTAGAGGGTTTTGGGCGTAGCCAATTGCGATTTTGGTAAATCACATGACTGTTGTCTGAATTTGAGGGTTTACCAAATTTGGGTTTAGGGAGAGGCGGCACATGTAGGTTCTTCGCTCTAAATTTGCGATTCTTTGCCGAGTAGGTGGAAGCGACTTCGGTTGCCATGTCATCGTTTTCACAGGATCTATCTCTCGGACCAGCCATGGATTTTGTTACAGCGGGTAAAGCTGTAATTTGATGTTCGAGATCGTTTTCCTCGACTATTTCATTCTTCATGTCCTTCTCGTCCGGTGATTTCAGGTCTTCTTCATCACTTGCTGACTGGTCCTCTAGGAACGACATGTAAAACAAGTGAGGAAACTCCGGGCCAGTGTTCTTTCTAGATGCTAAAGTGTGAACGTCAGATTGGGTTTCTGGTTGATGAGACCAACTCATTTGCTTGTCCTGAGTATCAAAATCGATCCATGATCGCTCCACGGGCTTCAAAGACTCCTTTGGAGTGATATCTAGTTTGGACTCAGACTTGGTCTTTTTCTTCGTATGACTTCTGGAGAAAGCCGAAACACTGAAAATTTTGGAGGTCGACTTTTGGAACCTGTCAATCTTGGAGTTAAGCCTAGACAGCGGTCTATTTGATTCCTTTTTAGGTAAGCCGAAGCGCTCCACAGCTTTGGAAGAGGACGACTTTGGCCGTTGTGGTTCCCCTTTTCGTTCCTTTCGAACGATATCCTTGCTCTTGCTCTGTGAGACTACTGGTGCTGTAACAGATCGTCGTGGCGTCATATTTCCAGTATTCGGACGAGCGTAGTAGTGATTCGTCTTATTGCTCAATTCTTTCTTGTTCTCCGAAGGCTTCTGCTGGTGGCCACGACGAAACACGGAACCGGGCCTGTTCGACACCGGGCTTTCTTGTTGATATGTTGTCTTGAGTAGTGTGGTTGGAGTAAAACCTGCAACGATCGAAACTGTCTGGGCCTTGGCGGTATAAGCGATTGCTTCTGCTGGCGATTGTGGAAGCGGGCTGTGCATAAGTGCTGATAGTCCGTTGGATGTGTTCTGCACTTTCTTTTGCTGGCCTTCGCCCCGAGAAATCGGCCTGGGAAGTACCTGTTTCATGATTAGTAAAAGCAAGAAACTCAAGGAAGTAGAGGAAGGCAAGAAATAACACAAGGAGAATCTCACAATGCTATTAGTGCTGACTATATTTACAAGTCGTTGTATCTCAAAAGCGACTTGATGTAGCATGGTAAGACTCTTGGCGAGTTTATAAGCCTTACGCTTTAGACGTTTGAATTCTCGCTTCCAGCCGTCGACATTGCCAACCATGGCAGTGTACACCGCATCAAGGCTACCAGTCTGATCATTCCAATCCTCCCTTAATTCCAGGAGATATATGCCAAGGATTCGAACAGACTGTAAGCCCTTTTCTATATCCTTGGCGTGATCATCCATAGCGAGGGCGCTCCGTTGGACTATATGCTGTATGCGTTCGTGGTCCCTGATGACAGTTTTCCGAAATGCTTCATCTGCTAGCATATCGCTGAATAATGGAATGTTTCCCAGCGGTAGGCGCAGGTGAGTCAAGCGCTCTTCAATATCGCTGAATGCAATGACTATATCTTCTGTTGTATTCTCAATGAAGCCATCGAGTTCGGCCACGTGTACTTGCAGGATTTTGATCACAGCAGGCTCAGACTTGGCCAAGCCTTGAGCGAGTAAATGGAGACCGAAGGCTATCTGAGATACTAATTTCCAGAGTGGATGGTATCTGGGAGTATGTAAGTACGGATGACGATGCGACTTCATGTGTCACGGGAGCTCCTCACTTCTCATTTGGCCGCTGCCTCCATCTTCTCCCACACAAACGCTCGTATACAGAGGCCGTCAATATCTGATTCCGCCGAGCATGTGCATCTATAAAGACTTGCCAATTGCTGTGCGGTCCAACTGTGGACTCAGCAATGGACTCCTCGAAAGGTCCTTGGAGCTGAGCAATTGGATGAACCGGTGCATCATTGAGCGACGGATCTTCCGCCTCAATTTCCTCGGCCTCCCGTTGAGCCTTTGCAGTTTGCTCCAGCCATTCTTCCTCACTCGGTATCAACGGCATCCTGCTCGCACCTTGTGTTCGGCTCGCCCGTTTTCATCGATCGCGAAGGAGGTATCCGAGGATACCAACCCTTCCCAATGCTCAATCCGAGCACAATACCATTGATTGTCGATGTCGAGAAATCGTATATAGTATGCTGTAAATTGCTCAAGACTATGGGAATGCCCCGGCCGGAAATACCGAGCCAGAGGTTCAGTAGGCGTCCGTTTTCTCGGAGGACTTGTAAATGAGCGCCAAAGATCGGGTGCCTAGTACGGCTTAGCGTCATGTCTGTCACAGTGTTTTAATGTCTCAATGCCCGTGGCTACTAACCTGTGTGCTATTCATACAGGTTGACTCGCAAGAGTTGATTTACCTGCCCAAAAACTGTGAGCTAAAGTTCCCAATTGACTCGCGATTTGCACAGAAAACCGAGGAAAGGGGTCGTGTCGAGTCTATAACCAAAGCCCACCTATCGCATCAACCATTATTTAGTCCAAATTAATTAGGACCCTCGGTTTGCCCGCGCTAGTCGCTGATGTGCCGTGTCCTAGTGGAGTTTTGGCCGGCTTAGAATCCCTGCACAATCGAGGCATATTTGAGTCTTGATCCGTCTATAGATTAAGTAACAGGCAATAGGACAACAGAGCCAGCCGGCCACGTCAAGATGTACGTAGTTTTGACCCTTGTCTACCAACCGAGCATGTACCGCTTGTTATATCTCAACTGTGGAGTAATAGACAGCGGATCGGCTAGGAGACCGTCAAATCTCAAGTCTAGATGCGACGCAAAAAGGATCTGATGAAGGCTGGGGCAATAGAAAGTGGGAGTGAGAATGAGTTATGAAAACACGTTTGAAGAAGAGAAGATACAAAAAAACACTGGGATGGCAGGGTTGGCACCTGCCGCCTTCCTTGCTTCATAGGCTTCCTGAGTTTTCAGGCAGCGTTGCGGGAGCTTTGGCAATTTACGCGACGGGCGCGGTTAGCTCTTCGACGCGTCTCAGCCTCATCGTCCACGATGCATCCAATGATCACAGCTGGCACCAAACAAGTCAATGTGAGAACAAAGAAGGACTTTGGAGCTGACAGCACATGAGAGCCACGCTATTTTCCTCCTTGCTCAAAGAACACACCAAGACCACATTCTATCGTATTCTCATCCACCGTTCTCTGCCCAGCACATTTACTTGCGATATGTCACTGAAACGAAGTGCCAACACCTCGAGCTCACCGGGAGCCGCGAAAAAGCCAAAAGCAAATGGTAGCATCACATCGTTCTTTGGCGCTCCCAAGCCCAAGGACGGTGCCAGTGCTCCACCACCACCTCCCACCGTCAAGTTCAACAAGGAGAAATGGGTGTGCTCCTTGACGGCAGAGCAGAAAGAGTTATTGCAATTAGAGATTGACACACTAGATGAGAGCTGGCTTGCTCATCTGAAGGATGAAGTTGTCTCTCCTGAATTCCTCAACTTGAAACGATTCCTCAAGAAGGAAAAGGAGTCAAAAGCAACTATTTTCCCTCCAGAGAGTGACATTTATTCATGGTAGGACTTTTCTAAATAAGTTTAGCTATCTAGCTCATTGATGCTCATTCCTGCTCAGGTCACGACATACCCCGTTGCATACCGTGAAAGCCGTCATCCTCGGTCAAGATCCCTATCACAATTTCAACCAAGCACACGGTCTTTGCTTTTCTGTCCGACCACCAACCAAAGCCCCTCCTTCCCTGAAAAACATATACATTGGAATCAAAAATGACTACCCATCCTTCGAAGCACCTCCAGACAATAGCGGCCTGTTGACTCCTTGGGCAGAACGTGGGGTTCTGATGCTTAATACCTGTCTAACTGTCCGAGCCCACAATGCAAACAGTCACGCAAATCGAGGATGGGAACGATTTACACAAAAAGCGATTGATACAGTGGCTCGTGTCCGTACTCGGGGTGTGGTATTTCTGGCTTGGGGATCGCCCGCTGCCAAACGAGTAGCAGCTATCAACAAACAGAGACACTGTGTTTTACAGTCTGTTCACCCGAGTCCTTACAGTGCTCGTAACGGATTTGTATGACCCTACCCCTCCTGTTTGTTATTTTCGAGAGATGGTGTTCCAACTGACGGTGATTTAGTTCACAAATGGACATTTCAAAAAATGCAACGAATGGCTTTCCGAGAGGTATGGGCAGGATGCCTTGATCGACTGGAGTTTGAACCCTAAGAAATCCGTCTTCGATCAGAAGCCTGCGGTAACGAGCACAGGCGAAGACAAGCAGGAAGGACCTCTTGCTACTAGCAAACTTGCCAACAAAGGCCCTCTCGACGTCGCTGCTGCAAAGGGCGACGATGAAGCTACAATCAAGGTGAAGACTGCCACACCGTCAGTCACAACAGCGGACGCCGATCCTCGTGACGAAGATGATTCGGATGCTCTTGAGGCACTTGCTGCAGCAGAAGACGATTTTTTTGCCCCCAAAGTCGAGACTGTGAAAGAAAAAGTGATTGTGGAAGAGGTCGAGAAGAACTGATCTCGAGGTGAAATGATAATGGCCACTATAGAAACACCAAGTATGTGGAATCTTGTACTATGAGCGTTGGTGTTCTTTTCTTTTTTCTTGTGTGATTGGTGCCTATGTCAACCTCAGGCTTTTATTGGGGTCAAATATATGGGATGCTGGTGTAGATCGGATAAAATACATCTACTGTGTCAAATCACATTTACAGGGTTACTTCAATCAAGTCAGCTATACCAAAATCAAGCCAATCATAGGACAATACCTCTTCGTACCAAATATAATACAATTTGAAAGGAAATGATAAGATTTCTCACCAAGGCATAGCATTCAAGACTAAAAAATACAATTTCCATTCAGATTCTTCGTTTCTTTCTTTTCCTATTATATTTATTTAAAGCTCATCATGCTCAGGAGCGGCCCCCTCGGTGGCTTCAGGAGCCGCAGTCTCAGTCTCGGATGCAGCAGCGGCTTCGGCGGCGGAAGAGGCAGAAGCTGAAGCTGAAGCAGAGGCGGCGGCAGCAGAAGATGCAGAGGCAGAGGCAGCAGCGGCTTCCTCGTTCAGTTTGGCGAGGTCAGCGACAGCATCGACTTGGTGCTTTCCGTTGGCCTTGATGAATGCGGCGAGGTCCTCGACAGTTCGGGAACCAGAGTATTCAACAGGGGAGCCCTTGGAGCCGGCTGGGTAAAGCTTGATGGTAGGGAAGCCCTGGATAGCGTCGGGGATGTCATTGGCAGTGGCGTCGATCTTAGCAACGGTCACCTTGGAAGCATATTCAGAGTTGTCAGCGTAGATTGAAGCTAGCTGCTCATATTTGGGAGCCAGACTGTGAAAATTGCATGTCAGTCAATGCTGATATCTCTCTTTGCATGGTTGGAAAAACTTACGCCTTGCAATGTCCACACCAAGGAGCATAAAATTCAAGGAGAACATCCTTGTCGTTGTCGATAACGAGGTCCTGGTAAGTGTGGGCAACGACAACTGTGACAGGGCCTTCCTGGGTCTCAGGAATGGGCTCAGACTTGATGCTAGGGTCAATCTTGCCATCAAGAACGTCCTGGATGAATTCGCCGACCTCCTTGACAGTGATATCCTTGGTCTGGTCCCAAGGGAACTTGGTGTTCTTCTCAGGGTTTTGGATAGCGAAGGCAGGGAAAGAGGCAGTGTCCAAATTGAGGTTTCCGGCGTGTGCGCCGAACGCCTTGGCGTCGATAGTAGCGATGTTAATTTTTCCACGATGTTGTTCAGCAATAGGGCGAAATTGCTCTGCGAACTTCTCACGCTCTTCAGCGGTCTCGGCAAAAATGTAAGCGAGAGGAATTCCAGCCTTCATGTACTTGGCATAGGTCTCAGGGCCAACCTCGCCGACCAAAGGTGTGCTGGCGGTGGTGATCCAGGCAAGAATGCTGTCAGAGTCGAAGGGACCGGTGTAAACAGCCTTCTTCTCGTCAAAGTCCTTGTACAGAACAATAGAGGGTTGCTCAACTTCTTCAGACTTGGCAACTGCCACATCGTCACTGGCGCCAAAGAGGAAGTTATCACGCTCAGACTCAGCCAAAGTATTGAAAGCCTCGTTGGCCTTCTTGCTGTCCGTGGAAATATATCCAACAATGACAATCCTGTCGAGGGTCTTGAATTCTTCGAGATTGGCCTCGGTGACGGGGGAGACGGCGGGGAGAGATTGCTTGACCATATAAGAAGTGATGCTAGATGAAAACCAAGTCCAGTTAGTACATACAGTCAGCATAGAAGTATGATCAGGGGATGAAAACTCACGCTCCGCTCTTGCGGGCGCCTGCGTAGGGTTTGACATTGTCTTCGCCACGGAAGATTTTCAGGGTAGGGTAACCCTCGACACCGTACTCTTTGCACAGCTCAGCCTCGGCGGTACAATCAACCTTGACCAAAGGGATATTCTTCTCCTTCAACTCAGTGGCAGCAACCTCGTATTCTGGTGCCAGGGCTTTACAGTGACCGCACCATGGCGCAAAGAACTCTGCCAGGACGAGGTCATGTCCCTTGATAAAGTCAGAGAAGGTATCCTGAGTTAAAGAATGAACGTCGGATTCAGCGTCAGAAGCAAATACGACGGCCGAGGCACCTAGAAGGGCCGTGGTGATGGAGAGAAAAGAACGCATGGCGATTGTGGATTGATCAGTGTCGCGAAGGGGGGATCGGATGTAGATCGAAGACAACAAACAAACAAATCGAGGGCGGCTTCACAGAAGCTATCTATTTCTCGACTATATAGCAATAGAAAAGCAAGACTGTCTGACTCTCTTCTCCTCTACTTGTTGGGGGTATAAAACAGCACGAAGCAAAGAGAGACTAGATGGTTGCTTGAGAGAGGAAGTCGTACGATGGAGCGTCCCGTATTTAAGATGGGAAGCCGCGGAGACAGATAACAGTGAGGACAGTTTGTTCTTTACTCCTTCCGTACGCCAGTGGGGACTGCATTAGCGCGGGCATCAGCAAGGGTCGTCGTACTATTACAGCCCTGTTACCGATATATTACAGCAACCTGCTTGTTGTTACATGATATGCCCTCCAAGTCGTACACCGTTACATGCCTACAATATGATGTTCACTAACATATCACTCAATCACTTCGTTTTAGCCTCAAGTAGCCTGCCGAGGTCCTTCTTCGGATGGGGAATTGGGGCACCTTTCCTCTTATATCTCTAGGAAACTCTATGCTGTTATTCACATAGCTTCCAAGCTTACAAACATTGCAAACATTCTAAAGCTGCCTTGCAAGGCTGGACAACAGACAGACATACAAGCTCTTCTTGCTGATTACCCGAGAGGCATACTTGTCCATTTCTTGATTATTAATCAGCCATCCCAGCATTTGATTATAAGTAACTAGCCATGCGGATTGTCGCTGATTATATTACATTACTTTATCTCGCTTGGTGCAAAAGGTATAGTACAGCCTATATGTCCCTAAGCTCAATTATCCTCTTAACATAGCGTGAATTCTTGTTTTCATCTCCTTTGAATCTCCCGGGGCCACACGCGGTATATATATATATATGTCGTGGGAACATCTAGGACTCGTGTTGGTCTTGATCCAACTCTTCTGCGAGAGCCAATGCATCTCGTTTTCCGCGATCCACATCCAAACAAAGCATTAAGGGGACGGCGAGGAATATCAAAATCGCCAGGAAGACAAAGGATGGTCTGATCTCACCATACCGGTCGGTGATTGCGCCGACAATCGCAGGCCCGAACACGCTCGAGCCCTTGTCAGTAATCGCATATAGAGCGTAAAATGCCGTTTCGTATCCAGGAGGGATGAGCTCGCCGAACAGGCTTCGGCAGTACGCCGACAAGCCGCCCATTGTAAGACCGTAGATGGCTCCCATGGGATATACTTCCCAAGGCTGTTGTAACCCAAGGAACCCGAGTCTCTGTATCGCAGGAATAAAGCCTAGCATTCCGTACAATGGGATGACTTCAAGTAAAAGCACACTGGCAATAATCGGATACTGAGCACGGAGATTGAAATGCCGTGAGAGAAAACCCCAGGCAAATGCGCCCACAACTCCAGAGAGTGTTCCGATTACGCTGATCAAGCCAAGTGCTGCAGGTTGCATATGAAGTTCAGTTTTGGCAAAGAGAATGGCGGTCCCGCTAACCGTCGCAATTCCGTCGCTGAGGAGAAACCAAGCCGCAAGAAATAAAGCAACATCCTTGAGACGTCGAGCCCGCATAATAGTCCTGGCAAGAGATTTCCATGAAAACGACATGTAGCCAAGCCAGGTGCGAGTAGTCTTTCCATCGCTTGGTGTAGGTAGCGGAGGGCCCGGCCGTGGTCTTAACCATAGCATCGAAGGTATAGTGAAGACAAACCACCAAAGACCAATCAAAAACATAACCAAACGGAATGAGAATGTAGTCTGGTGGGTGAATTGCACAACAATGATACATATAACTTGCAGCAAGAGAGCTCCGACGTAGCTTATCCCCATGCCATTCGCAGAGATTCGCGTAGAGAGACGTATAGTTGAATGCTCTGGGTCGTCTGAATGACTGCCTTGCACAGAACTTGCTCCAGCTGGGACGGTTTGCAGCAGCGGTGTGTTAATATCAGGAGGCGTGGCAGCATCGAGTTCATCATTCGTATTTTCTGCTCTTGGTGCTGCGGTGACCTTGCGCAACATTGCCGGATGATGCCGAACAAGGAGTGGCAGGAACGAATTGAGAAGCACAAACGATGAGCCAAAACAGGTGTTCGCGATGATTGCCAGTATTGCCGCAAGAATATAGATCTGAGGCTGGACTGCAATAAATAGCATGGTTGCGACAGATCCGATGCATGCGAACAGTATCAGCAGCGACTTTCTGTAGCTGCCGTGATCCGCAGCACCAGACATCGTGACAATAAGCAGTGCTTGAATTAACACGCTTAGTGAGAAGGTATACATCGCAAAGCTTGCTGTATTGATCTCGAGTCCGAGCAGATCAACAACACATTGATTCGACCGACTCAGCCGAAGGTCGTTGGAGAAGGTGCTTATGTGGCTAGCCTGACATGGCTGAGTCTTGTCATCTGCAAGGTGTCCATTGTCACGAGCCATTTGTTCCAGCGTGATGGGAAGGAAGGATCCTAAGCGGATAGTCAGTCCTGTTTACCATGATCTGGGCGCAACTTACCCATCGCACACACAACGAATACTTCGGCAGCCCATCCATAGCTGTACCAAGCAGCAATTTCTCGTGTACTGGTCGGCCGGGTATCCTCCCCCGGATATTGAGGGGAAGGCGAGTCTTCGACGTCCGACATTGTATACTGTTTCGACTTGTATGTAGATAGAGCACGGCAGCCCCACCTCATCTAAAAGTCGCAGGTCTTCAAGAGGAAGAGCTTAAGGATTCACTGAAGATCAGATAGAATCTAAAATGGATATCATGATGATGGTAGAAGGTTGTATATCCAGAAACGTATACTTGCTGTTTCTTCATCTGATGGTAGTTGGAGCTTGGATGATCACCGACGGTCACAGGCGCCAACATGTCATAGCTCGCGACTTGCGCTAGCTGCTTTGGGCCGAGATTGATAGTTCCAGGCTGAGTCTAAGATTTCGCGACCGAGGAGGAGAGAGCCTGTAGACAGTATATAAATACCAGTAAAGGACTACTGCACACAGTTATAGGCTTCTGCCTCGTTCTTTGGCGTGTTGTTTCTGTGATTCCATTTCATCAGTCTGTGTACGTGCTGCCTTAGGCACCCACCACCCCGGATTAAGCTAGTGTATCATCTCAGCCAATTAAATGCCTTCCACATATACGGGGAGGCAGTTGCCATTTCAGGACTAGTCTAGCTGGTTTGCGCCTGCCGTCAGCGCCGACGAGAAATCGGGTTGACCTTGTTGAGACTTCACTTTCAATCCGGTGCAACGGGGACAGGTTCCGCGATATCGACCTGCCAATAAACAGCCCGCCGCTTCATAACGAACTGTCAATCTGTGCCTCTCCTGTCGCTTAATTCTGGCTGTACCCGTCTCAGCCATTGTCTGGAAGCCATCCATCCTTTGTGTCGATGCTACCATCCTTGTTTCACGGTCAGGTCGCTTTATCTTCGCATTTTCTCCACTGGCTGTTCCAGTGCAAGCCATCGCCTCCTTCATAAATTTATTATCCCCTCTCGCACGCCGTCCGTTCTACTGTCTCGCGCTCGCTGCAGCCTTTCAGCGTAGCCTCGATGTCCGTCCTGTCTTAGAACTTTCGTAACCCTCCATGGTCGCATGAATTGTCGCCGAACAAGTGAGCGCAAGACTTAAATCCGCTTACACGCGCCCTTTTGGCCTTCGACAAGGTGTGAATTCTGGACTGAGCTGAGAGCTTTCATTATCTCTTCTCATCCAGTCCGAAAAGACTGCAAGTCAAGGACGCAATCGTAGCGACGACTGCATCGGACACTTTAATGCTATTCGAGTCGAGGGAACGAGCTACCAAGCCCTGTGACGGACGAGGTCGCACCGTTTAGACGGGTGCCAGTGATGCCTGGTCTCGTCATGGACGATGTCAGCGCAAGTGCATCAAGAGATTGGGGTGACTCTTACAATCATCATGGAAGCAATGGGGACTCGACCGTAGTGCGCGGGGCTCACCAGGTTGATAGCAATGGAAAGTCAGACAACCCACAGCAAGTCAATGGGTTCAAGGGAGATGACGGTAAAGGTCAAGGGTTCAACACGGCGATGGTGCTGAAGCATGGACAGTCTAGCGTTATGCCAGACAGTGTTCAAGTACTATGGGCTCCACCACTTATGCATATCACCCAAGGGTTTTTCCCGTATTCCCAGCTTGTGAACAGAGCTGTACAGCAATGTTATAACGATCTCTGCGACGTCATCACAGAATTAGCAGATTCAACCCAACCACAGCAATCGTCGTCCGCCAACGGAAAACCGGACCCGGCAGCTATGCAAAAAAGAATCCGCATACTAGAGTTTGCGCAGACTAAGCGCACCGAGTTCATCAAGCTTCTTGTCTTATCGCAATGGAGTCGTCAAGCCGTGGATGTCAGCAAGCTCATCGACCTGCAAAACTTTATTCGAACACGGCATTTTGCTTACCAGACCGCTGTCCAACGAGTAGCAGATATGAAACGAGACTTGGTTAGAGCTCAGGTAGCCAATCCGGATTTACAAACTGCATTGGAGGTTCTGACGATGGGCCGTGTGTCGAATATGCCAGAGGTGAACATCATCTATTGCGCTTCATCTTATATCTAATGTACTAAGTTCCCCTTACAGTTCGGTTATAAACCTCCCAAGCCTCTCAGTTCAAAACGCCTCCTGGCAACTCTACAGAAAATCAATCGCATAATCAGCACACGCTTGGTGACTAGCGATACCATTCCTTCCTCCTTGAATGACTACCGGGTTCATGACGGCCGGGCCACCTTTTCCGTCCAAGGCGAATTCGAATTAGATCTCTCCATTGCCGAAGAGGATGTTGCGTCACAATTCTACTTCATAGACATCCGTTTTCTTTTCACTCCGTCCTCTCCAATCCCAAAAGGTCGCTTCTTCAACGAGCTCGATTCGCAGATAAACGGCATACTGAAAACGAAAGGCTTGTCAGGCTGCTTCGACTTTATCCACAATCTTGTTCTCGTGAACAAAATTAACATCCTGTTCAAACAAGCAATCAGCCTCTCCAGAGGCCAGTGGATAGGCGCTCTACGCGTTGAGTTATTACATCGCATTCTGGTTGTGCATTACTGGCCAGATAAAAGTGGTCCCAAGAGTTGGTTAGAAATTGGTGCTCATAGTGGCCGTCAGCAGCACCAAAAAGTCTCCTATCTTGGTCTTCGCTGGATTCGTGACGGCAAAGAGTGCGAATCCGCACAGATTCACTTTGACACAGAGGCGCTTTCTATGGAGTCCATTCTTCGAAGCGTCATCGCTATTCATTCAGCCCACATACTCCGCGCTGTCTACGAACGCCTCTGCAAGGAAAATCTGTTTGCTAACCACCGACTTTCGATCAGCATGCAAATGTCCAAGACTGAGCCTGGAAACTGCCGCCTGAACGTTCAACTTACTGAAACCCGTTACCTCAATGCATCATTGGAACCTGTCTCGGGTGCCATGTGTATACATACCATACCCTCACTATTATGCCGTTTAGACAAGGGAAGCGCTTCCGACGATGACTTTGTTAACCGAATTTCACGACTGCGTTGCATTGCAGCCATGGAAGAAATCGAATCTGACGCAAAGATATTCGGATGGGAAAGCGTAGATCATCGCAAATTCAAGGTAGATATTCGTCGTGTCTTCCCAAGTAACATTTTGCGGGCCTCCTTTTTCCGCAATCGTGTCTGGGGAAGTTCATGGATTATTGCTGCGACGACTAGTCTCAGCGGTGATGACTGGTGGATACTGCGTCTCAAAGCGCGACCATTATCATACCCTGATGGGCCGGGTCACGCTCGTGCGGTTGCTGGTGGCTTTTCCGTTCAGTCTACTCGTGTTTCATCCGGTGATCATCTCTTATCGCCGCGAGAATCGAGATATCACTTCCCAGATCTGGATTACTCTCTTACTGGAGCTTTGGTGATGTACTCGAACGCTTTGTGGCTTTCAGAGCTGGGATATCAAGACGTTCTTCCACCAATGGATCAACTACAACTTGGCTCAAGATTGGAAGTGCCTTGTCTTTACTTCAAATTCGATAGTGCAAAACTACCAAGACAACTACGGATTACACCACTGGAAGGGGCCCAAAGCAAGTCATATGTTCGGGAGACCTTCACAATATCATATCATGGAATCGATTTCCGCACGAAGAATGCAATCGTGGTCGCACACGGGCGATTCCACACCCCTTTGCAAAAAATGGGGTTGAAGAGGTTGAAGCTCGATGACTGCGTACTCCTTCGGCGAGGCGGCACTGCTTTTGCAATGCGTTTTCTTGTTGCTCCAGGCCAGCCGATCATGACCGATCTGTTTGAGCGAATACAGCGACTCAACATAGCCTTGTCTTTATTCCATACACTTCAGCAAAGCAAGATCACGGCTAAATCAGTATCTCTGTCGAATTTGTCGTTTGTGTATGCGCCACGTGAAGGTTTCGAAGCAAACATAGTCATTAGGCTAGATAGACTGGGCCACGCGCCTGATTTGGACCCTGCCATCGTCCGTCTACAGGATGAATCGCTTTTCCGCTTACGCCTAGATATATCATTCAATAATCCGAGTCCACACAATCGAATCAAGCAGTCTCTCGGGATGATACTCAACCGGTCAAGTCCAGGTAATGGTGTACAATGTGTGCTACAGTTACTCAAGTTAACTCTACCTGTGCTTCGTGCCTTGGATCGCCTGGTTACTGAACCGCAGCACAACTCTGCACTACGTGTCCAGGTTTCGATTCGTGGGGCACATACCTATCAAATCCACTACTTTGGTCTTAGATTCCGATTCCTGCTCAATGCCTTACAACGCCGTGATAAAATCATCTGGACGCTGAAAGACATAAGCTCATCAGAAGGACAACGTGATATAGAGCAAGCCGTGGAGGTCAAGCTACAGGAGAAGATTTACCGTGGAAAGGGAGACGGTTGGCAAGGCCTCGGGAATGGCGCTGTGGCCGAAGTTGACCAAGTCGGAAACCTATTGTCAGAGCTTGATTCTTGTTTCG
Organism: Talaromyces ruber; assembly: GCA_022813215.1. Taxonomy (NCBI): domain Eukaryota; kingdom Fungi; phylum Ascomycota; class Eurotiomycetes; order Eurotiales; family Trichocomaceae; genus Talaromyces; species Talaromyces ruber. The sequence goes on along the minus strand of JAKLMW010000013.1, from coordinate 504,517 downwards.
CAGATTTGACGCCGCCAGCAGCTCTTAGCGAGATTGCAGAGAAGAAGCCGGGCAAAGCAGCCAAAGACAAAGGACAGAAGACGAATGGGACGTCAAAGATAAACCGACAGTCGCAGGAAGTGCCGAAGGAATCTGATGTAATTATGATTGACTAGTTGAAAGATTACTCTGGATAGTAATTTATAATATTCATAACAGTATCAAGTCGGATTCTTAATGTATGTCATTCAAAGTAATCAGTGAGACATATCTCCCTACCTAAACCCACCCACACCTGGGCACCGAAGAAAGAAATCCTTAAGGTATCAGAACGCGGAGGATAAACGTAGGAATGAAACGATCGAAAACAGAGAACATGATTAAAGCCTTGCCACCTTTCCTCTCTTTTTTATATTTTCGAGAAAACAACCTGTGAAAACAAGCCATACAATTCAATTTCTGATGATACAAATATAAAGGCTGCCTATTCTTCTGTTGACCAGAGAGGATCGTTTAACCATTTATCGCGAATAAGGATGGAAACCACGATGACCACCTCCACGGCCTCCACCGCGATAGTTAGCTCCTGGTCGTCCAGGGTTTCGGGGGCCAGTGGGAGCGTTTGCAGGTGCAGCAGGAGGTGTAGAGCCGCCTGGAGTGCCTGGTTTGCCTTGGTTCTGCATGCCGCCTCTTCCCATGTTCCCACCACCGCGACCTTGTGGGCCTGCTGGGACATTCGGTTGAGGGACCTCGTCATACATGCCCTCCCATGATGTAGGGCCGCCTTGTTGATAAGGTGAGTAGGCGCCGCCTCGTCGAGCTTGTTGCTGTTCGTACTTTTGTTGCTCAAAAGCTAGTTGCTCGTGAGCATTGTAGCCCGGTCCACCACGGTTAGCGCCATAACCAGCGCCACCCATGCCCATTTGTCCTTGCCCTTGCCCTTGCCCTTGCCCTTGCATTTGCTGCATTTGCTGCATCTGTTGCATCATGGCGGGGTTGTTCATCATATTCTGCATACCCTGTGGACCGGGACTGGGTGATTGACCAGGCTGTTGACTGGCTGCCATTTGCATCTGTTTCATTTGCTGCATCATTGCGGGATTCATACCGGCCATATTCATTCCGCCCATGCCCTGGCCTTGAGCAGCTGCCATTTGCTGCTGCATCATAGCAAAGTACTGCTGCATTCGTTGCCAGTACTGTGCCATCATCTGTGGTGTGATGCCACTGGGCATACCTCCTGGTCCTTGGCCACCTTGCTGTTGGCTATTGTCCGGCGTCATGCCCTGATCTCTGCCTCGTCGGCCACCATCGTCCCGCAGGTTTCCCCTTGGCTGAGCCTTCTTCACTTCAATAGATTTACCGAGGATTTCCAAAGGTCGAGACAGTGTGGCTTCCACTGCGGCTTCACTGTCGAACGTCACGAAACCAAATCCTCGCGGGCGGCCAGTGTCCTTGTCGATCATAAGTGTAGCGTCCACCACACGGCCGAATTGCATGAAAAACTGCTTGAAGTCCTGCTCTGTAGCTTCCTGGCTGACTCCTCCAACGAAGATCTTACTGGTCTTCTCTTGCTCATCGCGAGGAATGGCACGTTTAGGATCGATCTTCCCCTGTGTCAGCGCACACGTCATTGATAAAACGAAAAGCAAGTAGCTGAAACTAGATATCGTCGAACTTACAATCTTTCCATCTAGGTAATGCTCTTTAACCATGACCGTGTTGACGGTTTTAGGATCTCTGAAGGTAAGAAAACCGAAACCTCTCGACCTCCCTGTAGCGCTGTCACGCATGACTGTACATTCCGAGACCTCGCCGAATTGTGAAAAGTAATCCTTAAGAGATTCTAAGATGACACTGATTAGCTTCCCTAGGCTGGGGTTTGAGGAGTGTTAGCGCTATGACATACGATCCGTGGTCTCCCAATTCAAGCCTCCAATGAACATTTTCCTACAAATGAAATGTTAGACATCCTTCTTTCGCTCAACTACCAGAACGTATTCTCAAACACGTTATACAATAAGTAAGACGAGAAAAAAAGATTGGGTAAGTCTGCTGGTCTGCAAATATATCGCTAGGCGGTTTCTGACATGGTGTCGTTGATCAAGGACATATCAAGAATGCTGTATGGACTGACGAGTCCAGCAAATAGGGCGATGCGTTGCATATGATTCACGCTTTTCCATCTCTCTAGGAGAAGCATGAGGTCGAACGGTTTCAGTGTGCCTTTGGATTCGCGGAGACATGCAAGCTGGTCGCTTTCGGGGTACCTCGTGAAGCGATTCGACCCAAGACGTGTATATTGTATAAAGGAGATAATTTACGCCTTGCCAGATCAGTGGGTGAAGATGGACGTCCGAGTGCATGAATCCGATAGCGCAACCCGCAGTGGTGGGCTGCTTGTCGTATAACATATAAAGTCCTGGGTAGCCAAGTCCGATTGATGGATCTTTCTAATGTTCGTCATATCAAAGAGAAGTGTCTCGATAGTTCTTGTATTCCCAAATGCCGAATCGTCTATTTGCTGTTTTGCTCTATCAACTTGTATCGATAAGAAGCTATATAGTATCAACTGTACTATACTCGCTGGCGATATAACATCGTGTAACAGGCCAATATGGCCTCTAGTTCTCATCGTCTCCATCGAATAGCAGCAATGGTCACTGGATCCCTTGAGCAGCAATTTCCCAGACTATCGGTGACCCAACAAGCTTGCCACCACGTAGACGTAGTTCACATACAATAGCACTCAGTACGTATAGTTTCTGCAAGTATGCGGTGCACATCTATGAATAGCGCGGCACACTTTGTTCCAAGCATAGGGTCCAGTAGCTTCCTCGCAATTGAGGCAAGCTCTATCATCTTCCATTGGCCAATCCGCACATGCCGATGAAACCCCGCAAGTCCTTTGTACGCTCGGAACGAGACTTTAAGAGCTAATTCTCCAATATGCCGTAACTGGCAGTCATGCCTCAGAATAAGCCCGCTATAGGTTCTCTGTTCCTCCAGCCCAACAATATTCGCAGACCCAGCGTCGGTACCAAAAATGTTGCAATGATCGATATACTCAAAGAAAATAAACGAACTTACCCATCTTCCTTGATACCTGTACCCTGTGTTTCTCCATCCGTAGACTGCAACCCATCACCAGAATGCACGTTTATGTCGTGTGAGGTCTCATCCATTGAATGGTAACTTTGGATCCCGCCAGTCTCCTGGCCCTGATATGTATCATGGTCGTTTGATTTCGCATAGGAGGGCTCGTAGCCCCTTCCATTCTGGTATTCATTGGTTTGGGGGACCGCTGATGAAGTAGTTGCGTCCGCAGAGTAGTCGGCTACTCCAGTGGAGGTGGGCTGGTTATTGTCGTTTCCATCGTACCTTGGAGACCAATTTGTTAGCACCTGTGCAAATCATTATCAATGAAAGACTTACAAGTCAGCAAAGAGATCCTCCTCAAGCTCTTCTGGTTCAGTCATTTTTGCTGGTAGTGAGATAATTAGACAAATAAACGAAACCTGACCTAAATCTGAATGAGACCAGAATTAAGGCGCGCCTTCTGAAGCGTGGCCTTGATGTATACAGTAAAGGAGCAGGTGAATAGAATGTGAGGTGCAGTCTCACGGCGGATGAGGTTGTGTTGAGTGGAAGTTGTGAGAGGTGAGGTAGGGGAAGGACGGACGGCGGAAGACCAGGGTGGAGCAGTTGACCGCCCTGGCAGAAAGTGCGGAGGGCTCCAACTGATCAGCAACAAGCATTCAATCAATCAATTGACTCCAGCAGAAGGCAGCAAGCAACCGACTATGTTACCAAGCCGTCCACAGACACGAAACGGCTGTGCATTACTGTTTCGATTCCCGAATGCATGAGGAGCAGCCAGTGTTTGGTCTCGAGCTGTCGCAACGATGGCTACCAAGAAGACCCACCAACAGGTGTGTTCAATATCCCACCTTGAACGACTTTGCTGAACAGGGCTGATCAATGTATGCTGGAGGTCACTAGGAAATGGTCCAGGTTGGTTCGTACCTCTTTTCTGTTCAGATCGGACTGGATATGACAGGTGGCTGACATTGAATTATGTTCGTAGCGGACCGTTCTGAGTATGTCTACACCGTCCATAAGTCCGAATCGCTTGCTCGGTACCCAATTTGAGAGCGTTCTACACCCGACTCTATACTATAGGCGCTAATTTTTCATGAGAAGGAGTGCATCTCCATTCTGGAAGTCAAGATCTACATCTCAACAGCATGCCAGCCCCAGGCCTTACGATGCTAGCTCCGTCGTTGGCGCATCCTATTCGCATGCCGACATCCTAAAGTATGTGTGCAAAGCAACCTCACTGCAATCAAATAATCGAATCGAAGTATATAGGACTTATCTGACAACCCGTTCAGCACGTCGGCTCGCACCCCACCTCGGTCTGGATTAAACGCAGGACAGCATCGCGCGCAACCTTCGCTAGCACATCTCGAAGGGAAAAAGACCTCGTCACCAAACCGCCCTTATAATAATATACTATCGCATTCGACACGTGGTTGGGAATATGGAACTGATGTTGCAGATGAAGATGACGATGACGAAATATTTTATGATGACGACGAAGATGAATTCGGGCTTCCTAGTATTGCTAGCATGCGGAAAAAGGGAAAAAACACTCAGCGTACACAATCCTCATTTACAACAACCAATACAATGTCAGTGAACTCCTCGCTAGGTGCAGATCTAGATGCTTCTAGTCGACCAAGAGCCAATAGTTCGGATATTGCAGAAGAACGAGGCGTATCACTTTACCCGTCAGCGAAGAAAACTGAAGGCAAGATCCTTCGTCCTCAGTATAAAGATATTTTGAAAGGTATGACTGTCTGAAATTGGTACGGTTTGCTGTCCTGAAACATACTGACATTGTACGATATAGATCCTGCCAATTCCTTGAATTTGATAAATCATTCACCGCCACCTTCTGATGCCACACCGAGTCAACGAGAAGCCCATTCTGCGCGTATTTCCAGGATCAACAAATTCAAAAGAATCTTGCAGGCGAGTTCTGTGTCCCTGTCAGAGCTCCGCTCCCTTGCTTGGTCTGGAGTCCCCGACGAAGTGAGAGCTATGACATGGCAATTACTGCTGGGCTACTTGCCGACGAATAGCGAGCGCCGCGTCTCAACACTTGAAAGAAAGCGCAAAGAATATCTTGATGGAGTTCGCCAAGCTTTTGAGCGAGTTTCGGTGAATGGGCCTGGTTCAACAAACACGAGTTCTGGTCGCGGCAGGGGTTTGGACGAGGCAGTCTGGCATCAAATTAGTATTGACGTACCCCGTACGAGTCCTCATTTGCAATTATATAGCTACGAAGCGACTCAGCGATCTCTGGAAAGGATACTCTACGTCTGGGCCATTCGGCATCCTGCCAGTGGCTATGTTCAGGGAATCAACGACCTTGTGACTCCATTCTGGCAAGTCTTTCTAGGTGCCTACATGACAGATATTAATGTCGAAGAAGGAATGGATCCGGGTCAACTACCAAGGTCTGTTCTTGATGCGGTAGAAGCTGACTCTTTCTGGTGCCTCACAAAACTGCTTGATGGCATTCAAGACAATTATATTTATGCCCAACCAGGTATACAACGGCAAGTGAAAGCACTGCGCGATCTGACGAAAAGAATTGATGCTGGGCTGGCAAAACATTTGGAGAACGAAGGAGTTGAGTTTATGCAATTCAGTTTTCGATGGATGAACTGTCTGCTTATGAGAGAGATGAACATAAAAAGTACAATTCGAATGTGGGATACATACCTGGTAAGTTATTTTACAAAAAGGTCGATTGATTGCTCGCTAACACATGCAACAGTCTGAGGAACAAGGGTTTTCTAGATTTCATTTATACGTTTGCGCCGCTTTTCTCGTCAAGTGGACTGATCGGTTGCTCAAGATGGACTTTCAGGTATGTGCTAGCCATTAAAGGATCACCTTCGTGTTATTGACACGTAGATAGGAAATCATGATGTTTCTTCAGGCACTTCCAACCAAGAATTGGACAGAAAAGGATGTTGAGTTGTTACTCAGCGAAGCATTTATATGGCAAAGCTTGTTTCAGGATTCAAGCGCACATTTGAGACAAGACGGTGAAGAAAACGATACCGGCTACATGTTTTGATTGCTATTTGCCCTTTTGGTGTCAAAAGCAGATAATGACTGAGGGGTACCTCAAATCTTGCATGATCAAGAGGAAATTTTTAATCGAACATCCACAGACATCTGCTGGCATAGAAAGGCAGTTGACATAGCATTACCCCCAATTTCTAGGAAAAAGTCACTACTTTAGACTATTAATCAGCAGAATCTTTCGATGTTACACTAAGTGCTTATTGAGGAATTGATTTGTCAATAAATCGTGTATGAACATTTTTATTCCTCATCACACAATACTTAAAATGTGTGCAGTAGTTGAGTATTGTAGGTAGAATCGTTGTGAGATCTGATAAGATGCAAATCTCGGCTCTCATTGGTCCCAACCTAAAGCGCCGGCGGTGGCAATCGTCAATACAGATTAATTTCAAGGTAATCAACCTCTCTTTCTCCATCTACCCTCTCCGTTGCGCCACCCACGCACTTTCTTCTTCACCATGTCTTATGGAAGGAAGGATTTCCTTAGCCAGCCGGCGCCTGAGAACTACGTCGCTGGTCTCGGTCGAGGTGCTACTGGTTTCACAACCCGATCAGATTTGGGACCGGCGCGAGAAGGTCCAACACCAGAGCAGATCCAAGAAGCGTTAGCGAAAAGAGCTCAGCAACTAGGAGCTCCGACACCCACAGCTTACAACACAAGTCGCGAAAAGGGAGGGAAGGGTAAAGAGCAGGAGGCGGAACAGGAGGAGGACGACGAACGCTTCCAGGATCCAGATAATGAGGTCGGACTGTTCGCCTATGGTGCCTATGATCGCGAAGATGACGAGGCGGATTTGATCTACCAGGAGGTTGATGAGAAGATGGATAGGAGACGCAAAGCAAGAAGGTTAGTTCCATCGCATTTTCTTTCCCTCTCGCGGATATTCGATGTCTCATTTTCGAGGCGTCGTCTCCGCCTTTTGCCTTTCATATATTTATTGTGGACAGAGAGCCGACTTGATTCTTTCGGTGCATACAGGGAAGCCCGCGAACAAAAAGAACGAGAAGAATACGAGCGAAACAACCCGAAAATTTCACAGCAGTTTGCCGATCTGAAACGATCTCTCGCCACTGTATCGGACGAGGACTGGGCCAACATACCCGAAGTTGGTGATCTGACAGGGAGAAATCGACGAGCTCGCCAGAATCTAAGGCAGAGATTTTATGCTGTACCGGATAGTGTGATTGCAGGTGCTAGAGATGCGGCTCAGTTTGATACTACCATCGCCGAAGATGGTACTCAAACCGAAATCACAGGTGCTGCGGGAGGAGAAGGCAGCTTGACGAATTTTGCCGATATTGGTGCTGCTAGAGATAAGGTCCTACAGGTACGCCTCGATCAGGCGGCCCTTGGATCTTCTGCCGAGGCTGCGTCAGGTAGTGCGACTAGTATCGACCCGAAAGGCTACCTTACCAGTCTTACCAAGTCTGAATTGAAGGCCGGCGAGATGGAAGTTGGCGATATCAAGCGTGTTCGAGTTCTCATGGAATCTGTTACACGTACAAATCCCAAGCATGCCCCGGGTTGGATTGCTATTGCTCGATTGGAAGAATTAGCAGGCAAAATTGTCGCAGCGAGGAACTATATTGCGAAGGGATGTGAACTCTGCCCAAAGAGTGAAGACGCCTGGCTGGAGAATATTCGACTTAACGAAAACCACAACGCCAAGATTATTGCAGCGAATGCGATCAAGCACAATGATCGGTCTACCAGATTATGGATCGAAGCGATGAAGCTTGAGACAGATGTCAGAGCCAAGAAGAACGTTTTAAGACAGGCTCTTCTACATATACCGCAGTCCGTAGCTATCTGGAAGGAAGCCGTGAATCTTGAAGAAGATCCAGCAGATGCTCGCCTACTTCTTGCAAAGGCTACTGAAATGATTCCTCTGTCTGTCGAGCTTTGGCTTGCACTAGCGCGCTTAGAGACGCCGGAGAACGCACAGAAGGTTCTTAACGCAGCTCGTAAAGCAGTGCCAACAAGTCACGAGATTTGGATTGCTGCAGCTCGATTGCAGGAGCAAATGGGAACGGCAAACAAGGTTAATGTCATGAAAAGAGCTATCCAAGCACTTGTACGCGAAAATGCTATGCCGAAGAGGGAAGAATGGATTACGGAAGCAGAGACATGCGAAGAAGAGGGTGCCGTATTGACTTGCGGCGCAATTATCCGTGAAACGCTAGGCTACGGGCTCGATGAGGATGATGATCGAAGGGACATCTGGATGGAGGATGCCAAGGCAAGTATCGCTCGCGGTAAGTACGAGACGGCGCGAGCAATTTACGCCTATGCTTTGCGTGTCTTTGTCACGAGCAAAACATTGTGGCTTGCAGCGGTTGATTTGGAGCGTAACCACGGAACGAAAGAGGCTTTATGGCAGGTTCTTGAGAAAGCTGTTGAAGCATGCCCTCAGAGTGAAGTTCTATGGATGCAGCTCGCGAAGGAGAAGTGGCAGGCTGGGGAGATAGACAATGCACGACTTGTCTTGAAGCGTGCTTTTGCGCGAAACCCCAATAACGAAGATATTTGGCTTGCCGCTGTCAAGTTGGAGACAGACGCTAAGGAAACAGAGCATGCTCGAGAGCTTCTGAGCACCGCCCGACGTGAAGCGGGTACCGATCGTGTCTGGATTAAGAGTGTTGCCTTTGAACGCCAGTCGGGCAATATGGATGAAGCACTCGACCTCGTCAACCAGGGTCTACAGATTTACCCCAAGGCTGACAAGCTCTGGATGATGAAAGGCCAGATATACGAGTCTCAAAAGAAGTATCCACAAGCACGAGAAGCTTACGGCACTGGCACACGGGCTTGCCATCAGTCCGTTCCACTGTGGCTTTTGGCCTCGCGGCTTGAAGAAAAAGCAGGTGTGGTGGTCAAGGCTCGTTCAATTCTCGATAGAGCTCGGCTCGCAGTTCCCAAGAATGCAGAGCTCTGGACTGAGAGTGTTCGAGTGGAGCGACGTGCCAACAACATCAGTCAAGCCAAGGTACTCATGGCCAAGGCACTCCAAGAAGTACCCAACTCCGGCCTGCTCTGGGCCGAAAGTATTTGGCACCTTGAGCCTCGAACGCACCGCAAACCTCGCAGTTTGGAAGCCATCAAGAAGGTCGAGAATGACCCTATCCTCTTTGTCACCGTGGCACGTATTTTCTGGGACGAACGGCGATTGGAGAAAGCAATGACCTGGTTCGAAAAGGCTATCTTAGCGGACAGTGACCAGGGTGATTCGTGGGCATGGTATTACAAGTTCCTGATGCAACACGGCACGGAAGAGAAACGACAAGATGTTATTTCCAAGTGTGTAATCAGTGAGCCAAAGCACGGAGAGATTTGGCAGTCGGTTGCCAAAGATCCGATCAATTTCCATAAGTCGACAGAAGAGATTTTAAAGCTCGTCGTGGAGCAGTTACATCGTTAAGCTGCGATGAGTTCGATATGCATTTGGCGATATATATGTGATGGAGTTTTATTTCAATGGGCGCGGCGTTTGTCCTCGGGACTTTCTGTATGGTATTCCTAGCCTCCCGAGATTGTATGGCCTCTATCAAACAATATGAGATTTATGGCTTTTTGACTTCGTAGCCTACATATAACTATTGAGAGCTTAGGACCAAGCAGCGTTCACAATACATTCATAATCTTCTTCTAGTCCTATGTATCAATAGCATAGCACCTAATTATACTCATGAAAACAACAACACCAGTCAATGAACACAAAAAACTCCAAACCAAATGCAAAGAAATTGAAACCACAAAAACAGGAGTCCTTTCTTGCTCTCTGACATAACAGTCAAAGGCAATCTAACATAGTAACAAAAAAAAAAAGGGAAATTGGTATCTGAAAATAGAACAAACGATAAGAATAGATAGAAGCCTAGTCCTCATCTTCCTGACGAGAACCTTATGTTTTTTGTCATGTCCGCCCAAGCCGCATACCCCTTTCGTAATCATACAACAAACACATGAAGTGTAAGGAAAACGCCTCCCCATAAGGAAAACCCGCCAAAGCGCTGATTAAATATTTGATCCTCGGATTCGAGGAAGGATAGTTGAAATCGTAGATAGATAATGATATGCTTTTGCCGTGAGGTGATCAGTAGATGGACTGTTCATGCTCTTTAACCCGATGAATGGGGTTGATCATGCCGCCAGTGACAGACAATCGTCCAAAAGAGAATTTAGCTGATCTCTATCTGTCATTGTGCCACCTTCCCATTCCCATTCATCGTCAATATCCATGGAATCAATGCCATTTGTCTCCGTAGTTGCTGTTGTTACCGTGGTAGCAGTCTTCGCATCGACGTCAGCCTTCTCGCGCAGCTCTTCAATGTAACCATGTCTCTCAAGTTCCAGTTCATCTTCATCGTAGGCACCCATGATCTCCTCAACAACCAATGGCATCTGACCGAGTAGCGCCCCGCCCAGACTGAGTGCCAGTCGCAAATCCTTAACTCCCAATGGTTGTCTGATACGAGCCTCCTTCGCCTCAACGGGCAGCAACCCAGTTGCAAGATCCTTGGTGATTTCGCCGCGAGTAAACCCAAGCTCTTCACATTCTAGTTGCCTGCGATATTTTCGTGACATCATGCCATTGATTGTGCCGGATGGTCCGTTATGCCTTGTGCGCGAGAAAACGCTTGATAGCACCTGCTTGACAAATGTCTCTGTGGCGATGGCCATGAACTCGGCGCAAGGGAATCCTGCCCCGCTGGCTACCGACTCCTCGTAACATATCGGTACCATACGGGCATATATTGATTCTGCATCGGGGAATTCGCCTGTTTCCGCGCCGAGGGGTTGCGCGTAGCGTTTTCGAATCTCGAGTTCCCAATCTGATTAAATTTATCAGGACAGCACAAATCAAGAGTGACAGGTATCTTCTTACTCGTTTTGTTCAAGCCACCGGCACTCGCTGGGACCTGTGTAGGTAGCGTAATTTGCTTGGCTTGATAGTATAATTCGAGCTCATTTGATGCTAGCTCATGTGGATCCGGCTGTAGTCCCAACACATATCAGCGCAATCCTTCCATTCACATATTTGAATCGCAAAACTTGATTCATACCTCAGGAATAGCTTTGATCCTCTTGCGGTCACGGGGAGGCAATTGCATCACCTCCGTCTTCAGCCTTTGTTCCGCCAGGTCACTCGAGACCGGCTTCGATACCACAGTAGGCTTGTCATTTGCCGATACCCAGCTTGCGACGCCATGGTCGGGAAGGTCTCTAGAGAGGTTGCCGATAATCGCACATATGAAGTTGTTATGGAGATGCTCGGTTCTGGGGTCGGCACAAATTATGTGATCAAGGCGCGAGGAGAATTCGTCTTGATTCAGATGGCCTGCAATGTTTTAATGAACAGTAATCAGCAAATGCTCGATACCAAGACACTTAAGATAAAGAAAAATACCTAAGAGAAAGAGCGTGGTTGACTGCTTGTACTCCGCCCAATTGTCGCCAATAGAAGCCTTCAGCTCCGTGTATACAGGCTCAAGATCCAGGCGCGGGACTGAAATCAGCGCCTTTGTAGACTTTTGCGAGGCAGCCGCCGCTGATGCGACAGTCTTGGACGTAGATACAGCCGTCGAAGCCGAATCTGTTCGACTCAGGGCTGCCGGATCGATCTGCATAGTAAATGGGAGGGAGAACGCGCGATCGGCTGCGCGAAGCCACAGGGAAGACGTTAGATCTTCATCAAAATGAAGGGATGGCTATACCATTTCTTGTATGTGATAGGGTCGTGTGAGTCGGGAGAATAGAATAAGGCCCTGTTGGAGATGAGGATCCGGACGCTTGATGAGCGAGGTGGATGGAAGTTGAGCTTCTTTGGGTGTGAATAATGAACGGGGGTCGCCAAACTTCGGCTCTATCGCCGCCCGCATTCGGTACGTATTAATTAGTTCGCTCACTGCGCATTCAATGTGAGAATTAATTCGATTGGTCTGTAATTATGTTTCCTACTATTTTTTTTTATATTTAAAATATGCCCTATGACGAGTAGACGCCTGTTTAGACATATTCAGGGTATCAATCAATAAGTAAATAAGCTACTTTCGTTACGTTATACATACAGCTATTGAAGCTCAATCACATCCTCGTTCAATACACCAAAAAGGCTACTGATTTCCCCTACGAGCTCAGTAATCTCGCTTCCTAATTGCCCTGTAACCAAGACTGTTGGGCCCAAGTTAGTATCAAGGCTTGGGCAAATCTACAATAGAGGGAAACCTACCATAGGCATATAATAATGCATAATCACTATCGGTTGTGTGCAACGACGATTCGGTCTCGAGACGATAGTGGAATATACGAGCTAAAAGTCTATCTCGTGCGTGTTGTATATTCGGTAGAGCATCATTCAAAGGATACTCGAGCTTCATGGAGGATGCGAGCACTAAGAATTTCATTTAGCAGGTTGAACAACAGATCGTGTGTTGACAAGCACTTACCTGACAGTAAGTGACTAATGCGAGATGATAGTTGGACACGTTCCTGAGTTGTATACTGGAGCAGACTTATCTCGCCTTCGGAAACTGTGAGATTTTTCAAGATCTCCATATTCATGGAATAGAAGGCGTTGAGCATGCTTCTCGTTCGGTTGATGATATTTCGATAGGCTACCTCCGGAAAGGGGCCTCTCAGCTCGAACTCCGATTTGGCTGCAACTTGTAATGACTCCAAATTCTGGATGAAGCGCTCGATTTGCAGCTTTTCGCGAGTAGTCAGATATGAAACAACGGGCCTGCCATTGATCATCATTGATAATGGATCGCGTTTCCAGATCAAACTCATCTGCAGCCATAAAAGACTCAGTCCATCCTTAAGTTTAGATCTTGCACTAATTGGCCAAATGATTCTTGTGATTATAATTCCCCAAACGCAGCCAGACAGGACTGCAACCACACGGTGAAGCGCAATCTCCGTTATAATCGGGTGAGCACCGCCTTCGTCATCATCATGATCATTATCATTCGCAGATAGAGAGTAAGCATATAAAACCGAAAGGTTGTATGTGAGCATGATGAACCGTCCCATAGGCCCTTGATTTTTGACCAAAATGATATAGGCGGTCCATGTAGCCATAAGCCAGCCTAGGAAGGCAAGAGCAAAAACATTCCCGGCCGACATATACCAAGAAGCTATGGAGCAACAGGCACCAAGACATGTGCCGAGGAACCGAGCATATCCAGTAGTATTAGACGCTCCAATGGTCATAGAGCAGACCAACATGTAAGAGACAAGGCCCCATTCACCCCTCCACGCAGTAAATACGGGCCGTGTCGCGGATATGAAAGATGGAAGAGCATATACGGCGGCGCCAACGCCAACTTTGACGGCGTATTTTGTTTCATCACGTCGCAGGAAGCTGAAAGACTTCCAGACTCGATAAGTGAGCTTGTTCCGAAGGCGAATATCATCGGTGTAGCCACTTTCCAACGATGAATGTCCTTTCCTCAAGTGAGGGCGGCCGGAGTTTGTAAGTGCCAGATTTGAATATTCTATAGCCTGTATCAGTGATTGTATGGACTTGCTTATATCTATGGACTTACCACTACTTGACGATTCTGGCCCGGAACTCTGGAAAACCCGCCAGAACTTCAGCCAATTCCATGTTAAACCCTGTGGACGTTCGTCACATTCAAGCTTCAACTCATCTAGAATCCGGAGCAAATCCTTTAGCTGTTCTCCAAACTCCATCAAAGTAAAACTGAAATGACCGCAGCTAGCGGACACTTCCTCCAAATCAGCTTCCACGTCGGGAGATTGTATTCTAGCAAAATCCCTTTCGCGATAGACTGAAGCCAGAGCCGCTTCCCTAGCGTCTCGGTATAGCTTCAAAGCGCGATCAAGGCTGCTGTGAAATTTTGTGTTAAACGATACCTTGTGATCCGGACCAGGGCCGAAGGGAATGTCCTCAAGAATCTCCTTGAGGGTGAAGGCAAATGATTGCTAGAAGTAATACGTCAGTGACAATCTAGGTTTCAGAGATGTTTATCACTCTTACCATAGACGGCCCTAGATGCTCAATGAAGACCTCAAACATTCGCTGTGGTGATGGGGTGGCAGTCGAAACACCTCCTTCATGCTCCAGATTCGATACTGGAACATTCACGATCTGAGGCTCCGCTGTCAAATCAGCCTCCTCCGGCTCTCTGGATGGCGTGAGGGTCACTGGGTCTTCAAAGACCGACCAGACACCGGGATAGCTGGTCGAACTGTTCTTGCGTACAAGAATGGTGCGATTAGGCGAGAAGATACCGGAGCCCTGTTGAGTTTGCTTCAGAAGTTGAAACTGTAGGTTTGCCGCGCTTTGCAAACCACCCATATTCTGGTTGATGTCTTGAACACATCGAACAAGTCTCTTCTCCAGGCGATATTCCCGCTCTGTACCTACGACGTAGTGCTCAAGTTTGGCTTCCTTCACCAATTTATCCAAGAGAATATAGCTTCTCTTGTTTTGTGCGGACGCATTGGTGAATGGCGATGTATGCATCTCGTCATCAGATCCTGTGATGAAGCTTTCAGTCACGTAGCCAAGCATGATTGCGAGGGTGCTTGTCATGGTAGTCACATTCGCTCGGAGCTTCTTCCTTGCTGATATGGGAAAGAACAGGAATGACACTGCCATAGCTGCGCAGACACCCATTATCAGCATTTTTAGAGTCTGCTCTATTTTAACGAATGACAGATTTCCCTTTTGTACCGCGCCTTCTTTCGTCAGGATTGTAGTCGTAGAGAGTGAAGCGAGAGAGCATGCAACGTTGACTAGAGGGTCGTTGAGCCTCTGTTTCGTCCAACCGATAAACGCAAACCCTCCTCCGCAAAAGACAATCAAAACTATGATATGTCCGATCACAAGCAAGTCGAGGTTCTCGAAGAACATGGAGACGTACATGCTGGTAACAGACACAAAGGTCGTATAGACGAATGCGAGAATGGCGCAAATTAGAGCCTTAATCATACTTCCCCTAGAACGAGCGGGGTGGAAGTAAACCGTAACAGTCGCAACAACATGCTTCCCATCCTGGTGTCCTAAATATGACGAGATAAAGGGAATGTACGTGGCCAACGATCCCAGCAGGTAGGCCAAGCCGAACTTAAACACGCCTTTGCCATGCTCCGAAACAGCGAATGCGTATACCTTATCCCACACGCCTGTTAATCCGCTGCGTACGGTGTTTGCCATGTCGGCCGATCGATGAGGTGTATCAAAAGAGGTAGACGAAGAGGAAGAGTTGAGGAGCTGGCGTTGCTCCTCCTCGTCGCCATCTTGGGCAACATCGCGCCTTCCCGACTTGACCAGATTGACCAGCCCTTTCAACCGCTGGCCTGTTCGAGGAAGGATGAACGTCGCTTGTCGGAACTATTGCCGAGTACGCCGCCTGTTAGTCGAATCGAACTATTGCGCAGCTTGAGAGGATGGCGACTTACGTTAGACCGACGAGCGCGGGAATTGGGGACTTCCTGACTTGGTGCGGAGGTGCTCATTATAGTCGTTCTGGATAAGTATACCAGACAACCCCCATCACGCTGTCAACGAACGCCAAGTACTGACTTTACTCATAGAAAAACAGATCAAAAGAACATAAAGAAGCCCGGAAATAGAAGCTGAGATGTGGTCGGGCATGTCTATCGGGGCTGTCGGGGAAGCTTCTTCGCGGGCAGTCATAGCTTTTACTCGCTATACTCGATACGTCTGCCCTGGTGACGTCTACCCCTCAGCTCAGAGAAAAGCAACATTATACCCTACCATCACGTACTATTATTTTCTATATTATGCTTCATATACGATACACTTAATGGCTATTCCTCAGACGTACTCATCAAAGTCATGAAATTCGCTTCGTGGTTCATGTCAATCACAAAGAATAAATAACCAACGTCTAAGGCAGACTCCCAATCCTCCAGATCTTGATCGCTGCATCAGTTCCTGCCGAAGCAATTTTGGACTCATTCGCAACCCAAGCAACACCAGTCACACCTTCTTTATGCGCATTTTTGGCTTCAATCCAGTCTCCAGGTCTTGCCAAGCTCCAAATGTAGATGTGAGTATCCAGTGCTCCGCTGACAAGATGAGTACCCTTGCTATTCCACGCAAGAGATGTTATTCGGGAAGTGTGAGAACTCCAGCGATCAGTGACCAAGCTTCCATCTGCTGTCTTGAACACAAATATTTTACCTGTCGAGTCGCCAACAGCTAACAGAGCGCCATCTGGGGAGAAAGATAGCGCTGAAATTTGACTCCGCAGCTTCTTGATCTGTACCTGAGGAGAGATTGAGATTGACGATGAGGTGACTGTTCCAACCCGAGTATTCAAATCTGTGCCGCTAAATGCAACATTGTTTTCATGAGCGGCTATTGCGGTGATATCAGCTGGTGCTTTGAATGTGCCGGTCTTGTTGCTGTCCTGGTAGATGTCAATCTGCTCCGAACCTGCAACCAGAACGAGCTTTCCGGCCGTGGCGACACCCTTTGGCTGAGTGAACAATTTGGTTGATATACCCGTGAATGTGTTTGCTGCAACGTCTGCGGATCTTAGAGTATCGTCCCAGCCAACACTGTAGATCCTACCCTTGCCCTCCTGGGAGCTCGTCAAACCGGCAATATAATTTGTATGGTTTTCTCCGTCGATCGTATCTGCGACTCCCTTGGTCACAACCCAGCTGCAAACTCGGCCGTCGGAACTTCCAGTCCAAAGAGTCTCTTGGCCATCAGCGGGACTGAACTGTGTAAGTGCTGTAATGCTTTTTTGGTGGCTCTTGAGAACTTGTCGGGGTTCGGGAGATCCCTCCACCAGGTAGTTCAGGTTTCCACTCAAAGATAAACTGATGACAAGACCATCAGTCCGCCCTGAAGGAATAACGACACCAACCTGTTGATTCAAGTAACTGACAGAGCCTTCATCGTTCAAAGTCCAAGTCTGAGTGACCTTGCC
Organism: Talaromyces ruber; assembly: GCA_022813215.1. Classification (NCBI taxonomy): domain Eukaryota; kingdom Fungi; phylum Ascomycota; class Eurotiomycetes; order Eurotiales; family Trichocomaceae; genus Talaromyces; species Talaromyces ruber. The sequence continues at coordinate 487,438 of JAKLMW010000013.1, read as the reverse complement.
AGCCTCAACGTCCCACAGCTTCACGGTCCTGTCGGCGCTAGCTGTTGCAAACTTACGAGAGTCCTTGGACCATGATATTCCAAAAATACTACCCTTGTGTTCAGTCTCTCCGATTGATGCTGTTGGCTCGCCAGTCTTGCCATCATATAACCATATGCGACTGTCGGCTCCAACACTCACTAGTTGAGAGCCATCGGGGCTGAAAGCGGTGCCGTATATAAACTTGTTGTGCTTGCCCCTGACTGCAGTATTGAACTTGAAGGGCGCACCATGGTAGAATACAAGGCTCGTGTCATCTCCGGCCGCTGCCGCTCTCAACGGGCGCTGCTGTCGAATTGAGACGGAATTGATGGCCCGCGTATGACCGTAGATTTCACCCACAGTATTTCCACTATCCCAGGTGAAGAAGTGACCGTATCTCTGTCGTCCGTCTCCTACGGCAACGATGCGCTGAGAATCGCCATCCCATGCAATGTCATTGATTCGCCCGTTAATAATCTGGTAGCTACCCTTTGTAAGGCCGTCTCCTACGCAGTCCCAAACCTTGACGGTACCTGTCACATCTCCACTAGCAACATAGAAACCTGAGGGCGAGAAGCGTGCGACAGTAGCTAGCGCGGTGTGTTCAGTATATTGCCTGGCAGTTGCGGGGTCGTCAATTGAGCGGATGAATATGGATTTATTGGACTAGATGTAAGTCAAAGCAATTAGATAATTGTTAACACGTCAGCTTGAGGCTTGTATTTACCGCATATGCTAATTTCTCGCCTTTCAAATCGGACGACAGCTGAGTTGGTAAACCTCGTTCCGTGGAGGGGCTCGGAGCCCAGATCTGCTCTGTAACAAGACAAGTCAGACAGACACACAACTGGAAATGATATGAGATAATGGATACTTACCGTTTTTCAAGGACATGGCGATCGAGGCAAATCAAAAGCAGTTCTTTTGGTGTTTATATCTAGCTCAGTGTAGTGAAGGATGGAGAGAAGAGAGTAAACAAAGGCCGGGCAAGTGGGGTGTCGTCACTCCGCTGGAGCATGTGCCAGGCTCCGCAAAATGCCAGGCAATAACGTTCGGGCTGGCACAATTATCAAATCTTTAGTTGTCGGAGCAATTTTCTACAGACTATAAACCAGCATAAAGTTCCCATATAGTACATGTTCAACAAATCTCGACACGCCGCTATTGAATACACAGCACATAAACAAGCCAACTAAAGACCGAACCCTCCTCTGGGACTTTTCGCTCTCAGCTCCATGGCAATGATCTCAGGATGTTGGTGGACACTGGGCATAAGACCGACTCCGATTGCGCGACGAATAGCCTTTGAAATCTTTCGTTGATTGACTGGTCGCAAGCCTGTGGCTGATCGATGCTTAATCCGACCCATTGGAGTCATATATTCGGACATGATGGAGAAGTTCTGTACAGAAAAAGTTAGTCAATTGTTCAATCCCCAGGAAAGTATGCTTGTGGTTGTACCTTATAATGCTCAAGGGGGTTGATATTCAGCGCATCAAAGGCATCGTTCGATGGGCTCCAGCGCTTCGACCATTTCTTCATTTCAGTCGGGCTCAGATCGTGCGGAGAATAGATATCGCCTGGCGCCCATTCTCTGGCCTGGAATCTCTCCAAGATTCGACCTTCATTTTGATTTTTCATGTCCTCCATGATTTTGCCTCGATGCGTAGTTCGCGCAGTACGTTTGGCGGCGAGTGCTTTCGTTCCTAAGATAAATGCCCTTCTTAGTAACTGGGCTCCCTCGGGTTAAGGGGATGTTAACATACTGACTGAAGTACTCGAGGGGCTTCGGATTGGTGAAATAAAGGTTGACCGCTGGCCGCCGCTACGTTGACTGTCGCTGGGTTGAGTCGAAGCCCATCGACAGGATGCTGGGGCGAGTAGATTGAGGCCCCGTTGTAGCAGGGAGTTCCTCGTGCGAGGGAAGAGCGCGAAAGACATGTTGTATATCTGGATGTCGTAGAGAAGGAGTCCGTCTACAAGGAAGGGAGCTCAAATTTGTCGAGCGCAGCGGAAGGAAGTTCTCCACCAACGCCAAGCCGCCAGTTATGACTTCCTTGTCCAGCTTCTACATCTTTTACGTTTCTCAACAGCAGGCACTGCGGATCAAAGATGATGATATAGCTTAAATATCGGCCACAAATCTCTCAATTGATAAGGCGTCGCTCCCTGCCTTGCCTGGCACCGACACCGACACCGGAAGATGCAGTCCTCCTACCTTACACGTCGCGTTTTCCGGGCTCTCCTCAACAATGAACCTGTGTGTTTTTCGCCGCGACACTGTCGACTCTACCCTCCGTCAATACTCTATCGTCCTCGAAGAGCATACAATAACAACAAGTATGGCCAGTCACGGACGTTCTTTTCCTTCTCCGCTGCCCATAAAAACCCGATAGTCCCAACTTCGGAAGTTGGACTACAAACCATGAGCGAACTGTCCAAAGCAATAATCACCACTGGTAGAGCGCCACCATACAATGCTCTCTGCAAAGCATATCAAAAGTTCTTCGAGGCGAGGGCCGAAGAGCCCGGTATCATAACGGAGTTTCACGCGAAGCAACTTGTCACCACTTATGACTATCTTCGAAAGCACAAAGGAGACGAAGACGTCGACAGCAAGGAATTAGGATCTATCAACTCCAAGGAGTTCATGGAGCTCACTCTCTACGTTCTTTCGCAAGCAAACTGTCACGGCAGCTCTCACCAGTATATCCGCCGCTTAGCAAACAACGCCTACCGAGTATTATCCACTGCAGCTACAGACGAGTCAGGTGAAATGAGTGTCGGTGCCTTTCTCGCCTGGATTCGTATCAATGCATTTTACGGCAATCCCTACCAGGCCCGCACAGCACTTATGAAGGAATGGCCCAAGGTACAAAACTGGCCAGACCTTGAGGGCCAGGGGTCACCCTGGCTTTGGATACTGCACGGTATGGCATTGGATAAGGATGCGGCCGAAATGACAAAAGCGATAAAAGACTGGTACACAGGTCGATATTTTGAGCTCACTCCGCCGCAACATCAAGAATTGGTAATCACGCTCCTCGACCAGGGACAACTTGATGCTGCTAAAGTAATGCATAACTGCCCTATACCAGAAGGTGAACCGACAATCATCGCTACAAGTGCCATTACGAGAGCGTGTCTTCTCAATGGTGACAAGACTGGAGCAGACGATATTTTTAATCGGTTGACGATCTTTTCCCCGAGTGCAGAGACTCGAGATGTTTTGTTGTTGATGGCAGCAGCAAACGGCAAAGATGCTCATGCATTAGCTCGCGACCTCAACAACTGGTGTATAGAAGATCCTTCCGTTCGTGACGGGCTTTCTATATCTTGTGTAAACGATGTCATTCGATATGCATACGTGATCGAAAACAAAAAGCTTGCCGTCGATTATTCCAGTTTGATTTCTACATGGGGTTTGAAGTCAGATCTGGAGACTCAACTCCTCCTTGAATTAGAACCGCGGATCCAAGACTCGGATATTGATGGAACAGTCAAAGCATTGAATGAACTTGAAGAAAGCGACGTTTCCGCAAACGTTGCTCTACGAATGAGATATCGCCTTATCAAGATGCTATGTTCGGACCCGAACAATGACGATGCCTTTGACCAAGTGTCGAAGCTGATGGATCCACTTATTCGGGATGGGATACAGTTAGAGGCAGAATTACTCGCTGTTTTGACTCGTGCATTGGCCTATCGTCATGACTGGGAAGCGCTTTCCCAGCTGTTGCGGCCTCGTATAGGTTCCTATTCTATGCACGATGAACGCCCGTTGATACAAAATGCTTTGCTAGATTTCATCCGTGATAAGGAGCAAGAAAAGGGTGCAGTCTGGGATGCATATAACATCACGAGAATCGCATTTCCCGAAATTTCCGCAGAACACAGGATTGAAATAATGAATCTCTGCTTCACTCACGGAATGGTTGAAGAGGCCTGTGAAGTCTTTGGACATATGCGACATGCCCCAACGCCAGCTCAGCGCCCAACCCCCGAAGCATACATAACATGTTTCCTCGGTCTTGCGCGAGCAACCGCCTGGGATAACACCAAGCTTATCCGCAATATGCTCAAACTTGACGTCAACATTGAAGTTGATACTCGAGTACGAAACGCTGTCATGCTTGCACTCGCTGCCTGCGAACGATCAGAAGAAGCCATGGACGAGTTCAAAGAGATCCTCCGTTCGGACGAAGGACCCTCCCAAAACACATTAGTCATCTTCTTTAAGGCGTGCGAATCAGATCCCAACGGTGTCGTGGAAGCGAATAAAATGCTTGCCAAGATTACCGCGTTGGATATTTCGATTGATCGATCACTGTATCTGGCTTATGTTAAAGCTCTTGCAGCGCAGGGCGAACGCGAGTTGATAATTGAAGCATTGAACAAGACCGAGACTAAAATCGGTCAACAACCTGATCAAGACATGTAAGCCTACCCTGCCTCTCCACCCGTGCACCACTTCACCGCTCTTTACTAAGATGATAAACAGGATCGCCAGAATATACAACGCCTGCGCACACGAACACGCCAAAGAAGGAGTCGAAGAATGGGCCAAAGAGAATCACCCGACTATCTGGCAAGAACTAGAAAAAGTCTCTCGCACCGAGACGGAAGCAGGTATCCGTCTTGAAGGATTTGAGGATGATTATAATGTATTGTTGTAATATAGCTTTGCACGATGTTGTACTATATATATTATGTATATTAATCGTTTGAATGAACGAGAGTATAGTATCGGCCAAATAGGCCGATAACAAGCCAGGACAATGGTACACAATTTTTTCCATCGATACGTCCATCCTTCGAGAATAGAAAATGTATGTATGATATCTGATTCAGATGGAATAAGTGATACAAGACAGCAGTCATGAACAGGACTAGACATAAATAGTGTAGGCCCAATTGAAAGATACAAAAATGGCAAGCTCGTTATTACAATATTGGATGGATCATATTTATGCAGGCAATTTTCAAAAACAATGTACCCTCTTTTTCATTTTTTCTTCTCATTTCTCCATTCCCAAAACCGATAGAAAGAAAAAGAAACCCAGTGTTCATCCCAATGAAAGGTCGAGAATATGTAAGAGGATGTTATAATCATAATCAATGGACCGAGCTGGCAGTAAGACAAGTTATGAAGCGGTTATTTCGACGAGATTAGTTGCGACGAGAACTTTTTGGACATGCTGGGTATATATTAGTAAAAGGGAAGGCCATTATCGAACGAGAAATACTCACAAATCAAAGAAGGCGAACTGGCTTGGGTTGCTGCCATATTCGTACACAAAGCGACTGGCAAGGTAACTGCCAAAGATTGATCGGAGGTAATTTTCCGGCACCTGCGAAGACTCGTTAGAAATGGATGCCGAAAAAATGAAAGCAAGAGAAACATACCCGATTCAAAATCGTATCTAGTCCAACCTTCTCCAAAAGTAGTCGCGGAAGAGCATCTTCTAACACCTTGCGGCGCAATTCGATATTCTCCCACAAGGCCGTCTTTTGCAACTCCTCGTCGAGGTTTGTGATGGCCAAACTCAACCTGTCACTGAGCACGCTACGTAACAGTCCAGTACGTTCGTGTTCACGCCAGATAGCCTCGAATTCCAAGGTGGCGTTTCGTTTGATAATTTCCTGCACCTCTTTCACGTATTGCTGGTAAAAGGCGGGTACATTTCCGTCTTCGGCAACACACATGTTTTGAACGAATTCCTTGTCATCCAATGAGAGTGAGGCCAAAACCTCGAGTGACGAGGACGTCACGCCACCTTTGTTAGCTGATGCATCCTTGTAAAGAATGCAGCCTGCCTTTTCCAGTCGAAGCTTCGCGTCTTGCGTGATAAATAGATTGGCACCTTCGACGATGTACGGAATCACAGATTTGCCGTTCACGATCAGCTTGTTTACAGTGCTCAAGTCGATCGACTCCGGTCGTCCTCCGCAGGGAACAAACAATTCCACAGGTGGATCTTTTCGGAGGTGGAATGTGTTTCGGAAAAGCATGCCATTGTTGACGACTTCTCCTGAAGGAAGTTTCACGTTTGAATCTTCCACAAGAACGCGGTAACCTTCAGAAGACAGCTTCGACAGATCGAATTGTGAGATCATGACTCGCTTCTTCGCGAGCTTCACGAGTTCATCGCGATCTAATCCATTGGGATCAACAAGCACACCGGATCCATCCACAATTGCCGTGTAATTCTCGTTACCAAGCAAGATTTCGTTGGATCCCAAATCGCCATCGGGACCACCCGTCTGTAGTTTTTTGACTGTGGAAGGATCGATGTTCATTTTGCGGTAGATACCGAGAACGTATTGACGCACAGACAGGGTCGTCATACCATAGGCATCATGAGGAATGCCGCCTAATCTAGGGCTCTTTCCTGTAAAAAATGACTTCCACCATGGCGCGCCTCGTTTCCTGGCGTGTTCTGTGGCCCAGTCGACTAAGTCTGCTGTGTTCTCGTCAGGACCCATGAAAAGTATTTCATCCTTTCCGTGAAGATCGACGATAGGGTCTTTGATACCGGGACTCGTGGGTGGGATAAGCAGATCGAGAATACTGTCGATATACTTCTCAAATGCCACACGGGCTTTGTCTTGATGGTCGACATCAAGTAGAATGACGCCCTTGGCACCACCTTCGGGGATATCCTTGTTCTTGCGCTGTTGCGTATTAGCAAGGTTGTAGTTTTCGTCAAATAGAGAACGAGCATTGATGCTGTAAGCCTCGTTGTTTCGACTCTTAACGATACGGATACCGCCACGAGCAATGTCACGGAAGCGAAGATGGAACCCTCTGAATTCGGAACTAATCACAAGGAACATCCCGTATAGACGTTGAGGGTATTCATGCTCTGGCAAGAAGTCAGGATGCAAGCGGAAGCTCAATGCAACCTTGGTTGGAGTGTAGAAGTTGGTCTTCAAGATGGCCCTATTGAAGGTCCGGAAAGCTATCAAGACCATTTCGTCGTGCTCGTTGGCCGCAGTACGACTGATCAGTTCTTTGAGTTTGGCATCGTCCAGGATCTCATCGACTTGCAAACGCAAGTAACTGAGAGTGGGGAGGAAGTCATCTTGTGGATCTCCGGTCTGCACGTAATGTGTGCTGGCAAAATCAAGGTAGAGCTTGTGGATGAGATCGGGATACTTGTTGATGATTTCAAAGATATAATCCGATGTGAACGTCTCGGTACGGAGACGCTTCTTAATCTTGGATAGAATCTCTGCATGTACACTGTTGTTAGAGTCTAAAAGCGCAGTCAACGAAGTGTACTCAGACCCAAGTCGGTTCAAGAACTGTTGGATAAACACCCAAGCACAATGAGAGTAGATGGTCTCTTGCAAACTGAGTCGACCGGTGGCAAAGTGATTCTGAAAACGGTTTTGTGGTACACAGTATAGAAGAGAGACCTCCTTCACAATTTGGTGAATGGCAGCTTCGATGGGGGGATACTTTTGTGAAATCTCCGCGTTAGTGATGGGTCTCAAGTAGAGCGAGATGACGTTGATTCCATTAGAGAAGCTCTCGAGATATTTTCTCGAGCTGGTGAGTCGGTAGTAGTGGTAGAGATCAGACAGAGCGCTGAAGATGCCCATAGCGGATCCCTGGCGATAGGCCACGACCAGACGCTTCTCCCGGCTACCTTCGATGTCGAAGACTTCGATAACGGGACCAGTTCGTGACACCGCATTGGTGATGATCTCTTGGTAGATGGCCTTGGTGTTGGCAGTAGCTTTTTGGAGGAATCGCTTTTCGCCGATGATTTCAATGTTAGTTTCGTCGGGGCCTGGGTTGGGGTTGGCGAACTGGCATCTGTAGACAAAGTAACAACGCAATTGCTGCGCATCCTCTCCTGGTAAGGGGCTGGTGGAGCGGAAACTCTCAATTCGGTAACTCCTCCCTGGTTTGGAGCCGTCGATGTATTTGGAATCTATGCGTGACTCGTAGTTAGGACCATCTAATGACGTCACACCAGGCTTGCTGGTGTCGATGTAGACAGCATGGTCTTCGTCCTCCTTGTCCAGGCGAATCTCCAGGCGCTTATCATCCCGAGCATAGGCTGCTACTTTGGCTGCATATAGAGAGAGGATCTGCGTGACTATTGACTCGACAGACTCGGTCTGGAAGTACATGTCGTCGATTCCGAGCATGTTGTAGAACCAGGTTGTTTCGGTCACAACGAAATCGCTGGGGAAAAACCCTTTCTCCTCCAAGCGATCCATGACTGTAAAAGTTAGATAAGTTGAGTCAGAGCTGAATACTGGAAAATAGCTTACCCTGCTCCATCTGCTCTTGTTTTCCTTCAAACTTGGCAGAGACGTATCCAGATCCTTCTTCTGACAAGACTCTGTGGTGACCAGGCAATCCCAAATGCACTGGTTGTGGTGAGGGCTGACGACCCGGTGTTCTGATGACATGGTCGAGGTGTTTATTGTGAGGGAACCGCTGAAAGCCAATCGGGGTTCCAGTGCCAGACGAGCCACTGCCACCAACAACTAACTGTGGTGTCGACAGACCATTGGCATGATCGTTTTCACCGGCAGGAGAGGGCAGACCCCCTTCTGAGGGGGGTCGAGCCGAACCAGGATCAATTGACATGGCGGGGTTGTGAATGCGGACGAGCGAGCGAACGAAAGGTGTGAGGGAAATGCGAAGGACGAGAAGACGAGAGGAGGAATCTACCTCTAGCAACCAGCAGATATAAATACTGTTTCAGACTGCTAGCAAGCTCTAGACACGGAGAATGCGTTAGTTTGATTGGAACTTGGCGGTCAAACAATGACACGCGAGATAAGGAATAAGCAAGGGAAAACACAACAAAAAGGGCGAATCACCGGGAAGAAGGGAAATTACCAGGCAAACCAAGTCGTTATCTCTGATAACAGGGTTATATCAGAGTTGCGATCGAGGCCAATGCATAAAAGTGTAACACGAGAGGGCAGCGAGTGAGGGCTTTGCAAAGCTGAGCTCCGGGAGCGTTATCCGAGTAAAAGCTGGATGAATCTCACAACGACAGGCACGCCATGCAGGAGAGTTGGATTGTGTGTTTTTCAGTGGGGTTGTCAACACGTTTTCGGATTCTTGGGAGGATGGATTATGGACTGAGTAAAAAGCCGTGGCATTGGCGAGGAATTGAGGGATATATATACAAGAGGAGCATCTCCTGGGCTTGGTTGTGGCGGGGGCCCGGCGAGACGTCAGAGCAGCCCACCTGATTTGCGCAATGGCAGGCGGTAAGGCGGCAAGATGCGGTCAGGAACGGCGTTTTTCTGTCCTTTCTTTTCCTCTGTTCTTCTGCTCTAGTTACTTTCCTATTGATCTTTCCTCCTGAACAATCACGAATTCCTCAACCAATTGAGCTGCTATCACGACAAACGACGATTTGAATTGTCAGCAAGATACACATATCGCCATACACATCGCGACAAACTAGCCACACGAAATTCTCCCCAGACCAGCTGACCACAAAGTCAGACGCAGCTCCAGATCCGTCGTCCCAGCGGGTCTGTTCTCCATATTTAGCAATCTATCGATTCAGGTCCCAGGACACGATGCGCTTTTACGGAATAGTTCATAGGGATTACCGCAGGTGATCAGATCGATTGGATCTGGTGCATCATGCTGTCAAGGAATGTATACATAGTACGTACTCCCTAGCAGGCCAGCAGCGGCCATAGGGATTCTTACAACGCCGAGCTGTTCTTCCTGCCATTGCTAGTATCGTCTGCTGTCATATTGGCATACTGACTACATAGTGCATACTGCGACAGTTCCCGCTCGGAATCTACTATCGGCGTGCCGGTGTCTCTCCCGGCTCTACCGGCACGGTCACATTCCACGGCCCATCATTTGTACTTCGTAGTACGCAGACACAGGACGGTAGTACGCCCCTTCCCAATCAACCAATGAGTCATATACTTGTATTCTGTCGAGATACCAATGATTCCGAAAATGGCGCAAATGGTACGTGTTGTGTTTGGCGCCACCGCAATTGGGTCCTGTTCCACATCCGCCGTCCCAATGTTCCAGTCAAACGGGCCTGAGGCTGTGCGTGCGGCACTCTATTATTAACATTACCTTATGGATTTGTACTCGTAGTAGCGATTAGATAAAAAGAATGTTCCAGCCGGGCTAGGACGACGATCCAGCAGTGCCTTTGTCTGTATGGGGAAGGCAAACGGACTGCCGTTATGCAATTAGCAATAGAAATGAGGGATTTCCTCATTGTAATTGCAGTATGGGGAAGGTCAAATGACTCCGTAGTATGCGCCTTCTCGCGATATTACCGAAGGAGTCAGAATCCGGAGTGATTATTGGTGAAGCCCCGTGATTACCCCGGATTTTCTTCGTGGATTACGTAGTGATAGCCGTGAAGAACGAACGGTTACAGAAAATAATTCTCGTCAATTCCCTTTGGTACGATAGACTGAGCAGAGAGTGGACACACACACATTTTCTCTCTCCCTCTCTCCCTCCCTCCCTCGCTCGCTCGCTCGCCCAAGACGCCTGGACGAAATCTACAGCAATGGGCATGACAATTCAAACGGAGTTCGCCAGGTCGACTTCTCCCCTGAATCCAGACCACGTGGGCGATATGAAATGTACTACGTATGTATATTTCGATCACGGGATATAACTAGTTAGTTACAGATTTTATTGCTTTGTCAGTTGTCTCGACGATCGATCCAGGCCTGCCGCAAAGCTTAGGGCTAACTAGTATATCCGCATCGCCTTCATAGTCTAATCGCCTTAGTCAGGGGTCAATAACTTCAATGGCATGGTTTAATGTTGGATTGTGTCTACGCAGTGTGTCCGTTTTAGTTGATTGCTTTGTTTCCAGATTCTGGAATCTGATTAGAACATTCTTAGCCCAGTCTACGATTTAAAGAAGCTAAAATACTTGTTTCTTAGGAGTTGACGCAATGCGAGAGCGGTCTGACTCTAACGATGTCAACGACCGCCGCTATTCGCCGAAGCGCCGAAACGCCGAGACTTTTTTAAGAACTTCTTCCAGAAGTATATTTCTCGACCGCCACAGACTCACGACGTTGTACATTTTTCCTCGATTCTCTTATCTTGTTCCCGTCGAAAAAACTTGGCTTTTGTTGATTATTCCGTGTTTTTTTAATTCTATGAACTCGCTGAGCATTTCTCGTGCCCGTGGGGCAGTTGTTTGCTGCTCACGTATTGAGCAGTGTCGATTGCAGAACCGGCTCTTTCTTCTTCCTGTTTTCAGGCTCCCAATCGATCATTCCATGGCATTTGCTCAAGTCGCATAATCCGTCTTTCAGAGATACCGCTGTAATGGCGGAAGAACTAAGTAGTTGTCAGTGTCAGGCAGGATTATATGAAGGAAATATTTGAGGCTGGCTATCCGGGTGCTCGTACCCGGCAGCACCAATACCATCAATACACGCCCAAATCAGTGGCAATCACGGCGTAGGTGGTACTATGTATGTATGTATGTATGTAACGATACAGCCTCGATACGTCCTCTCCCCAGATTTCCCGCGTTCCCGTCTCTATTCCTTTGTGGGCCGAGGCTCATCCCAGAAGGAGTCTAGCCGCCCCAAAATGAGATGGGGCAGAAAGCCAGAAACACGGGGTACCTTTCGCTCTCACTCTACTGGGCTAGAAGCCTTCTACATCCTTCTTTCTCCTTCGTTCCATCCCCTTATGGCCAAGTGTGAGGCTTCTTGAGAAGGTGATTGGTGGCCTTGATTTCTTAGCCAGGTGTACGGGATGTAATTTACGTAGTACCTACCTAGTTACCACCCGGGGATTCTCTAGGCCAAGGAGCTTGTTCATTTACACTTGTCGTACAACAGTCGCTAACACCATTTCTATGAAACCCCCCGCACAGTGCTCACATTAGCGCAGGTCAGGGAATCACGTTGTAGCGTTTACTACCAGTGGTAGGAAGTTTGTTACCCAACAGCTAGTACGACAAGGCAGATGGAGTCCGGGATGAATGCAATATGCAAGGCGACTAATCAATGGACCGAATCTTCTACTATGTAGTTCCATGAATCTGTGCCAACTTCCAAGGAGTAATTGAACCTGTTGGGCTGAAAGGATAGTTGAGATACCTCCGGACAACACGGAAGAGCATGGAATTCGTGTCTAGGTACGCACGACATTGTACATACATACATACTTAGAATACTGGGGTACTCTATCAAAGGGTTGGGGTAAAATATTAAAAAGCGTAAAAAATACAACATAAAAGAAAACAACTAGAGCTACTCGTACATACTTGTCTAGTCCCCCTTCTCCTACGTTCTTTTCAGCTTTTCAGAGTTGTCTCTCTTTAGCTTTTTTTTTTTTTTTTTTTTCTCTTCTTTCTACCTGATCTACTCATCTACTGCTTGTCCAAACAACACTCCGTACACATGTATATCTGCCAGACCGCTGACGTATCCGCTTAGATCATAATCGGTTTATCATTCATCACATTTACTTACCTCAACACCTAGCTGCTAGCTCATGCGAGGTTAGGTATATATTGGCGGTGAACCTTCATGTCTTTCCAACTTTCCCCCTCAACTCTTCTCTTTTTACTCTGTGCAAAATCCTTTGTTTAAATATTTCGGATTGTTCGCCCGAGAGTCTGGTTCAATTACCGAGGTACGTCTTTGATGACTTTCTAAGCTGGGGGGCAGCTGTTCTATCGGCGTATTTATTATCCATTGTCTCATGCTTTTTTTTTTTTTTTTTTCGTTCTTCTTGAAACGACACTGAAGCTAATATTGTGGTCAAATCAGCTGAAATTAACTATTCAATATCCGAATCTCGCTCATTCGCTCTTTCTATTTTCTCAAATCGATTCATCGATCACAGACGTGACGAGTTTCGGCACCGTAATCAATCAATCAATCAATCGAGCAAAATGGCAGCCATGCATCCTAAACTCAGCAAAGTCTCCACACAGCCACCCACAACCCCAAAATCAGCCACATCGCATCCCGCTCTAAACCCTCAAGACATACTCCGAGCCCTCGAAGCATCGGGTTCCCTCCTACCAAAATCTTTCCTCTCGTCAGCGGTCTCGACATCCGACAAGTCCTCGTCATCTGCGACGCATATCGAGAACTCGGATCATCAATATCAGAACCCGCCGCCTCCACCGCCGTCACCTATCGGATTTCCATCGAGTCCTCGTTGATAGGAGTTTCTAGTGTTGCGTTGATTCTTTGCATATGTAATATAAACCTGGCAGCGTTGCAAACACGGAGTTGGCAGGATATGGGAATGGATTTGCGTTGCTGTTTCAAACCGTGCATCTGATTTGGTTCTCTCCCTTTTATCAAATGGATTAGCTCAAAGAGCGCTTCTTAAATTGCCATGCACAAGTCGTAATTTTGTAATGTAATGGAACCGCACATGATCATGATGGCGCCGTATCAGCCGGGTGAGTCGCCTCTATCTGATTATACAACTCCTCCAGTTTGGCCAACGCCTCTTGATCGCCCGCAAGAGCCGCGCGATTCAATTGATGAATCGTATTGATTCGCTCCTCGGTACGAGCCCATCCGCTAATCTTATTTTCGAAATTCTGGTTGCGTTTCGACCCATACGTCATTCGCACCATATCTGTCTCGCCCTTTTCGCGTTTGATGTCCATGAGTTCTTGCAAAAAGCGAACTTGGGAAGATTTGTTCTCTGCCTGGATCGAAATGGGCGCAGACGTGGATTCCGTCGCATCGGCTTGTGGCCCATTGGCAGACGGACGAGCGAAATGCGCTCGTCTGCCTATTATTTTGATTGGGTTTGCGGCAATCAGTGAATATCCGTCTGTGTGCTTGAGATATGTCGGGTCGGGCTCCGAGTCCTCGCGACGAACGAAATGCATATCCGTGCCAATCATATCCGCCCACTCGCAACTGAATATATGATTTCGGTAGGAGATGTATGGATTCCGGCTGTGCAGTTCCATGATCTGTATGCGATCATCGTTCTCATCTTCGGCCGCGATATCGTCTAGGCGCTCGGCGTCGACTCGTTTGCGTTTTCCCGTCACTTCTGCCCTGTCTTCGTTTGGCGGTGATGCGGCGCCTTCAGCGTCTTTATCGGCTCTCTCGGGTTGGTTTGCTGGTGCTGATGGTGCTAACGGTGCTTGTCCGCGCGGTGGACGGAGGGGTCCATTGTACGAGGTCAAGTCGATGTTGACGAAAAACGTCTGTTGCAAATCAGTGGGGTTCAAGTAAGACGTATCTAAGTTAGGGTACCTCTGTCTCCGTCGCATCATACTCATACTCATATTCAGAGTCTGATGTTGAGTCCTGCATGGCTTGTTCAGGCTTGTTGTGGTAGCCGCCTGTAACCTGAAGAAGCTCAAGCCCTGCACTAACCGTGACTTAAGGCTGCGGCTACACCTAGTTGGGTCGATCACTCAAGCTTTGTAGTCGGGCTTGGCGTCTGCGATCGCCATCCTGCACCCAATACTTTCTTTGCTCTTGGTTCAAAGTCATGAGATCGGGTCAGATTCCTTAATCCGTCTATATCTAGTCTACATCGCCCTCTACACGAAGCCAATTGACACCCACATCCATACCACGCACACTAAGCAGAGACAAGTATGCGGCTTAGCCATAAGACACTAAGCCTCACGGAGATCCATCATAAGTATCGATTGCTAGCCGGCCTAACATTAGTTACTAAGTTAGGTAACTTATCACTTAGTCAGTACCCTCTAACTTATAACTTAGCTAATACTAAGCAAACTGACTGATCGGTGGATGAAATCGAGTGATGCAAACATGAGAGGATACATACTATGTAGTATGCCAGCTAGTATTTCTTCGATTTCATACCGGATAACCATCGACAAGTACTCGGTCTACTGTGCTGATGGTCTGAGAGCGGCATACACGTCAGCCGATCGACTGCGAATCAGAGCAGACAGTCAACACAGGCACCTTTCCATGCATGTATCCGCTGAATGAACTCCTACTAGTCAATAGTTTTACCAAATAAGACGAGAATCGGCTGCAAGCGGAACATCTGCGGCTGACCTGGATGCCGATTCGTGGGGCGACGCTCTTCCCTCTCTGAGTTTTCACCGGTGCTGATTGGCCGCGACCCGGGCTGGGACGGTGAATGGACGAAAGAGCGAGTCACGCCGGCGTTCCCTCTCTCACCTGCAGCGTGCCTGACTGTCTCTCTGTCTCTCTTTCTCTCTTTCTCTCCTCACTCTTTCGTCTCCCCTCTCCATATACCCTCCACCCTCTTCTGTTCACTCCTCTACTGTTTCCCTCTGGTTGACAACCTCATTCCTCCAGCCTCGTCCGCCCTATATAGCATGCCATTGCTGCCCTTATAGATACCCCCGGCTTTGCCGCTTACGTCCTGCTGGTCCGGTACCGCTCTGAGCTTCGGTCTCATCATTATCACGAAGAAACGCATTATTATCTCGCTTATATTTTTACTCGCTGTTCCCGCTAGTACACGGTAGCAGAACAACCGCCGATTGATCGATTTACTTACCGCAGGCCCGGTACATTTGACGGGACATCCGGACATCGGCGGCTCTCCCGGATCAGTCAGAACAACATATAGCACATCCGACAAATCCGGCTTGACAGAAAAATCGTGCACACACCTATCGCGATGGCTCGCCGGCGTCCAGTTACTAAATTTATTATCCTTGCTCTCACAACACTGATCGCCTACCTGTCGATCAGCAGCATCCTCCGCTCCGTCAAGCCCTCTTTATTCGTCTGGTCCGAAGAAGATTTGGAAGAAGCAGAATGGTTGGCCACATCGAAGTCATGGTGGGATCGTAAGTTCTGTCGCTTCTTTGGTCTCTGCGGTATCGCCCACGTCCGTCTGTCCCGCGCCAACAACGGACCTCCCAGTAGGACATTGGATCAATTTCCCATCAACGGCCAAGACGATAGTTGGCGGTCGGCTTGGACCCTCGCAGAAGATCTTTCGGCAAATTGGACAAACAGAGAGAAGGCGCTCCGTGAAGTGCCGGAGTATGTACTAGAGTATGCGCCTCTGGTTTATTTATTCTCTGACGAGAACTTTTGGCCCGGTGACATTGCGGAGCATCTGGTATACACGACACCCATGTTGAACTATACGCCTGTACAAGCAAAATGGGAACATCCAACCCTGCAAGATCTGGATCGCCTAAATCAATGGGAGCTGGGCAAGCACGTTTACCTCACCAGTGACGACGACGTGGAAAACCGACCGGAATGGCTAGGAGGTGAGAGAAATATTCCCGTGCCTCAGCCAGGAACACCAATAGACCCTAAGGAGCCAGAAGACGACAAGCCGGGCGATACTCCGGTGTTTAATGAAGATGACGACCGGAAAAAATGGTACGATGCCGGTAGCTGGAACGACGATGTGGATGCTCACTCGGTAGACCCGGAAGAGCCGGAATTCATGTCATTTGACTCGCATATCGACGTTGAAGAGCTCCGGAAGAGATATGGCGGCATGCCTATCGATATTGCAGGTGCGGACCCAGGACGCAGCGATGCTCCTGCGTTTTTGGTGGTTGTCGACAAAGGCAATGATATCGTGGATGCTTTTTGGTTCTTTTTCTACAGCTACAACCTTGGCAACACAGTCTTTGACGTGCGTTTTGGTAACCACGTCGGCGATTGGGAACATACCATGGTGCGATTTTACAAGGGCCATCCCAAAGCACTGTTTCTTAGTGCTCATACTGCTGGCGAGGCCTACAGTTATGAAGCTGTCGAGAAGCATGGTAAACGGGTACGTTGTTCCAGCTTTGGCGTTTTGCTCTCTCTATCTGACCATATACACAGCCTGTTGTTTATTCTGCCACCGGCACGCATGCCATGTATGCCACACCTGGAATTCACGAATATGTCCTTCCATGGGGTCTACTTAAAGATCAAACCGACCGGGGCCCACTGTGGGACCCACTGCTCAATTCGCACTACTACACATACGACTATCTGACTGATGCTCTGCGTGCCTCTAATCTCAATCCCTCTGCACCGACTGAATGGTTCTTCTTCAATGGCCACTGGGGCGACAAGTTCTACCCACTTGGTGACCCGCGTCAATACCGCTTTGCAGGGCAATACCACTACGTCAATGGTCCCTTGGGTCCAAGATTCAAACACCTCGGTCGACGCAAAGTATGTCAAGGACGCTATACCAGTAGCTGCGTGATCCGCAATTTTGTCCAAGAAGAGAAACGCTCCAAGCGCTGGGTTGGTGTCGGCGTCGGCGAAGAGCCCGAAGACGAGGAGCTGAGCTCCATCATGGGTCGTCGTACGGATTGGTTGATGATGAATGGGGTTAATCCGGACATGCAATCAGATGGTACGGAGTTTAGGTAGTTTCTTTTTTCGAGTCGAGATGCGATTACAGGCGTTCTTGTGTCGTCGTCTGGCTGATGATTTGTTCTTATTTCGCTTTTATACCCCAACATCGTTCTGAATGGTGCATGATTCTATGATACGTCTCATGATTAAAACATTTATAGAAGAGCTGTCTAGTCACTAGTGAATCGATTGATTATTTGATATTGTTATCCATAAGATCGACGCTAGTGAGACGATCTTACGGCTGTACACTCAGCAAAACATACCTAGGTATGTAGATTAAACATGACCATCTGCAGTTTCACGCGCTCGTCTCACCATCATCTCTAATGAAATCATGGCACTAGCCTCTTCCCCCGCCCAAAGCCTCCACTGCTCCTTCAGCTGAAGACTAACGACATCCACCCCTTCCCCCGTCACCCACCCACACTCCTTAGCTGCACGCAGACTACTAGTCTCGCGCGGTTTGTAGCACATATCCAGAAACACCCCTCTCTTCTTGTCGACACTTCGATCGAGTAGAGCGTGCAGTGTGTCGCGCGCCGTGGTCTCTGCGTCTGTTGCGGGTGCGTAATCCGGTACTGTGCCGACGCCGTAGTATGGCTTGTCCCCGAGGCTGCGTGCTTGCTCCGGTGTTTGCAGATGAATGATTTCCGGTATGGTAGTAGTAGTCCCATGATATCGGGCTGATATATCGCTTTGAAGGGTCTGAACTTCATCGGCGTCCCGGTTGATGATGTATATCCTTGTGACGCTCAAATGTCTCGTTAGAGCGTAGATGGCAGCTCGACATGCACCGCCAGCACCGACGATGAATCCCGTCTTTTTCTCGTTGTGGGTTACGTTGCTATTATTGCTTGCCACAAACTCATCATCAAGCCGTAAAAGACAGTCCCTGACTCCCACCCAATCCGTATTCGTCCCAATCAACCGTCTCTTCCCTGAACCAGACGCAGAAGACGGATAGATATTATTACAAGCCCCGACCAACTCCACAATCTCATCAACCCCATCCAAATACGAAATAATACCTAATTTATGGGGCATGGTAATCACTGCGCCGGCGAATTCTGGGCTCGTCAGCTTGCGTTTCGAGAACTCTTCCAAGTCGGTGGTGTCGACTGCTTCGAGACGCCAGTTGTTGTATCCGATGGATGAGGCGGCGTCGTTGTGGATGTAGTTGGAGATGGCGTGGCTGATGTTTGAGCCGAGAAAATAGATGATTCTCTGATCTTGCATTTTGTTACGGTTTTCTGTCGAAATTACTCAATTGTACAATTGTCAAAGGAAGGGCTGGTTCTAATGGTACGTGAGTAAATGCATTTCCCATCTCATAGATTTGCGGGGTTGTACTGCTCTCCATGTTATCCGCGCTCGCGTAAAGACTTAACCGGTCAACCGAGTCGTTCTTTAGGTCTGATTTTACATCGATTGTTTATTGAAGTATTGATGTTGATTTAAATAAACACTTTGGTATGTTAGTGATTGCAGATTTACTTCAAATAGTCTACTGGTTAAAATTACCTAATTAAGAAACTTAGGGCTAATTGCCCGAAACGCCCGAAATGGTCATAATACCTTTTTCGACAAAAAAAAAATTAACCACAGACAAATGCAGTAAACAGTACGAGCAAAAGACAAAACTATACTCAAACGCCAAAGTGTTGGTCATGAATAAAAAAATGCTGTGTATCCATATGCACGCCACAAGATCCAAATATGCAAAGCAAGATTCATCATGGTCATACGTCGTTCCATGCAGATAATAACAGATGATTATACCCGCTGCACACCTGCACTAATTCTCTGCTCATCAGCAACAAGCCTCTGACAAAACGGACTATTCTTCCGAATCTCAGCGCCATAGTGCAACAACGCAAACGGAATCGGTATACACGCCAGACTCACAAACCCCAGCACCGACGTCGCCCATGAAGCTCCCAGCGACTCGTACAGCGGTGTTGCAGCAAAGGGTAAGAATGCGCCTGCGATACTCCTCACAACGACAGAAGCTGCGAGTGCGCTGGCGGAGTATGTCTTGTAAGCGTCGGTGACGTAGGTCAATAGTGAAGTAAAGACAATCTGGTATCCGAATCCGAAGACTAATCCAGAGGCAACTGGGACGATCCAGTGGATGTTTGAGTTGGCGGTCCATGCGAGCCAAAAGATGCTCACAGTGAGACAGGGGCCAGAGATGCAGGATAAAGGCAGGCGGTGGAGTTCGGGGCTGGAGGTCCAGGTTTTGCCGAGCTTCTTACTCTTCTCGTAGTATATGTCGTAGCAGAGGGTTAAGAGACCGGAAGATGAGGCGCCAATGCCAACTAACCAATTAGCATTGTTCAGTGAACATAAGGGTGCATCTTACTTGGGATATATGTGAGAGATGCTGATTTTACATCGAAGCCAAAGATTCCTTCACAGACGGAGTTAGCTTTATACCCAATACAAAGACGGATTATGGACATACCCTCAAAAATGATGGGATACGCCTGAAAATAGAAGAACACCAGACTATAAGCAATAGAAATGTATACGGTAGTCGACAGAATAATAGGCTCACAAACGAGCATCGTAATGGGTCTGATGATGAGCTGGGTTGTGCTGAATGTCGAGTCTGAGCGCAATTCTGCTCGAGAAAAGTATCGCTCGCTTCCCCATTTTTTCCTCAGTTTAGATGCTTGTTGTTTCAAGAGAGCGTGCCCAAAGGTTTCTATTCATAATCAGTTGGTCTGTTTGGACTTGAGAGTGAGGCATGGTCGTATACCAGAAGTGAATAAGAGGGCCAACCAGGTGGTGCCCTTTAAGATCAAATCAATTCTGAACGTCCATCGCCAACCATACTCAACAGAGCATCCAGAAATAATCGGTCCTAGAATGGGACCAAAACTAGACGCCTGTGTGTTCTTATCAGCAATGCACATTCCTTCTTAGAGACCGACCACATACCGACATGTACGAAACCATCGCACGCCCACGAGTCCGCTCATCAACAAACATATCCGCATACAACCCGCCAACAACCGTCTGCGGCGCCGCGCCCGCAAGACCACAGATAATCCTAAAAGTCAGAAAAGACCCCCAATTCGGCGTAACAGCGCATGCCAGAGTCGCCAGTACAAAGACTGTAAACGTGCCCAGAAGCACGGGCTTGCGGCCAATCGTTTCACTCATTGTGCTAAACACCATTGAGCCGGCTATGTAGCCAACGAGAAACAGTGCTGTAGGCAGATTTTTGAGTGCGTTGCCGGATTGGTTGAATTCTTGCATTATGAATGGTACGGCGTTGCTGGGTAGGGCTGTTGATATACCGCTATTGATTACCACGAAGAGTGCCACGATGGCATTGTACAACTTCTTTCTCTATTGACGGGTTAATCTTGGGGATCCTAAGACGAGTATACAGAAAGTTCTGGCGTACAGCAGTCCAGTTGGGAGGGTTAACGACTGATTGATCTGAAAATTCAACCAGGATTTTATCTTGGGATAGCTTGGTCAGCGTGTACCCTTCATCCGCTTTTAGTTCTCTTTTTGATTCTGTCAGATACATAGGATTTCCTTGAATTATCTGTTCTTTGTCTATCATCATGGAAAACATTAGTATGTTGAGGAGGCTACCGAGGTATGAAGTACAATCATACCTGGAAGAGGAAGGTCAGATACTCTGGCCAGAGCCGAGTCTTTACTTTGGGATTGCATTCCGTCTATACTCGGGTTGAGAAAGAAAAACAGGAGGAAGAGTAGATCTTGTTTTTGGATTTTACAATAGGAAGTACCATTGTATTCACTCTAAGGAGCGAGTGGATATGTATATATATATATAAAAACAATGAAGTTTTTTTTTTTTTTTTTCAATCCCAAATTGAAACCACAGAGCCAAGCGAAAATCAAAAAACTTGCCGAATACAATTGACTCATCTACCATGGCCAATGGCCAGACCATCGTCAAATATAATACCTCATTATTACCTCCTCTTTGAGGGAAAATTTACACCCAACATGCGGCTTTTGCGGAGTCCATATATCACTTTCCGAACCGGGGATATCGGTCCCGGTACGGGACCGGAAATTAGGGCAAATGGGCCTCCGGCGCCGGTCGAAACCCGGGGTCTAGACAGGCTGTTCCTTTGACGACATTGTGATTGTGTTTATTTTCACGGCTAATGCAGTTGAAAGAGAAATCTATTATCCAGAGCTAGTTCGAGCACTGCATTGAGGCCCAAATTTGTCAGTTGTTCGTGGTCACGAGTCGAGACGATCACCAACTTCCTTCTGTGTTTCCTATCTCGTAATTACAATTGCTATTGTAGAGGTATCAAGAGTGTAAATTCATTTCCCTACAATTATATAAGCATTACTGTGGTATAGATGGCATGGTATGCAGAAAATCAAAGATATCATTCTGGCCCTCCTCAAACAGGCCAAATGAATCCGCAATGGAATTGGACATCGTAGCCCAATTAGGAACCTCCATCATCTCCGGGAGACGAGAAAGAGGCGGTCTGGAAACATCATTACTCAGTGTTGGTAACAAATTCGTATCCTTGATGGCGGTAGTGCTCTGCAGCGTCGGCCCGCGATTGCCACTTTCACTATCATGTGTCATCGAACCCACCTCTACCGGCGGAGGAGGATTTACTATGAGACTATTGGCATTGTCCGCCGGGTCCCGGTATGAAGTAGACGACGATCCATCGTCGCCGCTCTGTTGTTCGGGCATGTCTGCGTTGTCGTTGTTTTCTTGTCGGCGCTGGCTGGCTATCAGAGCACGTGCATAATTTACGAAGATTGACACGGTGCGGTGAATGTCTGGGTATGGAGGCTGTCTTAGGAAGTCGCATATTTTTTCCGCTCTGTCGAGGAGTAGGGATTGATCTATCAGGCTTGGACACCATCGCGCGACTCGAAGAGCAAATGTCGCTTGTCACCTGTTAGATCCGAAATAGAGAAAAAAAGTAAAACTGCTTCACAGACTTACTAACAAAGGCAATCGTTAGAGCTGGGTATGTAGGCGCCCACGTCAGTTGGTACCGGTAGGACGACTCATTGATTAGGTATGCCAATTGGTCCATGATTGTGGTGACAAGTGATTGCCATAGGTTCATGATGTTTTCGTCGATAGTGTCCGGGTTCGAGTTGGCGTATGTCGGCTGTAGTCTCTGAATGCGCGCTAGTGAAATACAAAACACAAATATTCTGGCATAGTGAAGCATTAGCTTGAGACTGCTGCGTTGGAAGGCTCCTGCATGGAAACCATTCTCTGGACGAAGTCAGTCAGGACATTTTACATGATGGATAGAGGTGATTAATGCTCACGGTCGTGAATTTCGTCCCACGTTGTCCACCAGTTTTGAAGTCTTGACATAATGGCCGGAAGCTCCTTGGAGATAATGTCTGGAATTGTCGCCGCGTTTTCAATAATCACCCGAGAATGACCTGGTCAAATTAGTACTCCACGTCAAGGCTCGAACTGGCTGAACAAACCTCGTAATTGATGCAACTCAATAATACTCACCGTACGCATGTCAGCTGGCAAGGAAAGCGGATAATCAAGAAAAGCGCGAAGCTTCGTGACATCTACTTCGGCAATACGAGATTTGCGTCCAGTACCAGAAGCCACATCCAGTTCCAACGTAAAGCTGATTAGCCAAGTCCTGGTTTGCCATACTAGTTGACGGTCTGCCATGGTAGCTGAAAGCGAGCTTCGAGGGACTTTCTCCTGCGACAACAAAGTGTCCAATGACTTTTCTAGTCCAGAGTCTAGAGCAGTGCGTAGAATGAGTGCAATTGAAAACCAGGTTTTTTCCGAATAAGCAGCCAGTAAAATCATCCCCTGTACAGTCTCTAGCTTTGTCGGCCGTTCAAAAAAGCTATCTTCGGCTAGGCGCTGTGCCTCATCTTGGAGAACTCGCTGCATGTGTGTATTACTGCGTAAATCAACCACAGCACGGCTAGCGAGGTAGATGATTACCGTGAAGCAAAACAAAGAGCGCGAGCGAATAGAGTCGAATGTGTCTCGGATTGGATCAAACAGACCGAGGAAGTTTTTGCTTCCAATAAAGAATCTTCATTTCAATAAACAAAGGCACTTTCAAAAATAAGTACAGATAGACAAACCGTTCATAAATAACACGTGCATTCTCCTCACTAACGATGCCACGCGCAATTATGTCACCTTTCGGGTCACCTTTCGTCGACGAATCCATAAATATCTGAACCTCGCTTGTTATCAGCCAATATACAATCGTGTAGATAATCGTACTTACGTTGTCGGAGCCCAACAAGTTTACAGACATGGAATGCACCGCAGACACCGGCGCAATCATCTCATTAGGACTCAACTGCTGAGACTTGTGCCCACTTGATTCTGCATTCTGAGAACGCAAGCTACTCAAATCCACCGAATTTGGTAGTGAATCAATGGAGCTATCGAAACCAGCATCTCGCGATGTGACCAGGGAAGAGAAATCTTGTTCAGTAGTGACAGGAGTATGGTATCCAGCTCGCTGGTCTAATGGTGAGCCTGCCAATCGGCTTCTGTTTAGATAAGTAGATAAGTAAGTATGACTTCTCGTATGTGTTTGATGCAACAATATTTAGTTATGAGAGAAATCATACCGTGCCGGAGTTGCACTTTTCTGCCGACGTCTACTCTGACGTGGCTCACTATCAATAGGGTCAAGAATACAATTTCGACCAGCGGATCGACAGCGAAAGCAAGGGACTTGATCGCGCGCATCACAGCGCATCTTTTGTCTTCGACACCATCGGCATGATTTGAAGAAGCGGATCGGGATATTTTCCGGTCGGAAGACCATGTTCGGAGCTCTTTCGGACATTGTCGTTTTTGGTGCGAATCATGTTCCTAAAATTGATGAACTTAGGCTGTTGGGTCTCGTTCTGCGATCGTCGTTACTGCATACGAAGCGCTATTGTTTAAGAGACATTGTTTCCTCAACATCGTATGAGTCAATCAATAAAGGACCCGATAACCTGATCCGGTCACGTGCCCCTCCGGCTTTCTGTCCAAGGATATTTTTGTACATGTGTGTCTTCTATAGTACATGTGTATGATCTACATCTGCATATAAAGCAGGCTGCTAGCAAAGCCATCAAAAATTTGTCTTGAAATGCAGATTATAAGGTCAGACGAGATTCATAATCTTCCTCCTCAAGTAGCCGCTGAAGTTGGCGTCGTCTCACGCCCACGTTTCCTCCATCGAAAAGGCTTAGACACACCGCATCATTCAATATCTTCCCAAAGCCCGTTTCCTTAGCGTATGAGGTGCTATACACAATATCAGTTTCAAAGCACACTTGTGCCTGGGAGAGACAAAGAAGACTTACATTCCGATAATCTTCATGGCAGTAGTCGCGCAATCCACCGCATTGTCTGATCCATAGATCTTCGCCTGTAGACAAGCCTCCAACGCGGTTTTGGCATCAATCGACTCACTCTGCACGTAATCCAACGCTCTATATGTCAATAAACGTGACGCATCAAGTTTCATCATGATGTCAATAAGCAGATCTGCAACGCTCTGTCGCTGCACAATAGTTACACTGCCACCACGAGTATCGGTCTTGGAGAAGTGTAAAGCCTTCTCATATACAGTCTGCATAATACCTACACCCATGGCGCCGACTAATGCGGCGGACATGCCGAAGGAGCTTTCAAT
This sequence comes from Talaromyces ruber, assembly GCA_022813215.1. Lineage (NCBI taxonomy): Eukaryota > Fungi > Ascomycota > Eurotiomycetes > Eurotiales > Trichocomaceae > Talaromyces > Talaromyces ruber. The sequence goes on along the minus strand of JAKLMW010000013.1, from coordinate 462,413 downwards.
AAGAGCAGCACCAGCTTCGGGTGCGGCCAGCAGGTTATAATCAGGGACTTTGAAATCTGTGAACGTGTATGTGGGCTGGAGACTGCTGGATGACCAACTAATTCAGGCTCTGCGAGGACTTGGTAGGCCGAGAGACTTCATTTTGCGCAATGGTTTCACGGGTGACCACTAAGACAACCACTGCTGATGCCGGAGCATCCGATGGAAGCAATCTATCATCTGTACAGTAACGGCACACGACGCATTGAAGATCGGCACCTCTCCCATCCCAACCTGCGCTGCTTGTGGTCCATAACTAAAGCAAAACGTCAGTGGATATGTGGAAAGCTGCTTAAGCGATGACTGCCTTCTCGCCATTGATAATCCATGTCCCATCTTCCTGACGATACGCGGTGGTCTGCAGGCCTTTCTCTGCAGGCCTTTCTCACCTTTTTCCCAACCAGTTCGCTGTGCCATTAGGTTCAGAATGGACCAGACTAGCCAACGGCTCGCCATCGCCTGAGAAAAGGGGCGACAAGAACTTCTCAAAAAGTGTCAGATTCCCTCCCAGAATCAAAGGCGTCATCCCCAATCCTGTCGCGGCAATAGTCAAAGAAACACTGGTATCAACGGGGTACTGTTCTTCTAGCGCCAATGCCGCATCAATGAGATTCTTGCTCGTTCCGCCTAGGGGAGCTAGGATCTGAGCTCGGATTTGACCCGCGGCAACAGCCTTGCGATAGAGAGGGCGAATGGACTGGACTCTTTCCGTTTGAATGGGGTATTTGGAGTAGATTGTTGATGCTTTACTGAGCACATTTTGGGCAAAGAGTCGTGTTTCGGTTTAGACATGTTTTTGGTCGGCCGAGAGCACAAATGAAGCCATATTGAACGTGGACGTATGTATAATTTCTTTCAATCCTTATTTCACTGGAAGAAGAGAGTAGTCTTGCTGTAGAAGCTGGCTAGGAGTCGATGATACCTGAGATCTATATAGTTCAACTGAGCTCACGTACATAGGCAAATATGAAAGGTATTTTCTACGGAACACCCGACACATAATGGAGCGATGCGCCTCGAGATTTACCGAGATATACCAATAACTATAAACCAGATGCCTAGAGATTGTATAATTGACATGATATAACCTAGGTTGAACAGAGTTATTACTCATCTTATATCCCGCCTAAACCAGTCAAGACTCTCGTATTACCGGAAGCTCCGAAAGGTCTGTGCTGCCGCTGTCGAGCTGAATGCATATCGAATGTGACTGGGTTCTTATGGAATGGCTGACTGATCATGAAACGCTGAAATTGGTGGGTGGGATGTTTACTTAGAATGCCATGCACAATCAACGTTCCGGGAGGACACTAACGGGAACAATTAACTGAAGGAATAAACTAGATTAACTCAGCTAAGCCCTAAGCATCTAATCAAGACGTATCAGAAGTAATAAAACAGTCGATCCAATAAATAACATGGATCACCATTTGAGAAAACAAGAGAAACAGTGTGATCTAACAGCTGATATGAACGAGAAGTAACAGAATACCAATGAAGCACGACCAGACACCGTAGCCATAGACACCGAACCGGATATTCGTCAGAATTGCACAGAGAAAGAGAGAATGGAAGAAAAGTCAAAAGGGGAAAAAAGGTCGAGACCGATGTTGAAAATAGGAGTAGCAAAAGGATGATGGACTTGGAGACAAAGACATAGAGAAAAGATACGGAAGGACCGGCTATTAGAAGCAAGCAAAAGGCTGGAGGAATGAGAACTGATGAATATTGGTATCAGGTGAGCAGATGGGCTGCACATATGCAATGAAGGAAAGAAGGCAAGGAAAAGGGAACTAAATTCGTAGCCATTGTGAAAACCACGGCAAGTACATAACAAGAATCTGGGTTCTCGCCCTAGTTCAGAACATCCGAATGGAAAATGGACAGACGAGACCGGCAAAGTGGACCGACACAGATTAGACACGTGCAGCTCTTCGTCGAAGGCCAAAGTCCTGTTCTTGCAATTCTCTGATCAGCCTCAGACTTTCAGCATCCGCGTCTGTAGTATCATCGGCCGTAAAGCTGGTTCGTTCGCGTTTCACATTCTTGTTACTGCTAGGAGATGTCGTTGATGAATGTGCTAACTTTTTCTCCAGGCTAGGCGAGGCGCTCTTCTTGGTGTGGGATGAAGAGGGCCGCGAAGTTGATTTCTTGCTATAAGCTGATGTTGTCGACAAGGCCTTTGTAGGTTGTCGGGTTAAACCAGTCGCCGCCTTTTTTGATACTGTACTCGGCTTGGTTCCTGCTTGTTGTTCTGTGGCGTACCGATCAACCTGGCGTGGTTGACGAGAAGAGTGACGTGAACTGGAGTTTGGTGTATGTAATACCTCATGCTCGCCCTCGATAATAACGCTGCTGCCATGAAGTTCCTCATTTGGATGCTGTGAGGCTAATAGCTCTGTTTCTCCTGAAAGTGAAGTAGGTGGCGATGCTAACGGATTTGCTAGCTGAAGATTAGTTTGCGTGTGCGGCGTAGGCGTGGCCGCATCTCCGTTGGTCTTCGGATTAGGCGAGAGGACATAAGAGACGTCTGCTGGTTCGACATTTATTGATTGATCGAACCTTTCCTCCGGTGGGGAATGAACCGTCGACAGCCCATCAGGGTCATATTTGTAATACTCCCGATGGTATTGCTCCTCGTCTAGGGGATGTACATCAGACACGGAAATGTAAGCTGGAATGATTTGATCCTTCTCGAATCCAGTATAGTTGATGTTGTCGAAGGGGGCAGGAGCTGTTGCGTCTGCTTTGGCCTTCTTATTTGCCACCGGATCTATACCGTCTTCATTCGGCCTAGGCCGTTTCGTTGACGACGTCGCGCGAGGTTTTGAACGCTCCTGCGCTTTTACTGGATCAATTCTGCCATATTCATCGTGAATGCAACGACGCTAACATATATTAGTACAAAGTATAAACCGAAAGCAGGATCTAGGATGTCGGTTCTTACCTTGCTTTTACGACATTCATCACATGCCTTACTTCTTCCCTTCTTTCCGCCATTGGTACCGTGGACAGATCCTTCCACCGCGCGCGGAAATGCAGATTGTGAGATGCCACTCAAGAAGCCGACATTGTCCCGAGAGAAACCATCCCCAGTATAAGGCAAGAGATCGCTGCCATCCTGAAGAGTCGGTTCTGTGGCAACAGCAGCCAACGCATTTAGTACAGAAGCTGCGTCATGCGCTAGAATGGACTGTCGTTGTGGATCGACAGGGTCAAACATAGCTCCCGGTGGAGCTGGATTGGGCGAGACTCCTAGCGATAAGCCATCGCCTTGTTCATCTTTATGCCGACAACGTATTCTTCGTTTACGACATGCATCGCAAGCCACACGCTTCGGTCCCAGCCCTGAGCCTTTGTTTGTGGTTCTAGGCTTGGGCGCTTCCTCTGTGAGGTTCAAGTTTGTGGAGGTAGGGGTAGGGACGATCGGAGTAGCAGTGATCGGAGCAGTGATAGCTGGAGCACCGGAAGCCGGAGTGACGGGAATGGGAACATGTTGAGGCTGAGGAATGAGCGCAATGTCATCAGGAGGATTCGGGGTTGACTTCGAGAAGGCCTCTTGTGGTTCCGGCGGTTGTTCAGCTACCAGTTGCAGACTCTGCCTTTCAGCATACATCTTGTGAGAATCTGCATGTCGTTCGGATCGACGACTCGGGCGCCCGGCCGGTCTTTTCTCCACCTGATCGATCCTGAATGTACTGGATATTGCGCCAGGGCGAGTCCAAGAAGCTGCATTCTCGTTTCCTCGTTTCCACGCTATCCAAATCGCGAACTTTTTGGCGACTTCGAGGGGGTCTCCCTGCATCTTAGGAATAGAGCGTTTGACGGCGTTTCTTGCCTCTACAGTAACACCGTCAACCGAATATCCTCCAGCAATGAGTGCAGTTCGAAGAAGATATCTCAAAAGTTCAGGCAACCCTTCTAGTTCTGCTTGTGAATAAAAACGAGCGTTATAGTATATAGAGCCCGGAGCCGAGCGGTTTTCTCTTTCTCCAAATTCGTAGTAAATCGGAAATTGCCGATAAAATCGATAGTGCTCGTCACGAGAGAATGCATCGAGCACGGTCTTGGGAATAGGGTCATCATTCAGATACTTCAATGCAGTGTACCATTGAATCTTTTGAAAGAAAGGATATCTGAACTTGCGTGGAACTTTTGTATCCTTTTCGATTTTCGCGACTTTGATCTGCATACCATAGTTCATGCGTGTAAGGAAGTTGCCTCCAATGACAAGACTGTTTTCCGGCGTCCACACAGCATGAATCCAACCGGCTGGTATAAGCATGGTGTCTCCTTCTTCCAAGTCAACTCGGTAGCACTCTTTGGTTTGATCTCCGAGAAAAGTTGTGTCTTGCGCTGGAGAATTGCACCACTCTTCATACTTCTTCAAATGCTTTTCTTTTGGAGGTATGAAGAAGAATGTTTTCTTGCCCTTGAGAATTGTGTAGTAGACAGAGGAACCACCAAAATCAATGTGAAAGTCTGTATAGCAATCTGCAACCGACATTAAGCAGTAGAATTGCACTTTCGGGTAATCGCCAACGGCTTTGAGCTCCGCCGGCCAAACAGAGTCTTGAAGATCGAGATCGCGAACGATTTTCGGTCGTCGAATTAGCTTTCCCAGTGGGCTTTGCGACACTTCCAAGCTGATAACGTTCCGTACAATTTTCTTGCCAGTGCTCTCATAGTAATCGGCCCATTTCTGCATATTCCACCTCTTATCCTCGCCTTGTTGGGATTTGACGTCAATAACTTCAACTCTTTCCTCGGGGCCATAGAGTTCGGCGACTGCGCGTACTGTTAGACCCTGTGGGACGACCATGTCTAACACGTCTTGTCCACAATCGATAACCAGTTCAGGGTCGCCTGACTGATTCTCAAGTATTTCGTCGAACATCTCCTGTGTCGAGGCTTCGCCTGCAATACTATCGAAAGCGGAATCTAACTCAGAAGTATCGATAGAAGAACGGGGATTGAGGGCAGCAGGAATCACGATGGGCTCTGTCATACCAACACCTCGTTCAAAGAATTCGGCAGTCACCAATTCTGCTCTCATACGGGGAAAGCTTTCGGGTAAGAATTGTATCCTTCCGTCTTTGATAGGCTGGATGTAATGGTGTTCATATGAGTCGGTAGAAGTCTTGACGAGACCCTGGTTGAGACCCGCATAGTCAATGGCTGTCCTTGCGCGAGACGATTTGCGTACAAAGGTTGTTTGACCATGAACTGGTCGACATTTTCGACAGATGAACTTGTCAACCGTGCGTACTTCGCGGTCATTCTTGAAACCAGCACAGACGATATGGTACCAGCTTTCACAGCCGTCGCATTTGATCCAGGTATCTTCCCCTTGATCTTCGCTTTTGACATCCATGCGTACTAGATGGCACGCTGCACAATTCGCCGGCGCGGTTTCCTCTGGCGTTACTTTCCCCTCTTTGGTCTCTGGAACGGCCTCCATGGCTTGGCCAGTTATGGTAGAGCCCCGATTTGATGGCTTTGTCATGGGTTTGTCTCCATCCGGCAGATGACACAACGGATCTTGTGCGTCGTTATGGCTTCGAAAAGTATCCCTCTCCCAAGAGGACCCCGGTAACGTTGACGAACTTGTGTTTGGCCGAATTTCAGGGACAACTGGCCGCGCAATAGCTGTCGACCCGTCCGAATGTGACCGTAAACGCGAGGGTGATTGATTACTACCTGGTAGTGGTAGCGCGCTTGCTATGAAGCCAGGAAATGTCGTGGTAGTACTATTGCCTGCGGGTAATCTCTGATCAATGGCGAACTGATTCAGCGACTGTTCGAAGCTATTGGAGGATTGGGAATATTGTTGAGGGGGTGCAAAATTAGTCGGGCGGGCGAAGTTCAAGAGGAGCTCGGCATCAGTCTTCATACTGTCAGGTACCGCAGTAACATGGCTTGTTGATGGCCGTGCGTCGATGTGTTGGAATGCAGGCGAAGACTTTTCTGACCGCGCGCGTTTAGCAGGTCGCTCAAACTCGGTCTCGGTGGTTGGAAATAAGGGCGGGGATTCTGTATGGTTTGAATTTCTAGGGGGATCAGACGAAAGGGATTGGAACCTTGGACTTGTGGCCAGCGCAATGTTCGCAAGGGTTTCAATACTCGAGCTGGCTCGATGGTGACCATGGCCGGCTCTGGGATGTACGACCTGGCTGCCATACGAGGGACGAGTATGACTAGCTCCAATTGATTGCCGAGATTGATCACTCTGCGGATTGTATGAATGTTCATTGTAGTCCCGCGGGTAAAAGGCGCTGCGATCGTTCCAGAACGACTGGCGTTCGGATTTGAAGGCGGGAGATATTGGCTCGACAGCGCGTCGCGGGGGTGAAGGGGTACGATATTGCCTCGGACGACCACCCGGATGGCTTATAAAAGAAGATGTGCTCGCCATTGGTAGCTGTTGGCGCAGTAATCAGGTCCGCTGCGAAAAGAGGGAGGGTTGGAGGTGAAAAGAGCGATGCTGGTGAATCTTGCGGTAGGCGGGAATGAAGCGGGGAATCGTCACCTCGCGGATCAGAAAGTGGCTATCCGCAAGAGTGAAGAGTCATCCCCGGACAAGGAAACCGCAAGGCGCTACGAGCCCCAAGGATGCTGAGTATCTCGGAATCGACGATAAGGCAGGTTTCGCGTTGTAGAGGCTCGGCGTGGAAGGGGCTCGATGCGCAGGCAAAGATGTCTGGAATGAGAGGCGGTTGAGTTGTAGCTCGACCGAAACAGCGAGCCACCGCGGAAAAGCACGACGTCAAGGTGAGCGCGGAGCAGGCGCAGATGGCGCCATAAATAGTAAGGAGAAATCAACTTTCAGATGATAGCGATGGAATGGTCGAGTATCGTTGTCTGGGGTTGCGATGGGGAGGATGAAATGCTGAGGGGACTTTAGTGAGGCGCGGTCGACGGAGTTTGGAGAGGGCGGGAGCAGGTCGCAGGCGGCAGTCGCAGTTAGTCACTTAGTAAGTACTGCTAGTTACTTCTTGGCCGCTACAGTCGTTCCCGGCGCCAGCCAATGATCTACGCTGGCTACGATAAGCTTACAGTCACCACCAGAGCGCATCATGGACAGACTGACGCTTGTAGGAGAAAAGAATGGTGATTGATGTTTTTGTTGTTTAATTCTTGCTGCTATTATCGTCGTCAATTGGGCAATCAATGGCCGCCGTCTCCGTTTGAGGCTGATTGGCGCTAGGCTTATCAGGGCAGCCTTGCAAGTCTTGGCACACCTTCTCTCTCTCAGCGCATGCATCGCTTTCTGTCCTCCGTACATTCGTCTATTCAACGTTGTGATCCACGACCAAGATACCAACCATTTCTTCAAAGTGTCATCCTAAGATTTTATTCAGAGATCATCCGCTCTTTCTGCATACAAGAATGAGCCGAAAGCTCGCTCCTGAAGCAAACCGGTTAGTCCTTGTCCTCCGCCGATACCTCTCCGATGCCTCGTGCAGGACAGTCACGATGTGTCTTTAGCCTCTGAAAGTGAAAGTTCAAGAGAGCAAAGTGGCCATCTATATTGCGCATCCATACTAACTCTTCTTCTTGTTTAGTATTCTCTTCGTGAAGAACTTGAGGTGAGTCGCCGAAAAACCGCTCTGCCATCGCCATGCCACGTGCCTCCGTCAATAATTATACCTCAACAATTTTTCTTGCCCAAGCCATGACAGAATCATCCCTACAAAGAATATTAATACTGATGCGCATTCCAATAGCTACAACGTCACTGCAGAAGAGCTCTTTGACCTTTTTGGCAAGTTCGGGCCGATTAGGTAGGCACCTTCCAACCATCCATCACGGTCATAGGGGGCAGAATAGCTTTCCCGTGACTTGGCCCATTGAAAGGCTTCGACTGACACCATATCATAGGCAAATACGTCAAGGTATCGCGAACAATACCAAGGGCACCGCATTCGTTGTATATGAGGACGTGATGGATGCGAAGCAGGCTTGCGATAAGCTGAACGGTTTCAACTTTCAGAACCGTTATCTTGTCGGTATGTTCAGTTTAAGGGAATCATGTTTGACCAAAGTATTCAAGGACTAACAAACTTGCTTCACAGTGTTATATCACCAGCCAGAGAAGATGGCTCGATCGAGAGAAGACCTCGCGGAACGTCAAGAGAATTTAGAACGCCTCAAACAGCAACACGGGATAGAATAACGGCCGCTCATATTTCTACGACTTTGTTTCTCTCAGGACTGAAGCTTGCTGCTACGCTAGAATGTATGAGCAACGCTCTCGTGTCTCATCTTATGGCTTCATTGGGTTTCCCGGCGTTTTCTTTTTTCTCCTTCTCTGCTCATTTTCACCCGAATTCGTTACGATCAACTAATCGCCACCTGCGTATCAGTCAGTTCGGAAATGTTTTTTCATGATGGACAATAATCACCGGGGGTATTTTCATTAATTATACGGAAGGTGATGGTTCACGTCGACGGTTGATCTTTCTACATGTTAATTGCCACTGTCTTTGCGCGCAACGAGCATAGCCGAAATGAAATCGATCTATAAATGGCATCAGTCATGATCCAGTGAATTTGGCTTTTATCGGCCAATAATACATACTGCAGTATGTAGTGGTACGTATTTGAACTTGTAGATCTTTAGCTCTTTGATACGTAACTCCGTAGCATGGTGTACACGCACTGTCAGCCTCAACCCACCCACGTTTTGTTAATTTACTCCGCCAAATGCTTGGCATTGATTTGGCCGTTGGTCAGTTACATCACCCACCCTTCCACGTCTCAGCCTCCATCCAGGTCGTAAGACGACTTGAACTTTCCCTCCAAGTTCGTTGTCGCCTTTGTTCTGCATATCATCGTTATCTCCGGTCTCTCTCATGCCAACAAACATTACTTTATGTACCGTACCGCCTTCGTTTAGAGGCGCCTCTTTCTGAGGCTGCAACACCGCCTCAAGCATGGAAGCCCCAACCGCGACAACCTTTGCCTCCACGACTACAGCAGTCAGAATGCCTACCACTCTCGCCGCACAAGCTTTCGCGACTATGAGTGCAATGGATAATCCTGATTCGCCTCAAAATGGCGAATGCCAACTTCTGGGTCCATTCTCCTTGCTTATCCAGGCTGCCTTGGGGGGGTTGGCCTTGCTGTCGCTGGTGTACAAGCGATATCGCGAAAGACCGCAACGGCCGCTAAAGATATGGGCCTTCGACGTGTCAAAACAAGTGTTTGGGTCGGTGATGTTACATTTGGCAAATCTCCTCTTGTCCATGTTTTCTGCCGGCCATTTTGAGATTCAGCAAGAGTACCAGCCTAACCCATGCTCATTCTACATGCTTAACCTGGGGATCGATGTAAGTCCAATATTTCGCATCTGGCGGCATTTGAATACCCTCTGATCACAGTCATTCAGACTACTCTGGGTATTCCAATACTCTATTTATCCCTCCGCATCATCAATCGCCTCGCATTTTATACACCTCTAGCGCGACCACCCGAGTCGATCGAGTCCGGTAACTATGGACAACCTCCGAGAATTATGTGGTGGCTAAAACAGTCGATTCTATATTTTATCGGTCTCTTATGGATGAAACTATGTGTCTTTGTTCTCATCCAAGTCTTCCCAGTCATCGTGAAGATCGGAGATTGGTCGTTGCGATGGACGGAGGGAAATACGGCTCTTCAGATCATCTTTGTGATGCTCTTGTTTCCTTTGATTATGAACGCGATCCAGTACTATATTGTAGATACGTTCATCAAGAGGAAGATCATTGAAGATATCGACGAGGAACAATATGACGATGACGGTCGGAACGAACTTGTGAATGATAGTCGGGATTCGCATGGGGCTCTTTTAAATGCCGGTAGCCACAGCGATGACGATTCTGATTTGGAAGAAGGTATTACTACGAAGGATGCGAAGCCTTTGTCCCGTACTGGATCGAACATTCATGTCTCGAGTGCCGAGTATGATCCTGCGGTGGACGGCGCGGACTTGTTGGCAGGATCCTCTTCTAAAGCAAGCACTCCTAAGGATTTTCGGTCTTGATGAGTATACCTCTCTGCCTTTACTTCTACGTTTACTACTACGTTTTCATGTATACGATACTATGCTTGATGTGATAACTCCCTGGCGTTGGCGTTTTCCTTTTTTTTCCTTTTCTATGACTCGTGGATGCATACATACACAAATGAGCATGATATCTCACCTATTCATGTTTGCCTGACATGATATAAGCCTGAACGAGTAGAAACATTTCAAAATATGATAATGATCTCCATAGAGTCCTCCCCTCCAGTGGCAAGTGGGGAAGACGATAAGATAGCGCCCACCCACGCTAACGCATCTTTTCCGCAGAGCCGCGTAGCAACAGAAAAAAAAAAAAAAAATCAGAAACCAAGCCAACATCAACTGCTGTACTCAATTGCGACCTTTGCCCAGGTCTTCGATTTACATACCTACTGTCATAGTGTTTCTAACTAGTCGAGGATCGCTGTCACTCGATAACCGACAACCCCCATGGTCGGCGCAAAGCAAAAAGTCGCGACTGCGACTAGGACAAAGACCGGAGGCTACTCGTCCTCCGCACAAGCTCCACGACAAGATATTAACATGGCGGACAATGACTACACGTCTAGCGACGAAGAATTGAATGAAGAGGATGACATTCCCGAGAAGGATGATGCTGAGGAGAGGCTTGAGAAGCTGCTTTTCGGCGACGATGAAGGGTTTCAGGCCGCACTGAAGGATCATGGGCAGCATCAAGGGTCGACCGATCTTGTTTTGGCTAGTGACCAGGAAGATGGGGATGGGGAAGATGGAAATGAACAGAATATGGATGATGTGGCTGATGCCGATGTAACTTTTTGCTGTCCGGTACTCGGGTGACTTCTTTACTGACGTTAGTCGTTCATAGCTCTTTTTCTTAGACTCGGGCGGTCCAGAACTACAAGATGCTATCGAACACACAGGTACTATGGCGATTGAACTCAAAGGCGAATCTGGTGTTGTTGCCCAGCCAGCTGTCTGGAACGATAGCGACGATGAGCGTATGGCCATATCACTCGCCGGTCACTCACGGTTACGAAAACTACGAGTCGCCGAGTCGGAAGATGTTGTCAACGGAACGGAGTATATAAAAAGACTACGAACCCAATACCTGCGACTACATCCTACACCTGACTGGGCCAATGCGGAACTCCGAAAGAAAGGCAAGTCCAGACGGACCAGCCACGGCAGCAGTGGTTCTGAAATATCGAGCAGTGAGGGCGAGATGGATACCGACGATGATGAAGATGTGTCGGTCAAGCCATTGGCGAAACTTTTGCAGGGCGCTGGTGATCTTATCAAGGGAAGCGAGGAGGGCGCCACAGGGAAACGGGTGAAGCTTCGCCAAGAGGTTATAGATATCCATCGATTGAAGGACGTTGGAGGTGTTCAGCCTGTAAGCGCAGCCGTATATTGTGCCACTTTTAAAGTTGTTTACTAACGAAATGCCGGCAGTCATCTATAGACTCTCTGTCCTTCCACCCTCATCATTCGCTCCTCTTATCCTCCGGCCCTGCATCAACTGTCTGGCTACATCACATCTCGCCCAGCGCGCCCACTCCCAGCAATCTCTTGACATCCCTCCAAATCCGTAGAACGCCTTTATATACATCAGCCTTTGCCTCCCCTTCTGGAAATAAGATCTACGCCTCCGGTCGACGCCGCTTTTTCCACGTTTGGGATCTTGAGTCTGGTAGAATCGAGAAAATCAACCCGACAGCAGATCGCAAGGAAGAACAAAAGTCAATGGAAAGATTCAAGCTCTCCCCTTGCGGAAGATATATCGGTCTGATAGGCTCTGCGCGCAAAGGCGGCGGTATGATCAACATCCTCGACGCGACAACAGCGCAATGGATCGCACAAGCCCGCGTCGACGGTCTCGGAGGTGTAGCTGATTTTGCTTGGTGGGGTGATGGCAACGGTATGGTAATCGCCAGCAAAAACGGCGAGATTTCCGAGTTCGACATGCGTCTCCACAGAGTCATTTGTCGCTGGACAGATGCGGGTGCTGTTGGCACTACGGTGGTTGCGCTTGGCGGTTCGTCAGGTCGGCCACAGCTTGGAGGAGATCGATGGGTTGCTGTGGGTAGTTTCAGCGGTATTGTGAATATCTATGACCGTAAACCATGGCAGGGCGCCGCGGCACAGGCCGAACAGTCCAAGAAACGGAACGTCGAAGACGCGATACCCAGCAACCCTACGCCCGTGAGAGCACTGGAACAGCTCACCACGTCTATCACGCAAATCGTGTTTGCGCCTGATGGGCAGTTTATGGTGATGGCTAGTAAATGGAAACGAGATGCATTGCGACTTGGTAGGATGACCCCTTTTCTACCCTTTGCAAGCCAACAGCTAACATGAATAAAAGTCCATCTACCATCATGCACGGTCTATCGTAACTGGCCCACCTCAAACACGCCCTTTGGCCGCATCACATCCGTGGCTATCTCGCCGCAATCGAATCTCCTAGCTGTTGCCAACGAGCAGGGAAAGATTCGCCTGTGGGAGATTAATGGTTGAAAAGGAGACGTGGAAAAGCAGGGCTGTAGAAAAAGTTTATTCTGTCATGTTGTTGGATCCATAGGAGTTCTTTGTTTTACTTAACTGGTATATATAGCTGCAATGCATGGGGAAGCGGATCTTTCGAAATCAATCATTCCCGAGTAACGATACAATCACAATCTCGTCTTCACCCCAAAAATAAACATATTCCTCTTACGGCCCTTGTCATTCCCACCCTCCTCAGCATACACGTATCCCGTCTTGCCAATGGGTTGATCCGAAACAGCCAACTCCACCAGCCGGTCGAGACTCTTGTTGTCTGCCGTAACAGCGATGAATCGAGCATTACTTCCGCTCTTCAATCTACCTATTATGTAGCCTATCTCAGGGATTCCATTGCGGTTGTATTCGATTGTGTATGTCTGTGAAGAGAGTTAGCATGAATCGATATCGACAGTGATCGAGTTGTGTACCTCAATGGTGGCTTCTCCCTGAGCATTTTCCACAATTTGTGGGATGGGCAAGTCCGTAAGTGTCTCTGGGAGAGGGTTGCGGGCTGGGTATGGCTTTCCATCCTTGCGAGGATGTTTGGATAGACAGACAACATGCTGATATGTCAACACTCCGCCATTTGCGAGAATAAGCCCGTTCCTTTTCGGAGTTGATGGATCGCGTAGTTGTCGGACGATCTCCGTGATAGCCTATAATCATTCCAAATCAGCTTATGGCTACTTATATCAAGATGAGCTAGCGACATGGCAATCATACATGCATAGAGTAATTGTTTCCAGCACCTCCAAACGATGTCAGCCCGCCTAGAACAGTTATAGGTTTCGCGGGACGGCGCGGATCGAGCCCTATATGATGGCAGGCCAATTTCGGGACGATTGGAAAGCACCTATGATCCTGCTTTGAGTTTCACGCAATCTTGGAACGATTGAGGCATGACTCACGAGTAAAAGTCAAAAACATCAATCTCGCTCGCCATGAGCCCTGAAACACGCAGACCCTCGTCTATAGAACGAGAAATCGCTGCACTTGAGTGGTAATTCGATCGTTCCCAGACTAGAATCGCATCAGCCTATTGCCATTATCATCTACGTAGGATGTATCTGAACGTACAATTTCTGCTCTCTTCCGTTCCTGCGCCACCGAGTATATAGATCCATCTGTCTTCAGGTATGCCGAGTTTTCTTGCATGTTCCGTAGACGTCAACAAGCATGCAGCCGCCATATTGACTGTGTTGAACGCGTTCATAAAAAGAGGATCTGGAAATTAATAAGCCTGACATGATGAGTTAATGAGTAGTGCAATTCGATGGAACTTACATGGATGGCATATCATGCGATTCGTCTTTGAGACCGTTCCTATTTCTTTCGCGTCCATGGGAGGCTTGCCATAGTTCCAGGCAAATGGATGGTTCGAAGCGACTTTGCTGAATTGGGCATACAGAACAGCCGACTCTTCGTTGTTATCGTTGAATGACTGGTCACGCCGGGCTCGAAATCCGTTCTCATAGATAGGATATATCTGGATTGGTGCTCCCATCATGTGTGTGCTCCCGATGTCTAGCCAGAATTTCATGAGTTATGCGAATCTTTCCTCAACTCGGTTTGCCACCTACCATCACGATGACCAATCTCTCCGGGCGTAAATATCTCCGCATTCTCATCGGCAGGCGTCCAGCCCGGAGGTGGATATTGATTTGACTTCGAGCATACCGCCGCTATGTAACAGTCAATCCATGCGATGTCTGAAATTCTTTGGGGTCAAACTTGCCTGAAGCCAGAGCCTCGCCGCCTGTGATCACAGCTAGCTTGTTCTCCCCCCGCGATATGCGACGAGCTGCTTCATCAAGGATCTTTGCCGGCTGATTACCGCCATTGACACTATATAATTTATGCTTGAGTGGTGAAACAAGATTAAGTTTCTGTGCCAGAAGACCGGGAAGGTCCCCATAAGCCCAGGTCCAGGTTCTGACAACATCAATGCTATCAATCTGTGACTTTAGACTTGATGTCGAACCCAAACCAGTCTCCTGTAACGCCAGCTCAATCGCATTGAGCATTAGATCTGCCGGTTCGCGTGCATCTTCGACTTTGGTGGAGGCGTTCCTGATATCGCCTACTCCAATGACGATCGGGGTATATCTGCCTTCGACTGACATATTTGCAAGCTGCTGGATTGCAACTGACGCATATCCAGGAGTGGTGATATATAGCAGTGGTAAGGTTCAATAACTGATGATCACCTCACTAGCTCCTGCCGAGAGCACTTATACCTCGGTACGTACTTAGTAGTTTGCCCTAACGTGTGGGGAACCCTAACCGGCTCCCTTGACTGGAAGAGATCTGAGAGGCGAGACAGGATTCGCATAAGACCAATGTATTCTTATATCAGTAGCTACCATATCGCGTCAGGTGCATTTTATAGCGCCCCTCAACTAAGTATAGTTATTTTGGAGTATATTTGCCCTGTTATATATCAAATAAACCCGCTAGTTCTCTTCTAATCACTATGCTTGTGAATGATGGAAAAGGAGAATCCTGCCTGCAAGTTCTTGTTTCTAAAGATCATACATTTGAATCTCAGCTCAGATCATAGCCAGTATTGCTCCTGCCGAGCGAGACATCATTTTCAGGACTGCAGACAGCATTCAAGTTCGTAGAGTGGCATCTTCATGAATCGCCATCATCCCGGACTGCAACTGTGGTGAGTCGACTTCTTTCGTTACTCTGGCTTCCATGGTCATTATGCACGTTCTCTTGAACACAGTACCCCGAGATCAGCACATTTTCTAATGAGAGTATCCAGAGAAAGGATTCCGAGCCGATATCCCTGTTTCCCATCGTGGTCGGGTGTCAATATCCTATGAGGTAATTCATAATCGGCGAAAGAAAAGAAAGCTCGCCATTCCATCATGCGTGTGCTGTGCGTAATATTGCGTACTCATCTATAAGAATTTTCCCGAATAAATCCTCCAAAAACTCTACGGTAAGGCTTGTCATTAGTTGATCTATGTTAACGCTCCAACCAGATCTTGATGAGTAATCTGTCCTCAGCTGCATTCAAAAGTTCAAACTGTATTTATTCAGCTAGAAGAGTCATTCATCTATTGTCGGCGACAATTACAAATACCGACGGCCACTACGATCACTAATCGGAATTCAGAAATATGCAAGAAGTATCAAGACAACTCAATACAGCTGGCGCCATAAACTGACAAACGGCAAATAATTACCGACTTTGTACATACAAAGTTCGCACCATTTAAATGTCGGTAAGATTTCAGAATGCCGGTCATGACAAATTAAGCTTGGGCCCATCAGCCCTCAAAATTCTTCCGCCGCTCGGCCGCATGAACTTTGGCCGACAACGTTTTGTATCGGGACAGCGCCAATTGGCCGGTCATATAAGTCAGACGCGATACAGGTTCAACATGCTCATCCTCTTCCTCTCAGACTCTCGGACAAATGCCCGATGGACGGCAACGCAGACTTCGTCTTCTTTCGCATCTCGAAAACCAATGATGTTGCCTCTTCCGTGTCCAAATATCGACAACTTCGACTAGATGCATTGAAGGTTTCGCCAGCTTCGTTCGCCTCCACGTATGAGGCCGAAGCAGCATTCACTGATGAATACTGGGTGAAATTATTGACCAGCCCTGGACGAGAAACCTTTATTTGCGCTGCAATCCCTCGTCCAGACAATGTTCACCAGTTCTCGAACGGCACTTCCAAGTGGGTTGGCCAAGTCTCCATACTCGCGTCCTCTTCCTTGGATCCTTCCTCAAACAATATAGACCCGGGGAACGATAACGAACGCTGGCAAATGCTCAGCCTATTTACCTTCCCGGAATACCGGGGTAAAGGGCTTGGGAAAAGGCTATGCCATGAGGTCCTTGATTTCGTTCGAGACTTCCAGGACCAACCGAAGGTCGCTGAACTCTCGCTCGTCGTGAAGGCGCATAATACAGCCGCTGTCAGGCTTTATGAGCGACTTGGATTTGCTATTGTGAGACGGTGCACTCTCGTTGAGGCGCTCACAGCCAACGGAGACAGTCATCTCTTACCGGCCGACCGAAGTGCGTCCAAATATACTGATCTAACTGGCCTGATCATGAAGGCTACCGTCTTGCGGTCATAAAGAATAAAGCTAGGCCCTGGGGACACACGATGAAATGTTCTGATTCGAAGATGTCGAACACGGCACCACAACTTCATCATCCCGTTGTTGGGTATTCTTGTCGAGTGGACGAAAGAAATGATGATAGAACATTGCATGAAAGTTACTGATATATAGATGTATAGATGTATATACCTGCTTAATAGGATCCTTAGTAGTAATACGCTATGCAAAGCTGCGCACTAAGTAGATCGAAAGTCATTGTATCACTATAATATCTTATGCGTATATGGCGTGAACCACCGCCCTATTAATGGGGATCTCTTTTCAGTCAGACGGTTTGTTTCTCGTTTCTCAATATATTATATATGTTTAAATTCACCGTTGCCGGAACAATGGTTTTCCCTACCCGTATGCGTCCATGCCAGCGGCAAATTTCATCGAGACCGAGCCCTCTTCAGCTAGAAATCTTTCCAGGCCAGCCATGAATTCCAACCTCGACAGCTCATTAAGCCACTCAGATTTGGCACATCCAGGCCAAGCAGCGGCAACAAGAGTACCCCAGAAGAAACCAATTGCGTAAGTAGTGAACCTCACGCCTCTCGATTATTATTTACATATAATTTCAGTTGTGATCGATGCCATTCACAGAAAATAAAATGCTCAGGGGGGAAGCCATGCTCGAGGTGTCGAAAAGCGGGATATTCTGATCAATGTAGATATGTGGATCGTGACCGCAGAATCCGAGTCAGCGAGAGGTACGATCCTGACCCCTTGGCCACTAACAATGTCAGAGTACTGAAGGGAATAAATGAAATCTAGCTACCTCGAACAGCTTATTCAAGATAGCAGAGAGCTTCATGCTCAACGAATTTCGATATCACAGCGTCACTCCCACCCTGAAACCGCGGGTTCTACCTTCAACATTCCACAGCTGGGAAGTTCCCAATTAGCTCCCCCGAACAACACTGGGGAAGCATCATGGTTCCAGATGGAAGATTCCTCGATTCTTCCAATCTACACCAGTGAAGCTGCTTGTACTGCCTTTGCTACTCAGCTTTGCCAATGCCTGGAGAACCCCGGATCTCCGAAACCGCTAATTCCACGATGGAGTTACATCGATGAATCGAAATTAAACCATTCAATGAATACAGACATCAGTTGGCCAGGCCTTGCATCCGCAAAACTACTTGTCAAGACAGCACTTGGCCATATCAACCCAGGGTTTCACCTGGCGTTGAGAAAAGATACCATCGACGTCCTTTCAAGTGTGTATCAAAATCAAAGCTTTGACGATCCCTTATTAAAATGTAAGTATTTCGCCTTATTCGCTATAGGTCAGGTCTACTCCACGCCACATGACCTCAACAATGCATCGACCGTGGCTGGAACAACCTATTTTGCTCGATCTTTGAACCTTCTTCAGGTCATCCCAGAAAGGCCTAGTATGACGCATATTGAAAGCCTTCTCCTTCTGGTGTGTTTCTTACTTCGTGACACATTGATATTATTTTGCGTTACTAACATTTGGAAGGCGTATTTTTGTCAATTCTTGAATAGATTCCACTCTGCATATCTGCTTATAGGGAATGCACTGCGGGTCGGTCTTAGTGCCGGATTGAATTATAACATACCTAAAAGCCACCACATAAGTACAAAGGAGCGAGAGCACCGGGTCAGAATTTGGTGGTCTATCTATGTGTTTGATCGCTTCTGGGGTTCAAAGTCCGGATTCCCTGTACAGATTCATGATGACGATATTCACGTCGATCTGCCATCTGTTGTAGTGCCTGAGAGCTGCAGTGATCAATTTCCGGATGGTGCATATCAGATTGCGTCTATCGAACTCGCCAGGATCACAGGAAACACCGCAAAAGGTATATATGGCCGGGCGAGATCCAATGAGAGTTTCTTACAACGTGAGCAAAGGCTCTTGACTCAGTTGAAAACGTGGGAGGAATCTCTTCCTGAACACCTTAAGCTTCATATGGGAACAGCTAATCCCAAACATGTGGTTCTGATGCATCTACAATTCAGCTTTGTTAGTAGCAACTTGGGGCGGGGGTTTGGATGTGTTGCTGACTCTGAAATTTAGATCGTTATTTTGGCACTTCGACCTGTCTTGCTTAATATTCTGAGGTGTCACGTAAAGAAACGCCGTCCCAATTTTCGTGATGATATCACCTCTATCTTACTGACATTGGGTGAAGCATGCATTCATGCTGCACGACACTCATTGAAGTTATGTCAGGATGAGTGGACAAGTGGATCACTTGCAGTCTTTGGTTACGCGTTTCCTGTCTTTATTTTCTCATCTACATTAGTCTTGATGATATCAAGTTTTTTATCTGTAGGGAGCCCGAGCGATTCAGAATCTATCGAAAGTGCAATGGAGATGCTTAGAGTTCTCAAAAGTGCAAACAACCTGGCTGCGAAGGATTTGTACGAGCAACTTCAGCGTGTGCAACAGTGTGTAGAACAACATCGCCACCTTCCTTCTACATCCAATGCGCAGAAACCTGCCTCAAACAACGAAGAGTCAACCCCAGAGGAATGGAATCTACCTACAAGGTTACAGCAATCTACCGATACACTGCCAGATATGTTCTCTCCGCCTTCTGGTTTTTCGAATTTGGATTTGAGCACGGGAATGGCTCTTCAAAGCTCCTTAATGGAAGACTTTTTGACACAACCCGTCTCAAATCTCTATTCTACCAATCTGGTAGAACATCCAATTGATTTTGATGTGTCGTTCCTGTGGTCTGACAATGCATCTATTCCAGAATAAATTGCATATACTTTGCATGGATGAGTGCGAAAATCAAGATGGATTGAAACTGTATCAACAACTTAGTAGCGCGATTAGTTAGAGGTCTAAATAACTCATAAAGGGCTATCTGCATTAAAACTCTGGACTGAATTAGAAAGTTAGGATTCGTACACCATATCCACGCTTAGTGAAGATTCTTCTTGGTGGAGGCTTTATTCAATTGGACCTGTTCTAAGTCAAGATTCTGCCAATTTGACAACGTTGAGGAGGCTCTCTCCTCGAGCCTGGCGCTTGAGGTTTTCTGCCAGAATGGCGTAGGTTCGGCCAACCGTTTGCGGGGTTATAGAGCTGACATGTGGTGAGATGAAAATATTGGGCGCTTTCCATAGCTTGCTGTCAGATGGCAAAGGCTCCGGGTCAGTAACGTCGAGCGCGGCACCTTGAAGGCCACCATTGCCACTACCTTTTTGTAGCGACTCTAGTAACGCATCTTGATCGAGAATTGCCCCTCGAGACACGTTCACCAGATACGCTCCAGCCTTGCTGTTGAGATTCTGCAGCTCGTCCTTGCCCACCAGATGTCTCGTTGCCGGAGTCAGCGGCAGGGCCAGAACCAAAATGTCTAGATCCTGGCTTAGGAAGTGTTGAAAATCCGTCTTTGTCTGCCCGTGGAAATATTGACTTGGAATAATCCCGTCCGGATCTCCCGACCCGGGTTGAACAAAGCTATTCTTATCTTTCTTCTCGGCGGCCGTTATTCGAGGTTTAGGGGTATAAATAATAGTATCAATGCCCAGGGCTTGCGCAACCCGAGCCACTAAGAAACATTCGCATTAGAAAATGCTTGTAGTTCAAGGATGGAGGTAGGTTCGTCAACAAGGAGACATACCCTGACGGCCAATCGAGCCATACCCGACAATGCCCATCTTTTTGCCATCCAAACTCGAAGGAAGCTTGCTTGCATCCAGTCTTCCCCAGGTGCTATTGTTTTGCCATTCTTTAAAGATGAACAGTTGGCGATAATGTGCCAAAAGGGTACCAAAAATCCATTCACTGATTGCGATTGCTGGTGCCCCAGTAGAAGTGGTGATAGTGATTTTCGGGTCCTGGAACACCTCCTCGTGAGCGACGTGATCAATTCCTGCAACGTTGAAATGGATATAGCGAAGTCGAGGCGCCTGTGCAGGCTTGGGCACATATCCCATAGTGAACAGTACGGTGATATTGCTGAGGATGTCTGGTAATAGTCAGTGTCTCTTTCCTTTCCCTCCGTGAGACCAGATATAGTTTATATTATACCATCAGGAATATTCATATCGCGCTGAAAAAAGGCATCCGTTGGATATACTTCATGACGGATAAAGGAGATCTTGAGGCCAGGTCTAGCAAGGCGAATCTTCTCTAACAGGCCTTCAGTCCTGGGCGAAGGCAGAGTCACTAACAAGTGTTCCGACATTTGGGAAATTGGAGTTCAATTACATTTACAGAATTGGGAGGGAACAAGAACACTGTCTAATACATGTGATACGTGGATGAAATCTCGCAGAACATCGGACTCATATATAGTTTTATTGATTTGTCGACTGTAGCAGTAAAACCTTGCAGCCCCCTTTATTTCTCCATTATGATTACTTATCAAAGCTCAAATCGGTGTGATTTAAATACTTTAGCGCCTGGTGCATACCTCGGTTTTCAGGCCGATTGAGCGAAACGTTGCGCTATCGTGATCACTAATCACTATGTAGAAATAGTATCAAAAAACCTATAAATTATTCAATTGCTCTTACATTCATTTCTTTTACCCGACGATTTATAATTTGTCTTTACTTTTATGTCAGTTTTTACAACAAACAGCAGAGTCCTTGGATACGGCTATTATGGCAACCCCGGCTGAGAAGGACCACGCCGAAGATATGAGGTCGGTTCCTGTAAGTGGTAACACAGAGCAGGGACAGATCCCTGCAGACAAGCTAGATGACCTGCTGGGCTGGGATACAGCAGTTGAAAACCCTCTGAATTGGCCTACATGGAGAAAAATGGTTCTTTTGGCTGCCATGGCCTCCTCGGCCATCACCGCGTATGTCGGAGTCAACTCTAATATCCACAGAGCTTTGCTAAAACCTCGTCTCCTAGGTCCATATCAAGCTCTATCGTTAGTCCCGCTCATACGGCCTTTATGCAAGAATTTCATATCAACAGCACGGTCGCGGTCCTCCCTATCACTTTGTACACTTTTGCATTAGGGTTCGGACCAGTTCTTGGTGGCCCACTCTCCGAGACTGTAGGCCGATACCCTGTATATCTGGGTTCGATTATTTGTGGCTCCGCATTCACTATAGGGACGGGTTTTTCTCGCAATTTTGGAGAGCTACTTTTCTTTCGGTTTATGGCTGGCTTTTCTTGGGCATCGATTCTCGCGGTAGGCCCAGGCTCCATGTCCGAAACATTTCACCCAAAGGCTCGTGGCCCTGTATCGGCTATCTTCATTCTCAATCCCTTTCTAGGACCAGGTCTTGGGTATGTCTGCCTGATTTTTATCCCGCTTTTATAGATTTTTATTGACTCGATATTAGACCTGTAATAGGTGCGTTCGCAGTGACCGGCAAGAGTTGGCGCTGGTCTCAATGGGCAGTCCTTTTCTTCGCTGCTTTGACTCTCTTCTTGACGCTTTTCGCCAAGGAAACATTTCACCCTATTCTAAAACGACGTCTGGCCAAAAAGATGGGCCTAGAAGTGCCAGAACGACCGAGAGCCATGGCCAGAATACAGCAATTTGCCGTGGTAGGCCTTTTACGACCTATTCGGATGCTTTTTTTGGAACCAATCGTGTCTTTTACTTGTCTTTATGTCTCCTGTGCCTTCGGAACTTTGTATGGCTTCTTCACAGCTGTCCCTTACACATTCACCACAGTATATGGCTTCACCATTGACCAATCCGGTCTTGTCTTCCTGTCCATTCCCATCGGTTGCGTTTTCGGAATTATCACCGTAATTTTGTGTGATATTTTTATCTATAGGAAGCAGATACCTAAACATCCACCACACCGCGTCCCGCCAGAATATCGCCTTTTCCCTGCTATGATAGGAAGCTTCGGATTGCCTCTTGGTCTTTTCTGGTTCGGATGGACTGCAAAGGGCGATATATCCTGGGCAGCCCCTGCGGCCGCTATCATATCCTTTGCGTTTGGAAACATCTGCGTGTTCGTCTCTACTATGCAATATATAACAGATGCATACCATGGGAACGTTGTGGCCAGCGCTGCTAGCGCAAACAGTCTAGCACGCTACACATTTTCTGGCGTTTTCCCTCTGTTTACAACTCAAAGTAAGTAGTGATACCCGGATCCTTTCACCCAGATCATATGCTAATAATAATAACAACACAAACATAGTGTACAAAGGACTTGGAATTGATTGGGCTAGTAGCTTACTAGGCTTCGTTACGTTGGCCCTTTTACCTATACCTTGGGTATTTTTCAAGTTCGGCCCAAGCCTTAGGGCTAAGAGCCGGTACTAGATGTTGTGTGTGCCCTTGCTGTTAGTGCCTGGGTTACCAATCGAGGACAATCGCTGTGGAAATAAGAATACATGTAATTGAATAGTTATAGAGTATCGTTAGATTTCAAAAAGCTCATTCTCTCAAGGATGACTCCAAAATTTGTGCTCAAAGACGAGACTCCCGCAGTGCACCTGGATCAATGGCTACCAGTGCGACACGGAAAACCGATGCAAGGGGAAAGCGTAGACATGTGATGGATATAGTGCTGCCCGTAGCGTATCGTACACGAGGGTCTTTGCTTTGATATTTGCGGGATTGATGTGTAGTTTGCATGTAGGTATTTCATGTATGCATTAACCTACGTGTCTAATATGTAGCCAGCATCTTTGCAACCTCCTTTTCAAAAAGGACCACTGTTCACCTTTCATCTCGCACAATGGATGTCTTCCTCGACATCTGCGACATCTTCTTCTTCGACCGGCTATATGCCACTATCCTACCATGAGGACCTCACAACACTGACAATCTTTCTAGATAGGTCGTAATTTTTTTTTCCTCCTATTAAGTCTCCTCAATCCTTGGACTTTGTCTCACCAGTCTCATTCACACGACTCTGTAGAGAGGACACTTGACTGGTTGTTTGTTGAAGTAGTCGTCTCATCACCTGCATCACGGTCGGACGATAGCCACGGATCTATCCTTGTTTTCAGCAATTAATGCGAAGTGATCAAGTTAATCACCTGCTGGGCTCAGATCAGTCCTTCATTTCATCCATTGCAAGAACAATCACTCGTTTAATACGATCAGAGATTGAAAGCAGAGATTGAAAGCGGAGCCTGATGATTGCGTCTTGCTCGCACCTTCCTATTTGGCCCGCTCGCTCACGTGGGTTGGTTCCTGCCTTTCTGGGGATATCACTACTATTACGACTATTACCTACGTCTCTTTTCGCGACTTCATTGTCTTTTACCTTCTCATACTGGCTCTGCATCTCTGATTCAGACTGCAGAATGAACGGTCTGAAAAGTCCTTCGAACCTCATACTGCCGAGAAAGACTGCTTATCGGGTTAATTAAATCGCAATGCGTTATTTTGTATATTTTCAGCCACTAAACAACAGCGTTACCACAGCTCCGCCTGGTTAATTGGTCAATCTCCGCTTCTTCGATAAGACTGGACGAGAACAGATAAAGCTCGAACCTGCAGGATGCTAGAGGATGTTACGCTCCGGCCTTGCCTCGACCCCTGCTAGTGACCAATCCGTTTTTTGAATCGAAGAGATTGGAATCAAAGCCAGTTCGATCGATTCATGATTCTTTGCTTTCTCGGGTTGTCTTGGTGGCGCAGGATCATGTACTACCTCAGAGTGGCAGGTGGCATCTTCCTTGTAGATCACCAACCCCGGTGGAGACCGCCGAAGACATTGCGATAGCAAATGGCGAGTGCAGAAACGCCATCGTCCAAGCTTCGCCCGTCGCAGCGCTAAATCAGCCATGATGCTTAGCTTAATTAAAGCTGCAATGCATGATGGCATTCCAACCGCGCCGTCCGGAACATAAATATCCTGCCATCCCCGCTGCGCATTCCTCCTGCTTTTGGAATCGGGAAACCTAGGTACAAAATGCGATCAATCTCGTGGATCACCCTCCTGGGTGCTATGCCTACTATCAAGGCTCAATTTGTCACAGCTCCCACAGATCTGATTGAAAAGAAGGGCTATTTGGACATTCCGGTACGATACAAGGAAGTACCGACAGGGATTTGCGAGACGGACCCGAATACAAAGAGCTTCTCTGGTTATGTCGACGTTGCAGAGGACCAGCACCTCTTTTTCTGGTTCTTTGAAGCACGCAATCAGAACCCTGAGACTGCACCATTAACTGTGTGGATCAATGGAGGTGAGTAATATAATTTAGAGGAATGACAAGGCATTAGATGAATAACTCGATGATGCAGGCCCCGGTTCATCTTCAATGATCGGTCTCTTCCAGGAGAACGGACCTTGCGGCGTCGACTCCAATGGAAACGTGTACAACAATCCATACTCATGGAACAACGCGAGCAACATGATCTACATTGACCAGCCGACTCAAGTAGGCTTGTCATATAGCATTCCAGTTCCAGGATATCTTGACCCGACCACTGACGATGTGATCGTATTGCCTTCTGAATCCTGCCCTGACTACGCAGCTGATTGGTCATGCGGCACGTATCCTTATGGCAATGCAAGTCTTACGGCAAACAGCACTGCCAATGCGGCGCCGTTCTTTTACCGTGCATTGCAAGGATTCATGGGGGCCTTCCCACAGTACTCTCGAGAGTCATTCCACTTCACTACAGAGAGTTACGGCGGCCACTACGGCCCTGTCTTTAATGAGTATATTGAGAAACAGAACAAGAACTTGCAGCGGGGGGCTAAGAAGATTTCTTTGGAGTCAGTCATGATTGGAAATGGCTGGTACGACCCAATTGTTCAATATGCAGCGTACTACAATTTCACCGTGAGTAGAACCGACTTGCATTTGTACGGAATCGCGTCTAATGATTTTAGGTCTTTCCTGGAAACACGTACGACTACCTCCCTTACAACGACTCGATTGCTTCGTTGTTGTACAACAACCTCTGGGGCCCAGGAAACTGTATCGACCAGCTTAATGACTGCGCAGCACGTGGCATCAATGAGATTTGCAGCATCGCTGATAACTTCTGCGCCAATCACGTCGAAAATATTTACGATGTTTATCTTGATCGAGACGAGTACGACTTCCGTGAATTGATGCCTGATCCATTCCCGTATGAGTTCTACGTCGACTACCTCAATACCCCAGAAGTACAGGCTGCTATTGGCGCCTACGTCAACTTCACCGAGAGCAGTGAGTCAGTCTATAACGCGTTCGAAACTACTGGCGACGATGGACGTATTGCCAACACGGTCGAGGACCTCGGGAAATTGCTTGCTCAGGGTGTTAGTGTAGTGATGTATACAGGTGACGCTGATTACAATTGCAACTGGCTCGGCGGTCAGAAAGTGGCTTCAATGGTGGACGCTCCCGGCTACAGCAAAGCAGGATTCGTTAATATTACTACTGATGACGCTGTTGTCCACGGTCAGGTACGACAAGCTGGCAAGTTTTCATTCGTACGAATCTACGAAAGTGGTCATGAGGTGCCATTCTACCAGCCAGTCGTTGCCTTGAGTATGTTTGAGCGTGTCATCAACGGATATGATGTTGCAACTGGCAAGGTTAAAGCGGACTCAAAATACAAGACCGTTGGACCTGCTGAGAGTACTTACAGAGAGGGTAACTCCACTATTCAGTGGGAAGTGGTTGACACTGATGCGACGTACAACACCACGACCAACGAGCCGAATCCTGTGGCTCGGTCGATGAGAAGGGCACAGCACGCTCGACGATTCAAGCCATGAGCTGTGTATGATGTTGATATGCATCAAGTAGCTAGATACGTGCAGAAAAATGGAACTACTAGAGCTGCATAGCTTGACCAAATAGCTTTCTGTCTTCGTTTGCATCTGGATTCTTCGCATCAACCTTCTGCCGTAGCACATACAGTAGATATGTCCACCAACAATTTCGAGACTTCTCATTGGAAGTAGGTAATCTCGTCCCTCCAATGCGGGGGACCGGTAGAACATTCAACCGTATGCATTATTCATCAATCCAACAGGAACAAGAGATAAAAGCCCTCTCCTCCAATTCCAGATACATCAATCACCTTTAGACTAAAACAGAGAGCAAGAAAGATGTTTGAGAAATTCACCACCTTCGACATCACCGTCGAGCCAGACGTAACCATCCATGGCGTCCACGGCGGTTCCGGCCCAGCTCTTCTATTACTTCATGGGTTCCCTCAAACGCATCACATCTGGCATCGGGTTGCCGACGAATTAGCCAAGAGCTACTACGTAGTTGCCATGGATCTCCGCGGCTATGGCCGTTCCTCAAAACCCGATGGCGGAGAAGGGCATATTCGCTATGGCAAGAAAGCAATGGCCAAGGATACCGTAGCAGTCATGAAGCAATTACAATCCCGCCGTGACGCAGGAGATGAATCGTTCTTCGTCTGTGCTCACGACAGAGGCGCACGAGTCACCCACCGCCTATGCGTAGATTACCCGCATCTCATCAAACGGGCAATCCTGCTCGACATCTGTCCCACGCTGGCAATGTACACAAAGACAACCCGCGACTTTGCGCAGTCCTATTTCCACTGGTTCTTCCTCATCCAACAGTCGCCCTTACCGGAACTCTCGATCTCGACAAATGCTCAATTGTGGGTTGAGAGTTTCATGGGTGGACGATACGCCGGCCTCGCGCCCTTTGCAGATGAATGCCTGGCTGAATATAAAGCGAGTTTGGCGGATTACGACACTGTGCATGCTATGTGCGAGGATTATAGGGCTGCGGCGTCGATTGATCTGAAAGATGCCGAAGAGGATATTGTTGCGGGCAGGAAGGTGCAGTGTCCCATAAGGGTGCTTTGGGGCAAGAATGGGGTTGTAGGGAGGTTGTTTGATGTGTTGGGTGAGTGGAGGAGTGTTTCAAGCCAGAGTGTGGAAGGGACGGCGCTTGACTCCGGGCATTATATTCCGGAGGAGAGGCCGGAGGATGTTATTGCTAATGTTTTGGAGTTTCTGATATAGATAATAGTATACTTGACAAGAGTTCACTGCAGGATGACCGTCTGCTAGTGCAATGATACTATAACTTCGACGCAACCCACTTAGGCTGCGTCTTATTCGCAAAAGCATTAACTCCGATCGCAAAATTCTCTCCTCCAACCAGCTTCTCCAAACAATCCTGCTGCGTCCTAATTGTAGCCTGTTCCACACTGCCCGTCTCCCACGCCTCCCGGATGCCATGTCTCGTCGCAATGATTGCGTCAGGCGACAAGTTTGCTATTCTCGTAGCCATTTCTACTGCTTCGTCGATCAGAGTCTCGGGAGATTTGCTGATTTTGTTGACGAGCAGGTACTGCTGGGCTTCAGCGGCGGTCAGTCTGCGGTTTGTCATTGCGATTTCAGACGCGATTTGCAGGCCCGAAATGCGTGTGATGCGCGATAGACCACCAGCCGCGGCGTAGAGGCCTACTTGTGCTTCTGGTAGGCCGAAAGTAGCCGATGGCGATGCGACAATAATATCACTAAACAACAATCAGCATTGATGAACTACTTTCCCACTGAAAGAGAACATACCAATTGAGACAGATCTCGAACCCGCCGCCCAGCGCATACCCATTCACAGCCGCAATGACAGGCTTTTTGCCCCTCCGTCTACTCAAGCCCATAAACCCTCCCGGTGGATGCGACAACGTGCCGGATTTGCGCCCAGCGACATTATTGTTTTGTTCAATAAGATCTTGTCCTGCGCAGAAGGATTTTGATCCTTTGCCCGTTACAACTGCCACGCGCAGAGAAGGCTCATTGTCGAACCAGCGGAATATGGCCTCGGCGTCCCAGTGGGCTGCGTAGTTAAGGGCGTTGCGGTTCTTTTCGCGATTGATGGTTACTAGCAGGACGTGCGGGGCTGGGTAGGTGAGGATGTAGTATTGGGAGGTTGGCGGCTGGGTCTGTAGGTCTGCCATTTTGTGCACATATACTTGTAATCTTGACTTGCAGTTCTTCTCTGATTGTGTCTTTAACTGGGTTTATATTCCAAGGTTGATATAGTATTACCCAAGGTATGACCGGGGTGAAGCTCGAGTGGAGAAGCGGGTACAACCTCGGTTGATCCGCCTAGTCCCCGCTTACCGTCTGGCAAGGCGATTCCGGTAGCCGGCGCCGTGATTAGAGGCAATGATGGTATTCTTTGAGGTTACTCTATGTTCTGTGCATATATATATTTTCGCAAGGAATTGAAACAAGAAATCGTAGCTTAAATAAGAGTCTTGAAGGAGTCCTTGTCCTTGATACCGCAGAGGTTACCCTCCTTGTATCGCTTCAGTGTCAATGCAGCAATCAACGCGGCACCCACACCAGATCCATCCTCAGCAGGGTTAATCACAACCTTATCCTTCTCTTTGTCGTCCCAATCGAGGATCTCACGCAATGCCCGGGCACCACGAGCCTTGAAGTGAGGGTATTTTGTGAACACGGAACCATCAGCACCGACGTGGCAGCGCTCTATGTTCTTCTTTGTGCAGATAGCGGCAACACCACAAGCAGATAAACGGGCAGCGCGAGTACCAATAAGTTCAGCCAGGCGACGGCACAACTCAAGCTCGGGCTTGACAGCCTTGAAGCCTAGCACCCGCTCAAGTAACTCGTCGGTCTCCTGCAAGTTCTCGAAGGGATCCTCCTCAATGGCAGATAGAAAGGAAGCATCTAGAGAATAAGGCTTTCGCAGCTTCGACGCATCCTGGCCCTCGAATATAAGGCCGGGGTGGCTGTCAATGACATCCAGCAAAGCAAGACGGAAGATTTCACCCAGGTACAATCCAGCTGTCATCTTTTCGAATGCCTGCTGACCAGGGCGAGGAGAGTCTCGGTCGATGATGTGATCGTACTTTGTGAGGGGAAGAACGATGTGTTCATTGTCAAAAGCTCCATATTCACAATTGATGGCAATAGGGGTATCAGGGGGGAGGTTGAGGTGAGCAAGCTTAGGGACTGATCCGACGTCTTCCATATATGCAGCGTTAACACCGGTACCGAAGATACAGCCGATTTTCACTTCAGAGTCGGTGTATGCGGAAGCGATGAGCGTTCCGGTGGTATCGTTGATCAACGCGGTGGTTTTGATGGGAAGACCCTGTAAAGTTTAGCTTCATTTATACGAGTACGCAAGGATTTTGACTGCTCACCCTTTTTCTCAAGACCTCTTCGAAAGGAGGAACGACATCCTTGCCCTCTACGCCCTCAATATCGAACCCCTTTGTCCAGCGTTGAAGCACACCGTGGTCGATATATTCTTGCGTCGCAGGATAAGAAAATGTAAAACCCAAAGGCAAAGAAGTCAATTCCTCATCTTCGTGATGATATTCAATGAATTGCTGCAAGCAATCGGCAATGTACTCCCATAACTCTTCGGCGGTACCAGTCTTCAATTCTTCTGGGATTCGGTATTTAGACTGGGTGATATCGAATTCGCCGCGTTCCTCGGTCAATTGAATTTCGCAAACACGTAGGTTGGTACCGCCCATGTCGAGCGCGAGGAAGTTTCCTTGTTCATTGCCTGTGGGGAAACCGAACACCCAAGTGACGTTCATAGGCTGATGATGTCAGGCGAGTAAACCGAGTTGAATGTCGGGTTACTTACAATGTTGCCTCCCTCAACGGTAAGACCTGATAGTTGCGAAGCAATTAGTATCATTGAGATGTGGTGGGTGCCGCATGCTTGCATGGATACTACACACCCTTCTCCAACTCCTTGACAAAGTGAGCTACCACTTCCTTGAGTTTCTGTTTATCGACAGTGAAAATTTCCTCGAATTCTTTGATCTGATTCAATAAATCTTTGGGCACATCGGCCATAGAACCTATCGAGAACTCGCGTTAGAATGGTGATCCCAGTATTTTTCGTCTGCGTCATCATAGAAACCCAAGAGCTACTTACCCTTACGGGAAGGCCGGCGCCGTGGTCCAAGTCCAACCATGATTTATGTATGTAGGTATAGCAACGCACTCAAATTAGTAAAGGGAGGAAGATGAGGTGAACGTATAGAGCGAGCAACGTAATAGATGAATGAAGAAAAGTCTAGGATAAAGAGTACAAGATGATGGGGAGAAATTCAGGGCAGCGATAGAGGGAACGTGGGGCAAGGTGGGCTGACCAAACCGCATTTCGGCTGCTTCGACTGATGCGTCGGTGAGATACGTTACGCAAATTACAGTACGTACGCAACTGCTGCATTTGCTAGACTTTGGCTGTTCATGATTGGCTAAAGCCTGTCATACACGGTTACCACCCTGTATGACCCGACTTCATATGACGTTCACGCAGAGCTTGGTAACGAACATATATGCTTACATAGTATAGAGCATATCACGCCGCTTACTTGGAGCTTAAAGATTACTTACCCCAGACTTACTCAGATTTACTTGTCTAGAGCTAGCTTAAGAACTCAGGTGTAAATCAGTAAATGGAATTTAGAGATATCTTTTTGCTAATAAGATACGTGTGCATGAGTATGTCAGTACTCTTTTTTAGCGCTGTCCCAACAGTAGGTCCTCTGCAAACTGTAAATATTGCTACCCCTTGCACAGTACAATGGCATTCTTTACATGCGACTCATCACAAGACCTCACAAAATCAAGCTAGCTTTCATTCAAACCTATCAATTGACCAAAAGAAGCAGTTCCTCAAGCCTCATTTTTTTACTATTTCCTCAGTTGCGTTCCCCACGTCTCACCGCCAGTAGCTCCGATACGTGTCAGAAAGCCGACAAGCTCGAGAATGTTGGGTCTGGAATGTCGAATTATTGGCTAGTCGTTCCGGCCCCAGGTATCGAATATGTACCTTGTACATGGAGTTTGCAGACTTGTACATACGACAATGTGTATTTTCAGTGACTACGATGTACGTAGTGGAAAAAGCAAAGATAATGGGACTATCGGTATTGTGACCCGGCCTTTCAACCCCCGCAAGATATCCTCAACTGGCATAAACACGTTGTATTATCATTACATATTTCTATTTCTTGTAATTTCATCAACAAGTCATGCAAAGTCCCTGACAATCAGATCACAAGGAGGGTTTTTCATTTGTCAAATGTGGAAATACATGAGCCAGGCCGCCAGTTCCGGAGACTTCATCACTGGATCGGAGAATCTGTTCGCCGGAAGTAACTGACTTCATTCCCGCAACCTGTTCATCCTGCTGCTTCTCTGCCTCTCGTTGGGCTAGCTGTTTCGCCAGATGTTTCTCCAAGTACTTCTGGGTATGATTTTGGTGCGCATTCGAGACGTGCAACGTCCGATCAACATCTGCCGTGAGACGCTCAACCTCATCAAGTAGCCGTTCATCGCGAGTCTTTTTCGGCGCTGTTTCTAGATCCCGGTCTTCCTTGTCCGGATTGGTTTCTTCCCATAACGCTTCTAGTTCTTCCAGCCAACCGAGAGCCTTGGCTAGTTTGCGGACCCCTTCGTCGCAGTCACCCAGGAGCAACACATCGTCTGCACGAGATCCCAGACCGCCAACTTGCTCCATATTGATAAGTAGACGAGGTGTTTCGTCCCGACAGAAACTCGGCAAGCTCGCAAATGGCTGCACAGTCAGACTCGTGCCCATGACGATACACAAGTCCGCCTCAGCAGGTAATTCACGATTTTCGAAGAAAGCTCCTGGTAGGGCTTCTCCGAAGAACACGATATCAGGCTTGACAAGTCCGTTGCATTCTGGGGTTTGACAATGTGGTACTTCGCCTCTTGCAACGACCTCTTTCATGAGGTCATCAGGATAGTGGATTTTGCAATCGATGCAATGCTGAGATGCAAAACTTCCATGGGCATCAATGACCATTTCGTCGGGAAGACCTGCTTCCCGTTCTAGGCAATCGATATTCTGCGTGAAGTTCTTTAATAGGCGGCCCTTTTTATGCAGTAAGGCGATGAATGAGTGCGCTATTGTCGGTCTATACCGGCCAGGATATAGTTCCTTGGCTAGGGTGTAGAAAGGAACTGGATTTTCTCGAAAGAAGGTGATGCTAAATACTGCTTCTGGGTCCGGTATCTCCAGATGGGCAAGATTTGAATATATTCCTGTTTCTGGTGATCTGAAGTCTGGAATTCCAGCAGACGTGCTAATGCCTGCACCGGTCTGGCCAAGTTAGCATGCCTTTCTCCCTCCTCGAGTTTGTGTCTACTTACTAGGACAACTATTTTTCGAGCATCCTTCTCAAGAATGTAACTGGCAAGAGACTCGAGGGTACGACTTTTGAGTGTTGTTGGTGATACACTATCATCTATCGGAGTAGATGCCTCGTTACCCATGCTGCCCCGCGGTAATCAGTGCCGGAAAAATTCTATTTAGAAATGCTTAGAGGTCGAGCAACTGCAGGAAGGTCGATAGATTCAACACAAGAGTACTAAGATCATCGAAAAGAATATAGAATGGACATGTGGCTAAATTGACTAAATTTCAACCTTTGAAAAGCAGATGCCTACTTATAGCTCAGAGCCTCAGACTCTTAAAGACTCTAACCGGGTGGTAGCTAGTCCCACTCAGGACTAGCTGTGGCCAGATGACATCTCGCATCTGCTGGCCTCTCCTCGCTACCTTGTACTCTTCCATATTACTGACGGCAAAAAAACTATAACTACAGAGGAGACCGAAACCCCAAAAAATGGGAAAAAAGGAACAGGAGTTCAAATTATGTCCAAAGATTCTAATGGGACTTTGTGCAGAAATTCACGGCGTGAAATGGTAAAAGGCAATTTCAGGATTCGTTAAATTTACTGCCATCCCAAGTGGAGAACCCCTTAAAGTGAATTATAACCACTCTAACAGTGTGGTTTCGACTCCCGCCTGAGCCAATTTTTTTTTCCCTCTCTCCTCTTCCGTAGGTAATCTAGATTACGAGACAAGAATTTGTGGAAGTTTTAAATGACTGTTTGTCTACTTGTTTTATATATAAAAGAATTATATTCTCTCAATAATGTCTAGTAGGAGCCAAGGATTAGACTTTATAATGTTTTCAGTTCTAACTTAAGTAAAGTTAGAGACAGCTGATTACATAATATATCTGGCCTTACACCAATTAGATTTCTGCTCTCGGTGGGCCTCATTGTGTTTCGTGTACCTGGCCTGTCCATCAACAACAGAGATGACAGTAAATCCCCCCTCCCACTAACGTGCAACTTAGGAGATGTCCAAAGCCAAACCCAATGGCTCCGGCATCAATGGCCACCAAGGATCACACACCATCACAGGCCCCCCTTCCACACCACCCGACATCTTCAATGCTAGTTCCGTCTCGGAGATCAAAGCGACCCTCCTTCACCTCCACGATCAGGAAGTCGCCGTCACCGCCCGCCTCGATGCTCTCGTAGCTTCGCAAAAGGATTTCTCACGAGAGCTCGGACGACTAGACTTACTACGTGCACATCTGGGCTCGCAGGTCAACACCGCTAGAAATATCAGCCATGGCATGCTATCTCCCGCTGCGGCAACTGCCGAACGCATCTCCAGTGCAGTGCGACGACTGGACTTGGAACAAGCTCGAGTAAAAGCGACATTGGAGGTAGTCGAGCAAGTTGCCGAGCTCAAGGCATGTGTACTAGGTGTCAATGGTTCGATGGAAGGTCCTCAAGACTGGGAAATGGCCGCTAGCTATCTGAATCGCGCATCCAGAATTCCACCGGAGGTTATTAATGGTGCATTCGCAGCACAGATTGTCCCGACTGCTGAAGTGCCCGATCCACCAAGTGTTACTTTGCACAATGCCGCCGAGTCTTTATGTGGTTTATTCTTGAGGGAATTTGACAAGGCTGTCAAGGAGAATAATGGGGCAAAAATTACTCGGTTTTTCAAGCTGTTTCCTCTCATCGGTCGGTCTGAAGTAGGCTTGGATGTTTACGGACGATACGTCTGTCAGGGTGTTGCGTCGCGAGCTCGGTCAAATCTGAGTGCTGGGCCGGGTGACTCGCAGAAGAAAGATGGCTACTTTTATGCGAGTGCACTTACCAAGCTTTTTGAACATATTGCTCAGATTATCGACGGACATGGAGCGCTGGTAGAACGCCATTACGGCTCTGGCAAGATGATCCGCGTCATAGAGAGGTTACAGGTTGAAGCTGATGTGCAGGGTGGTATCATTATTGATACGTGGAGTGACGAGAGAAATGTGGATCGAAAATTGACAGATATCAAATCTTACGCATTTACATTCTTGGTGCAGAGCTTTTTACCGGCACAGCGAGCGACAGGGACCCCGCGAACGGGCTCTCCTGCCAACAGAGAAGGACTACAGGAAGGTGACGATGAAAGCGTGGATATGATAGAAATTGATGCAATCCTCAACGAGTTAGGAGTGATGCTCGGAAGATGGTCACTTTATTGCCGATTCGTCGGCGACAGTTGCAGGGTAAGTTTCCCATTGATCGAGGATGAGGATATGCTAAAGTCTACTGTTATAGCCGGTTGAAGAGAATGGCACAGAAGTGCCGTTAATGCTTCCAGAATTCTTGCTAGAGTCGACTCTTTCGAAAAAGATAGCAAACCGAATGATCAGCCCTTTCAACACGATGACTACGTTCTTCCTACGGCGTTCTGTCGAGAAAGCATTCCAGTTGGACGAACATCCTTCTGGCTTGACTCTGAATCTACAACGGCCACTCAGCTCAGAGCCGCCTCATATCACGTCGGCTGTTGACGACATTATGTACATTGTCAACAAGGTTCTTCGACAATCCATCGCAACATCTCAAAAGCAGGTCGTGACAAATGTGGTGCCGACTTTGTCGAGAGTGCTTGGATCCGATTTTATCGGTATGATTCAGCGCAAAATGCGCGATGAATGTTACCCGCGACCTCCAGTGCAGGGAGCCCAGCCTGCCGAGCAGACTGTGATACAATTTTTGGTGTTGATCAACAATCTAGATGTGGCCGTTGACTACATTCGGAGGATCGTACGAGACCATGTCGAAAGCAAACAGGCCGATGGAAAGCCGGAAGAAGGGAAGAATGGTAGCGAAGACGCAGGTAATGGACTAGTGGCCATCTACCCTCTTGGAGACGACGCTTCAGTCGTTGCGCAGGCTCTACAATCCTTGTCAACATCGTTCGAGTCAAAGGCAAACGACTTAGTATCAGACGGTATCCAAGTTGTCTTCAACAACGTGATGAAGGCACGCCTACGACCAATCTTGGCAGAGTCATTCCGCGATATTGAGTATCAGCCGCGAGACCACAACGACCCGACGACCAGCACATACCAGACCTACGAAGACGAAGACGAGGAAGACGATGAGCTCCGTCGGGCAGAGATGGTTCGGCCCCGATTTGCGGCGGCATGGAAGGAGTTGGTGTTACCCATTTCCCGGATCCTCACGGCAACGGCATTTGATCGTCTCCTGACAATCACGGTGACCTACTTGGCACGATTACTTGAAAAGAGATTATGGTCGTACCACGGACGGGTCAACGGGCTTGGGGCGATCCGTTTGGAACGCGATGTCTCGGGTATTGTGAACACGGTGGTGGAAGTTGGCAGTAGTCACGGGGCACCGGCGCGGTATCGACATCGGGAAACATTCACGCGCTGTGTACAGATTACAATGATTATGGCGATGGATGAGGATGAGTGGGATGATGTCGTCGGGGGTGGTGAAACGGCTGATGTGGTGGACAGGCTGAGTGTTGAGGAGCGAGCACGGGCACGATCGATGATGCGGTAACTGGTTGCACGTGATTATACACAGGCAGTACGTGGAAATATCTCAATACATGTGAATATATCATGCTCGAGTCCTCGACTCGTCCCATGTTGTACAGTGCTACGATACAGCCAGCCTGGTGTGACAGAGCTGAATAGAATCATCACCAAACATTACACGAGATACCGCCGTGGCCCTTGAAGATGTATCCAGATGTACAGACACGTCGCCAGGTACATTTCGAAAGCGGTTACCTGAGTAGTCAACACAGAGCTGTACCTGCACACCACACGACACATGGCTACTTGCATGGACGTCAATGCGAAACGATCCATCACGTGACACCGCAGTCAGCCTCGATTCCGATGAGACCTCGAAATTCGTAATAGCAACCGCGCCCAGCCAATCAGACCGGCTGCATAGCAAGACGCAGCAGAGATAAAGCATCGTCCGAAACAGCTTATCTGCACCCAATCAGCGCCCGGTGGAGACCGCACAGCGCACTAGAACGCAAAGAGTCGATCAGAAGCTTGCACTAGATCCGCATCTGGCTTAGATTGGATCCACCGGGACCCATGCGCGAAGCATTAGGCTTTGCGCTAGTCGGGGCTTTATCTCTGACCAATCAGAGTGTGTAGTGGTTGGTAATATGCAATACGTCTGCTGTAAGTTTCGTTGCGAGGACGAAAGGGACTTCCCAGGAGCTGTCAACACATTGCACATCGCCACGGAACGCGCCCTGGAGGGAGAAATACATACTGCAAGTCTATACGAATACTTCAGGTACGTACGACGGAATACACGTGTACCTCCAGGCGAGATAAGCAGCAGGGCGACTCGTTATCAAGCAGATAGTGCCAACCCCTAGGTATGGTAGTGACAGATAAGTAGAATCCAGACAGGTTACACGTATATATGTATAGATAGCCCGCTATAAGCGCGAGCAACTTATCTTTCTTCCTGGATGCTGCCCTGTTTTGTTCCACGGCCGTCAATGACGGTCAACCGAGATATCATGATGCTCGCCGGGTCGCTTGGCACACCAGCCTGGAAGGGGGAAGATGATGTATCACTACATACTGCGAGTGCGTACGCCGTACGGGCACTATCGAGCACTTATCAATTGTTTACTGATTTGTAGACTCAGACGATGCTAGATCGACACGCGACCTGCCGGTTCCGCAGTCCGATTGCCCTCCGGTCTGGGATCCTTCCTTATTGCCACTTACCCGCGACGGGAGGTGAAGGTGATGATGACGATTGTTCTCGTCGAAAGCAGTTTCTCGGCCAAGCCCCAGCTATAATTCTCCGCTTCTGCTGTCATTGACATGCGAACACGTACATAGGAAGGGTTGGAATTGTCTAGTCAATTCCTACAATTCAATCCAACTCTAAGCGACTTCCCCATCGGACTGAGGCCCGTTGCTCGAGGCGATCATAGGCCGCAGCTGCTCCGTGGAGTTGTTTTTTTCAAAGTTATGCGCCTTCGCCGCCGCCTGAAACTCACGGACGACGCTTGGCCCGAACAAACCGTTTCGCTCTCATATTTCCTCGCAACCATTCTCGTCCGGGCTTAGTCCACATACAACAAAAAAAATAATTCCTATTGCAAACCACAACTACAAATCAGTCGAGCAAGCACCGAGTACAATCGACAAACTGAAACAAGCTGAACAGTTGTTATCTGGGGGCCCTCTTTATTTACTTCTTCTTCTTCTTCTTCCTGCCTGGCCTTTTTGTCTTTGCAATTGCCGCCGCTCCCTTGGGAACGAACCCCCCCGATTCGCCCCGGTCCACCACTGCCTGACGAGTACCGGTACCTGCGATACGGGATCATACCATACGCGAAATAAATACATTATATACACTCTTCTCACTCTCTTCACCCTTCAACATTCCCAGTTCTCATTCTTCTCTCTTCAATTTCTTTTCGGTCATCTTGGCTAGCTTGGCTCCTCCGACGAGTCTCCATCTTTCCACCTCTCCAGATCTCTGGAGGTGAGGTTGACAGGCAATTCTTCAACAGCCCGCTTTCCTTCTTTTTTTTTCTCTTGCTGTTGCTTCCCTGTCGTCACCTTCCGTGATCGGCCCGCTTCTTCAACTCGCAATAATTATTTTTCTTTGACAAGCAATTATGTCGTCCGCTACAGAGGTGCCTTATGCGCCTGATTATGCCTCGTACAATTGGACGGGCGCACCGGCCGATTACAGCCTGACGACCAATACAGATCTAGGTGGTGATTCACGTATGTTCCAGCAGTCGCGCGAGAGCAAGAACAATCCATCTGATTCTTTTCTGTGTAGGACTCGAAAACTTGAACAAATGGTACCAATCCGGTGACCAGGCCTATATCATTGTCGCCTCGGCCATGGTCATGGTCATGGTCCCTGGTCTGGGTTTCCTCTACTCCGGTCTTGCCCGCCGCAAGTCCGCTCTCAGTATGATTTGGGCTTGTATGGGTTCCTTTTCGGTCATTACCTTCCAGTGGTATTTCTGGGGTTACTCGTTGGCTTTCTCTCCATCCGCAACAAATGGCTATATCGGTGATTTGAAGAATTTCGGGTTGAGGAATCTACTGGGTGCGCCGAGTCCCGGTTCGCCGTTGGTTCCGGGATTGCTGTATGCTTTCTACCAGGTATGCTCATTCTTGTCTACCGAGTGGGACCCTTTGCTTATATGTATAGATGCAATTCTGTGCCGTTACCGCTGCTATCGTCATGGGCGCCGTTGCTGAGCGTGGCCGCCTCCTACCCGCCATGGTCTTTACCTTTATCTGGGCTACTATTGTATACTGTCCTCTCGCTTGCTGGGCTTGGAACGTCAATGGATGGGGATACACCTACGGAGTTATGGATTACGCCGGTGGTGGTCCCGTCGAAATCGGATCTGGTCTCTCAGCACTCGCATACTCGATGGTTCTGGGTCGCCGTCAAGAAAGAATGATGCTCAACTTCCGCCCACACAATGTTTCTTTGATTTTGCTAGGAACGGCTTTCCTCTGGTTCGGCTGGCTCGGTTTCAACGGTGGTTCTTCTTTCGGTGCCAACTTGCGCGCTACTATGGCTTGCTGGAATTCCAACATCGCCGCCAGCTTCGCTGCTATTGCTTGGGTTCTTCTTGATTTCCGCTTGGCCAGAAAGTGGTCCATGGTTGGCTGGTGTTCCGGAACAATTTCCGGGCTGGTTGCTGCTACCCCGGCATCTGGTTTTATCACGCCTTGGGCCAGTGTCATTCTGGGAATTGTCACTGGCATTGTTTGCAACTATGCTACCAAGGGTTAGTCTATAGCACGATTGTTTAAGTAAAATACGCTAATGTGTCATAGTGAAATACTGGATCAAGATTGACGATTCTATGGACGTGTTCGCTGAACACGGTGTTGCTGGAATTATCGGTCTTCTCTTCAACGCTCTTTTCGCGTCCGACGACATTATCGGTCTGGACGGCGTCAACACCGGATCGACAAACCCTACCACTGGAACAGCACAAGGTGGCTGGATCATTCACAACTACCGTCAACTATACATCCAACTTGCGTACATCGTTGCAGCCTGCGCATATGCCTTTGTTGTCTCAGCGATTATTGCATACCTCATCAACCTTACGCCCGGTCTTCATCTCCGCGCCTCCGAAGAAGCTGAGTTGCTTGGTATGGATGATGACCAGCTCGGTGAATTTGCATACGACTATGTCGAGGTTCGACGAGATTACCTTGCATGGACCCCACAAAAGGCAGCTCAGCTCGAAGACGGCCATGAAATCCCTCATGCTGACCGATACGGCATTGAGGCTCACAGTACCATGATCGAAGGCCACACCCCCGAAGACAAGCGCAGTGAAGACATCATCGAGGCCCAGCACTCTGCCGTGCCTGTATCATCAGACTACCACCACCACACTGTGGCCGCGTCTTCGCAACTACCACCCGCGCCACGACAAGTTGCTGAACAGAATCCACCTGATACCGGGCGAGCTGTGGTGGACGAAGAAAAGGCTGCTTAGTTTTTTTTTTTTCTTTTCCGTTCCAAAAGATTTGACTTATACACATTTTTTTCTTTTCATTTTACTTTTTTTTGATCATCTTTTGGTACCATCGATCATACAAGGCGTTAGAATCGTCGGCCGGGAGTTTGCAGTTTTTATCATATTGTGTCGATACATATACCCTTTCTTCTTTCTCTGTCTGACCTACTTTATGTTGTTACTTATCGTCTTATTTACCGCTGTACAACCTCGTGTGACATAACACTACATACATACTATTCCATTCTTGTATCTGATTTCAGCCTTCCTTTTTACTGTTTATCGCTGGAAATAAAAGTTGCGGCGTACACAAAAAGCAGGATGCTGTTTGTTTGGGCTTGTGCTGATGAATTTGGATTGTCGGTTTGATAGACCTGCTCAATGATAAATTGATATTGAATACATTTCCTTGCCTCCAAATAACATCGAGTAGTTAGGGGCTAACTGGACCCTACAACCCAACCATTATTCAGTAAATGATACACGACTAACCTCAGTAGAACCATATTCAACCTTGGAAATATCTATTCGAGTCAAATATCAGGCATATCTACGAATAGCATCCAAATACGCCTGTCCACTCTCGGTCAACTTCCCATCTCTCACGGGTGGCCAGGTATCCCCCAACCCAGCCCCCCGACCAGTACTCATATGCATATACTCTATCATCATTTTGTAGTAGATCGGCGATGTCGGCGATGAATTGGTTGGTTTGAGTCTGGTTTTCGCTGGGGGTGAAGCCGTCCGATGCTATTACGTTAGTTTCTGTTAAAGAGGAAGGGGGAATGGAAGCAGGGACGTTCTGTCTACACAAGCGAATTCGGTGACCCATATGGGTTGGTTGTTGTACTTGTTCCAGTAATAGTTCTAAGCCGGATTAATGATATTTCGAATTTCGAGGGAAAGAAAGGAACCGCACGAGGTCCTTGTTGACGACATCCATGCTAATCGTGTTGATGTGAATAGCCGTAAAATCCCAGGACGTCGTGATATTCCCTTCGAAGGGGGTCAACCAATTTTCATCCGACTGTTCTACACACCCCTCATCAGCACCGTTTTACAATGAACGACTGGGAGGGTAGACAGACTGCACATGGACGGACTCCCCAACAAACTCCCCCCCCCCCCCCCCTTCCCCTTCTTCCACAGCGCAACAGCCTCATTCCACAACTCCGCACCTTTATCGCTCGCAACATCCGCCGAATCCGTAGCGTCGGTTCAACGATCCTTCTTTCCCGTCTGGCTGAAACAAAACTGTGGCCCCTACATACATAGAATGTCAAGCGGCTACTACATAGTATGTGGCTGCCTTTCAATATTTGTAGGGCTAGTGTTCCGGGCCCTAAGTCCGCGCCCTGTATTAAGTTGATCTACTCGTTGTTTCTAACTTTGATCATAATCTCACCTTCCTCGAGTCATGAGTAATGGTATCGATCTCTTCATATCACAGCCAAGTCATTTACAGTCGTAGAACATAATTAATCAGGAGGACGTTCAGGCTCGTCGATATCTGATCAATCAAGAAAATTAGCGACAGGCCCTGAAACGCTGAAACAGCCTAACAACGGCCGTGGCACCAGTCATGGCTCAGCTTTGTTGAGTCTTTTGTTTGGCTTATCATTGACATTTGCAAATATACATCATTGTAGTGTTATTGTCTGACACGTCTATTTCTTAATATCCAAGTAAGTGAAGGCTCCTAGGGTTTGTGCCACGAGGGCGATATTTCCGGGCAAGCTAGCGGTGGACAGTAACAGTGATGTACTTGTTTGTAGAGGATAATGTTTCTATCATACCCTAGTCATCCATAATAAATACATGATAATAATGCAAACAATGACAGGAAAATATGTGAGTCAGCCAGTGCAAATCACACATTAGAACTATACGTTACCCCCGGACCCAATCCTCTCTTTATCGTCTTATAATACTTCCTAAACTCGTCAGCCCAAAAGACAGAGCTGGCCAAGACCACCAATTTCAACAAATCAGACAGTTTTAGAGCCTCTGTTTGGAAGATTGACTGTAAGAATGG
This sequence comes from Talaromyces ruber, assembly GCA_022813215.1. NCBI lineage: Eukaryota > Fungi > Ascomycota > Eurotiomycetes > Eurotiales > Trichocomaceae > Talaromyces > Talaromyces ruber. The sequence continues at coordinate 420,058 of JAKLMW010000013.1, read as the reverse complement.
GATGTAAATCACGCTCAATTGGCCAATTATCGATCCGACAACAGCGTAATTGAACATTTTGTTGCCCGCCAAAGGCGTTTCGCCTCTCAATACGGACTTGCTTTCGCTTCGGCAAGTTAGAGCGTTGAACATGTCAAAAAACACAAAGCAGGTGAATGTCATTGTGGTATCGTGGTTGGTGACGACGCGAGACATGTGGCCAGGGTTGAGTTTGTCGTCAATATCACTCATCTCGTGCACGTAGATAATCAGCGTGCCGATCATGATGATAGCTGCTTGAGTAAGGACGCGCTGAATGAGAGGCCGGGTAAGTACCCGTGCATGTTTCGGTCGTGGCGGGCTGTTCATGACTGCTGGATCAACTGGCTCAACACCCAAGGATTGAGCCGGTGGTCCATCCATGATAATATTGATCCAGAGAATTTGCATCGCGTTCAATGGGTTATGGAATCCCAGAATGGTGCTTAAAAGGACTAGACCTAGAGCAGCCACGCTGGTGCTGAGTTGGAACGTGATGAAATTCTGAATGTTGTAGAAAATCCCCTTGCCCTGCTCGATCGCGCGAAGAATCGTCGAAAAGTCATCATCCGTAAGAATCATATCTGCAGCCTCTTTCGCCACGTCTGTGCCGAGCTTGCCCATGGCAATTCCGATATCTGCCCTTTTCAGTGCCGGTGCATCGTTCACACCATCTCCGGTCATCGCCACCACATCGCCTCGGGCCTGTAACGCTCGCACAATCTTGTGCTTATGTTCAGGAGTGGTACGTGCGAAAATGCTTGTTGTCGCGATTGCCTGTGATAGTTCGGCCGTGCTCATGTGATCAATCTGATCTCCTCGCAGAACAGCCCTACTTCCTGCAGTATCATTAACGACTATTCCAAGTTGACGCGCAATAGCTACTGCGGTGGTTTCCGCATCTCCTGTAATCATAATCACTCGGACTTGTCCAGACATCAGTCTGCTAATAGACTTGCGAACATCCTTGCGCGGGGGGTCGTTCATTCCTACCAGTCCTGCAAACACAAGCCCATTGAACTGCTCGTCGTGGTTATCGGCTTGTTGGCCAATCTTTGGTGATGGGGTCGCACTGCGGCTGCTTCCTATCCTCCTAAGATGCCTGCTTGGTTCTCTGACCGGTCCACTGGCGAAAGCTATAACTCGAAGTCCTTCTGATGCCATTTTCTCGGCGGCATCCCGTGCAACTTTGCGTCGCGGTTCGTCTAGTATCACCTCTCGGCCATCCTTAGTTAGGTATGTGTCGCATCTACCCAATACTTGTTCTAAAGCACCCTTGATGTACGCCACCCTGCTATCTCCTCCACCGATCACAACTCCCATCCACTTCTTCTCCGAGCTGAAAGGCGTCTCTGCAACACGGTTGCTTATTTGGTCGCGAATATCGTCCTCCCCGTAGGCATCAAGAAGGTCAAGCACCGCAACGTCGGTCGGCTGTCCCACCCATCTACTTTGGCTATGGCTGGAGGAGCTATCCATGGTGGACGATAGAACAGCAGCAGAAGCTGCACTAGCGGGCGAATCAGCATGTGCTCGTGACAGTCGCGCATTGTTCGCGATATTTCCAATGCGCAACATCTTTCGTATAACAGGCTCGGGAGCCGATGAAACTGCCTCTCTAACCTCGACCGGCTCTGGACAGTCATGATGCCACAACTTGGTAACTGTCATATGGCTCATAGTCAACGTGCCTGTTTTGTCGCTGCAAATAACATTCACTGAGCCCAGTGTTTCTACACTTGGCAGTCTCCTCATAATAGCGCCTCTATTGGCCATACGCAAGACTCCTAAAGCAAGTGTCACAGTGACAATGATGGGAAGACCTTCCGGAATGGCTGCAACGGCTAGCGATACTCCAATGGTGAACATTTCCAAAATCTTTCGCCCTTGAATGAGCCCAATAATAACAATTAATCCAATGACACCAAAAGAAACGTAGCTCAACTCTTGTCCTAGTCGATCCATCGACAGTTGAAGCGGCGTTCTGGGGCTTTCGATTTCTTGTAATGATGCCGAAATTCTTCCAAACTCTGTGTTGGCACCGGTAGCAATCACGATACCTTGACCATATCCGGATCGTACCAAAGTACCCATAAAAGCAATGTTGTGTTGTTCGCTCAGCCGAAGATGTCGTTCACCAAGGCCCGACTGAGGCAGTTGGCCGAATGGAGAGTTGGAGTCTTCGTGTTTGATCGGAATGGCGGTATCTCGTAGTACTTCTGCATATTTGTGAACTGGCTCGTTCTCTCCTGTCAAATTAGACTCGTCAATAGACAAGTCAGTAGCTGACGTGATACGGATATCGGCAGCAATGCGGTCGCCTGTTGTGAAAAGAACCAGATCACCAGGAACGAGTTTCCCTGCCATTATCGTACTGGAAGCCTTGAGAGCATTCGTAATCGGGGTCGGAGCATCTGCATGTGTCATTTGCGCATCTGCATCAATTGCGCCGTTTCGCGAGCCTCCATGATCCATGGCGCCATTCGCAGTAACATCTCGGATGAGATGCGCATGATGAGGAACAAGTTTGTTCAATGCCTCCAATGACTTTTCGGAACGATATTCCTGTACAAATCCAACACTGACCACGATGGTGACTGCGAGTGTGATACTGACCGCATCGTCGAAATTTCCCATGAAGAACGATATTCCGGCAGACGCAAGCAGGAGCAAAATCAAAGTTTCTTTGAACTGTTTAAGAAATCGAAGCCATAAAGGCTCGGGGTCTTCGCGAGGCAGTTCGTTGGGTCCATCTCGAAGCAAGCGGATCTCAGCCTCGGCCGGAGATAAGCCGTGGGTTAGTGAGGTGTTTAGGCTATCGGCGACCTGTTGAGGATGTAGGAAGGCGTAGGATGAAGTGGCAGACTAGGTTCCAGCAATTAGACTACATATATTGGGTCGGAAGGTAAGTGGGAGATAACTCACGGAAGACTCCTGTGTCTTCGTTTCTGGAAGGTAAGGGGACTGAGACGGGGAGTCGTGCACATTATACAACGGCAGTGAAGGACTCGACGAGGGCGACATTTATTCACACGCTCTAGGAGGCAGCGGAGCTTTTAAATCAAATTGGATGCTAAATCATGCCGATGAGGGGTCCGTATAAGGAATATGATCGAGTAAGATGGCCACCGTAAGACAACAACAGAAAAATGCAAGCTGGCGTCAAGAGCTCGGAATCTATACCAACGCAACAACAAACTCGGCGAAGAAGTGAAAGTGACAACACTGGAGGAGCAATTCTCTTAAACACATATACTGAAAAAAGGGAGACGGAAGGCGGTTAGATTGTTGATTCCATCAGACAGAAGGAGCCAAGTTGCATAGAAGGAAGGAAGCCGCGAATTAGCGTGTACACGCATGCAGAAGATGAGTACAGCTTGTGATTGGCTGTATGGACAGGTTACATGATTTTTGAAGCCTGAAACTCTAGGCACCAGAGCCTGTCATACTAGCCAATTAGAGATTAGTGCTCTCCACAGCAGTGTCTTTATTTCAGCCAATCATATACGCCGTTGCTAGGTCACTCACGTGACCCCAGCCACACATTCCCATGCCAGTGTTGAATGTGGTGAGTGACGGGACGGAAGAGGCTGGGCAGTTCATTCTGTCAACGCGACCCGGCCCCTCGCACCTTCCTTCCTGTTTTGCTTCTTCCCTTTCCATCTCAGACTTCATCCCCGCCCGGTACCCTCGCTCTTTTATTCTCGCGCTGGTTGACTTACACTCTGTACCTGGCTTAACTACTGTACTTGTTTCTGGAATATCCGTCTATCGCGTGCGTGTTGAGAGCCATCGTTGGCTGCTTACGTGGTCTGTCGCGAAATCAGGTGGTGGTGTTTGGATAGGCGCGTCATTGGTTCGCCAGTTGCATTCAACCACCAGCACCCAGTCCCTATATCAAAGGGCAGGCTTTATATCCTCAAACATCCTAGCCGTACGCCTATACAGACGCGATGTTCTATTCGGAGACGCTTCTCTCAAAGACCGGGCCCTTGGCTCGCGTCTGGCTTTCCGCCAACTTGGAGCGCAAACTTACCAAGTCACACATTCTACAGTCAAATATCGAAAGCAGTGTCAATGCTATTGTTGATCAAGGTCAAGTACCGATGGCGCTACGTCTGAGCGGTCAGCTTTTGCTTGGTGTTGTCCGAATTTACAGCCGCAAAGCGCGTTATCTATTGGATGACTGCAACGAAGCTTTGATGAAGATCAAGATGGTATTATCCTCCTTCTGACATACCTACAGGAAGTATCTAACAGTGTCCAGGCATTTCGACTTACCAACAACAATGACTTGCCCGCCAATGTGGCTTTACCACCCGGCGGTATCACTCTTCCCGATGTCCTTACAGAATCCGATTTGTTCATGAACCTGGATACTTCTTCTCTACTGTTGCCCTCTATCAACTTGGAATCCGACAGCAAACGCCCTGGTACAATCAATTTTGGCAGCCAATTGCTGCCCGATACACAGCGTCTTGCATCCCAAGAACCAGCCCGTTTGGAAGACCACACTCTGCTCGATCTCGACCTTGGCGAGGATGACGCCCCTCTCGATCACGACATCAGCATTGAAGTTGGTCGAGATGCCCCTCTTAGTCGGCCAGTTGAGGAGGATTTATTCAGCGAAGAAGGAAAACTCAACGACGTCGACTTGAATCTTGACCTTGGCGAGGACGATGCTCCATTGGGAGATATGGACATTGGAGAAGATAGCCGCGACAATGTCGACCAATTCCTGATGCCTGATGACCCTATGGACTTGGGCGAAGGTGAATTCGACGTTCCAGTTGCAGCCGAGGCCGAAGGACGATCACCCCAGCCATTAGTTGACCGGTTCGCATCTCCGCAAATCGATGCTGTGGCCGATGAAGACGAAGCCGCTGCGGAGGAACTTGATGCTGCACAGGAAACACAGCGTGCCAAGCGACGAAAGATTATTGGCCATGACGTGGACACCCAGTTGAGCTCGGCCGCCATCAAGAAGCATCAAGAAGACCATGACGATATTCTCAAGCCCGTTTCGTTCTTGCCTCGTGATCCAGTGCTACTCACGCTCATGCAAATGCAGAAGAATGGCGACTTTGTGTCTAATGTTCTCGGACAGGACCGTGGCCGTGGTTGGGCACCTGAACTCCGTGACATGCTTTCCTTCGAAACTGTCCGGAAGGCTGGTGAGCTCAAGCGCAAGCGTGATAGTGGTGTGTCGGACATGGAAACCGATGAGGCTAATGTACCCGCTTTGGATCTTGGAGAAGACGAATCCGCTATCAACCTCGACGAAGGTATCGGTCTCGATACCACTCTTCAACAGGATCAGATTGAATTTGGCGTCGATAACGAGGATCGAAATGGTAGTGAAGACGAAGGACTACTTCCCGATGACTTTGACGACACAATCCACCCAACCGAAACCGGCCCAGTATCTCTAGGTACTCAACATGCTGTTCACCTCCTTCGTGAACGCTTTGGAGGCTCTCAGGATGCAGAGCAAGCCACACCGCAGAAGAAGGGTGTCTTGTTCCAGAGCTTGTGCCCAGAAAAGACCACGACGAAAGCTGATGCGACCAAGATGTTCTTTGAGACACTTGTCCTTGCGACAAAGGACGCCATCAAAGTCGAGCAAAGCCACAACAATATCGGCGGTCCTCTCCGTATCAAGTCCAAGCGTGGACTTTGGGGTTCATGGGCAGAGACTGAGGCCGGTGGCGAGATTGCCGCTCAGCAGGAAATTCAGGCCGCTGCCTGATTGTCCTGGTATTAAGATAAAAAAGCAACAACGGAACGGATGATACCGATGGCTGGTGTATGAGGCGTTACAAAGGGTCTTGGTTATAAAAGGTTGATTTTTGAAGCGTGCCCGCGTTGTGTGTTCAGGTCTGGCTTTGGATCTTGGAATTGTTTGGCATTGCTTGAAAATCCTGGGTCGGCTTTTTCCGGCGTATATATTGACAATGGGTATTTTGCTACTGGTACACTTCTTTGGACATTGATTAAGTATTTGCTTGACAGTTTTGACCGTCTGCTTGGATGGGGGGTTTTTCTTTTTGCTTGGCCTGGGCTACCACGATCAGTGAGTATGCCGTTGTTGAATTAGTTGTGGAGTACCAATTGTATGTTAGCTAGTAGATTTTTATGAATTCATTTTTACAGCCACATCACAGCCTCGCATGATACTATTATTCGTTTAAGGCAAATATGATAGAAGACACAAGATGATCTGATTGTACAGACAAGACCCCTACGGATTCCTTGACATGTTTCAGCCTCCCGTTCCCTAGACTCTCTACACCTGTCAATACACGTACCCTTCGTACACCCAAGCAATTCCTGTCTCTGTCTGACACCTGCGACGCTGTCCCGAAGGGCTGTGTGTCTCACCATTGTGCTGCAGCCAATCAACTCACATACACCTTTCTCGCGGAATATACAATATACCAAGGATGGGTAAGGGCTTTCTCTGACAAGACGAGCCACTAAATAGGGATTTGCATCTGCTCTGATTTGGCCTGGAGAGGGTTACGCAATGAGTCTAGAATGCGAAACTGTCCCAGTCGTGGATTTGTATTGCATGCGATTGTCAATACCACCCGATCCTGTAGAATCTTTATTTAGATTATATATTGTTGATTGATCCTCCAGTCTGAATTTCTTCGCTTGACTTTAATCATATTTCGATTTGCTTTGATGTCAAAATTGCGACGCTATAAACGACTCTTACGATATAGATTTGATTTATTTTCTTACTAGACGATTGCAAGACTCACGACGCTCTCTTTCGACTGCTGGAAAGTCACTTTCTTGTCAACGTGGACAACAACGATTGTCAAACCAACATTCCCATAAAGATTCGTAAAGAACAATCCAAAGCGAGCAGGTCCTCGCCATTCAAGCTCAGATCTAAATAATCATGGGCGTAAACGGCACGATATCCCGCCTTCGCTTCGGCTGGATGAACATTCGCGACCGCCTGTCCAGAGACGCAACGCATACCTCGCATACACCCTGGCTGTTCATCAAGACCATTGCACGTGGCATCACGGCTGTGCTTGCGCTGATATCATCATCGTTCTTTGTAGCTGCAATACCGCTGTGGAATCGCGATTTGGAGCATATCCATGGTCCGAATAAGGGGGATTGGCAGGATGGGGTTCCTATTGCGCCGGTAAGTCCTTTCCTCCTTTCATGTAGATAAAAGAGTAAATATTGACGATGATAGTTGGCGGTGGCTTTCATATACAATGCCCTGACAAGCATATATGCCATGCGAACCGCCAAACGAGTCCCCTACATGCTGGAGCTGACGATTGATTTTCTGATCTGGGCCACACTCGTCCCCGCACTGGTATTCGCGACTTGGGGCGGCGTCTTCAACGTCTGGCAGACAGCCACGACAACTATAGATCCGAATTCGTCGGGGATGGTAGTGATGTGCGATATGTCCACGAACTTTTGGAGTAGAGAGTGTTTCCCAGATCTGTATCCGCTGGGGTTGATTGAGATTGCTGGTATTGCGTTTGGGGTTCCTGTTTGGTGAGTCTTTCCTGCCAAAGAGTCGAGTGAGCGAGTGAGTGCTAATGAAGTAGGATCTTTCACGTCTTCCTCTTCGTGCAAGGCATAGTCGAGCGATGTACAAGGGCTCAGCGAACAAAGTCCCGGGCCTCGGAAATGATCATGAATCTCGAGGCTGATGAGAATAATGTCGGAGGGGGGAGACCTGGCATGTATCCGGGGTCGTATTTCTACACTTAGAGTGTACTTTGATAGAGTATTGAACCTTTTCTTTCATGCCCAGTTGATGTTTTACTATTAGGCCTCTGCTCTTAGCGACCCGCAAGCTCCGCGCGGGCCGCTCCGTCGGCTTTCGTCGGGGGTAGAACGATGCGTACTATGTATTCGACGCCATCTGCAAAAGATCAGTTTGTCATCATAGGGGTGGAGTTGGTCGGATTGACCCTTACTTGCTCCCGGAGTTAAACGTGGCGGATAAACGCTCAGGCATACTTTGTTTGCTTTTTCTCTATATCCATGACCCCCTCGTGCGATGTCGGATTTACGATGGCAGTGACATGACGCCGCTAATTCCGTAGACATACTTACTCATCGCAGTAGTGCCGTCTAGACAATATACAATGATCGGTTAAGACGGCCTCAACTCGTATCCCAACATGGACGGAGCAAAGTGGGCTACCTCCGCCAGATCCACTTGTCGCCGCTCGACTCACTTTGGCCTGAAAAATCAGTTTATTCTGAGCTATCCAAATCATGCCTGGGCCTCTGGAGACAGTCTCGAGTGATAAATCCGATTTCTCCGGGTCGGCTTCCCTGGGCCCTTCCCGATTATTTTCTTTACTTCCTTCCCCGCAACGCCCGACTGGATTTGCAACTGACCAGGAGAACCATCGTCATTGCTCAATTTGTCAGCTCAGCGAATTGATCTTTGGGGGTCGATCATAAATACGAGCTTGGTATAAATAGGGAGCTCGACCGTATGACTCTACTAGCTCGTTGCACGATTGAGTTGACCTTGACGTTGCGCGGTGCAAAGTCTATCGGTGTCGCCACTTCACCATGGAGGAGGACAAACACGAAACCGGCCGCCATTCCCTGACGTCGACATCGTCGCGATTCATCGGAGAGCGAGATGGGACTACTTTTTCACCCATTGCAGCTCCAACAGCTCAGCAACACGCCCTGAACACGATCGAACTGCATAGGACCACCTCGAGAGCATCGCGAGCGTCGCGGGCTTCCAATATTAATCGCACATTGTCGCATACAGATGGATATAGTATCAGCGTCCGAGGGGAAGAGGAGGACGAAAAGGAAGAAGAAGAACTCGAACAAAGGAGGGAGGAAGGTGTACCTGCCACGGATGCGCCTGCTACCGAGCTGGTGGTGAAATGGGACGAGAATGATCCCGAGAACCCGAGGAATATGAGCTATGCCAGGAAATGGGTTATTGCCCTGGTTGTTTGCCTAGGCTCGGTTTGCGTGTAAGTTGACTTTAACCAGCATGAAAGCCATTGACTGACGATTGATAGGACATGCACATCCTCAGTGTACACTATGATCTACACCCAAGTCACTGAAGAATTCCACTGCTCAAAAGAAGTCGCAACACTCGGTTTGACGACATTCATTTTCGGTCTCGGTGTCGGTCCAATGTTCCTCGCTCCTTTGTCAGAATTCTATGGTCGACGAATCATTTATGTCACCTCCTTCACGTTCTATGTCATCTGGATGATTCCATGCGCCGTCGCACAAAACATTGAGACGCTGATTGTTGTGCGCTTTTTCGGTGGATTGTCTGGAGCGGCCTTCTTGAGCGTGGCAGGAGGCACGGTAGGCGATCTATTCAATCGCAATGAGCTCGCTGCTCCGATGATGGCGTTTTCTGCGGCGCCGTTTCTGGGCCCTCAGATTGGTCCTTTGTATGTTTGAGTCTCCAACATGCATAGCACAAGGTTCTAACTGTCGCAGGGTTGGAGGATTCATCAACCAGTTTACCACTTGGTAAGACAGACATAGAGAAAAAATATTGAAGCAAGAGGCTGACGACCGTAGGCGATGGACGTTTTACACCTTTCTCATCTGGGCTGGAGCTCAGTTGGTGGCACTGTTTTTCCTCGTCCCAGAGACCTACCATCCAGTGTTAGCATACATCCTCCACTTATTGACGGCATGCTGATCATAGTAGGTTGTTGAAACGCAAAGCTATCCGACTCCGCAACGAGACCGGTGACCAGAGATATATCGCTCCTATTGAGAAAATGGACAGAAGCGTCGCACAGACTGTTATTCGCTCTTGCTACCGGCCCTTTCAACTACTCACCTTGGAACCGATGGTACTGTGTTTGTGCCTGTATTCGGCCGTTCTTTTGGGTATATTGTACCTTTTCTTTGGTGCCTTCAACCTTGTCTTTACCGAAGTGTACGGGTTCAAATTATGGCAGGTTGGGTGCAGCTTTTTGGGTATCTCGGTTGGCATGATGGTGGCAGTTGGATCTGATCCGCTCTGGCGCAAGAATTACCAACGTCTAGAGCGCAACCACATGGCTGCTGTCGGTGAGAAGGGAGAGGCAATGCCCGAATGGCGTCTTCCTCCTGCCATTGCAGGCGCCCCCCCGGTCACCATTGGTATTTTCATCTTTGCATGGACGGCGTATTCGCATGTGCACTGGATTGCCCCTATCATCGGAACGGCAGTGTTTGGAATGGGGTGAGTCTGATGTTTTTATGAATCAATGATAACCAGCTAATTATTTTCAGTGTCATCCTCGTGTATTCCGGGATCTTCACATTCCTGGTTGACGCCTACCCGGAATTCGCGGCCAGTGCACTGGCAGCCAACAGCTTCGCTCGATCGAGTTTTGCCGGTGTTTTCCCTCTATTTGGGACATACAGTAAGTTATATCGTCGTTGGGAATTAAGTTTTTGTCCTGTGTTACCTGCAGCATCCCACATTTTCGGAGTCGGAGAATAAATTCGGAGTAACTGGCTGACGATCAATGTAGTGTACAACCGCCTCGGAATCCATTGGGCGTCGAGTTTGTTGGGATTTTTGACATTGTTGATGCTTCCATTGCCGTGAGTTTTTTTTTCTTTCTTTTCTCCCTAATTTCTGTGTTTAACTAACCTGTGGTAGATATCTATTCTTCACATACGGCAAGGAACTGCGCAAGAAGAGCAAATTCGCGACTTCTCGCGTTTGATGACTATATAGTCATTGTGGATCTCCGGATTGGAATATTGTATATTTATAATCTTGCATATTTTTCTGATTACCAGCACAACATCTTAAAAAATACCTAATAGACTACCCAACTATCCTATCCATCTAAAAAGCATCTATCCGTACCGCCCAGCTTGAAGTCCAACGAGTCTATAGGACAGCACCCCCAAAACTCCTCAACCATTCCCTCTCCTTCTTCACCTCTTCACCACCGGCCTGACTCTGACTCTCAGCCAAATACCCCACATAACCATCTCTCATAAGACTACTCCTCGCAACCTCACAATCAATCCGAATGTCTTCTACGAGCGCTTCGCGCGAGACGTAGTCGAACTCAGGACGAATATACCCCAGAATCAGAAGATTGAGATGCGTGGAGTAGAAGTCGGGCAGTTTGAAGAATTGTGTTTCTGTGTTTGTTGTTTCTGTTGTTGGGCTGGGGGAGGTGAGCGGGGGCATTATGTGGATTTCCTTGATCAGTCAGTATGAAGCATTGAAGCGGATGGGGAGGGGGAACGGACAATGGATTTGACCTCATTCTTATAGAATGGATTGTAGCCTATACTCAGCACAGCCGGGAGGATCGTGATTTCTTGTTTGTTACCATCTGCCGAGGCCGCCGATGAGGTAGATGATGATGGTTCATCCCTGTTGAATACGAACCGCGCTGGATCCAGCGCTACGACGCCGTAGTAGACTCCCGTCTGCAGGGAGGGATAGGCCGCGAGACCATCTGAGGGGATGTTGGCGGTTGGGATGCCGAGCTTTGTTTCGTCAGGATCATGTAACTTAAGTCTCATATGTAAAAAAAAAAAAAAAAAAGACGGGACTGACTTCTTTACTTCCGCGTCCGAACCCTTTGATGACTGGGCCTGACAGTCGGATGGGATAGGGTGCTTCGGGACCTGAGTCGGGGCCTGCGACGGGGTCTCGAGGGCCGTTTGGACGCATTGCAGCAAAGTGAGTGACGGTGTTCTCTTTTGATATGTAGTTTGATACAATCTGGAAAGAGATGTTATGTATGACAAATGCGGCTTTGTTGTCGCAAGACAGACTAGCAGCACAGCAATGGTTTATAAATCTAGTGATCGTCAGTATGTTACTTTGTAATTTTGATATAGGTTGATGTTTATAATGGGCTTATACTTACCTCCTGAAAAGTGAGTAAAGAGCAATTGATAGAGACTAACCGCGGGGCGAATGCGGAACATTCTATCATCGCGGAGTGGATCTAAGCTTTTCTGAGCCTTTCTGTGGAACCCTACCCTAAGCATACTGTAAGCATACTCTACAACTATCTAAAGTACCATCTACAAATTTGTTAAATAACGAGGCAAATCTGCTCCAAAACCATAATATACTATCAACATATGCACAACACGAAAAAAGATCATACACCTCCGCTCTAGCCTTAGTATCCATGCCGTCCGTCCGTGTTCGCACTTGGTTTGGTTATATGTACAGGAGACACCGAAAGCGATATACAAGAAGTAAAAAAACGGAACTGAAAAGATAGAAAGAAGACAAAAGAGTATGTACGTGTTTGAAGACTTTTTGGATCCGACGCAACGCCTTGTCTGACTTGACACCGTACACCTGCCGAAATGATAATCCAAATAATAAGAAAAGGGTATAGACACTCTGTATGTAAGTCGTTCTCTCTTGTGGTCGAGTCGATCAAATATGCGGTAAAAACTGTCTCGTTAGTAAATGTACCACGGAATTTGAAGAGAGAAGGGGGCTTACATTCATAACAATCAACATGGGTATATCGAAAACATCCCTCTTCACCGTCCAACAATAACTACACTCCACGCGTCCATTCTTGAATCCCAACCGATTCATCCCGGCCTCCCCGACGATGCCCCCTTTACCGACGACGTGATGCTGCATGCCTGAGTTCCAGCGTCCATCATCCGATTTCACGAGATCCATGTCTTCTTTCGTCTTGTATTTGAGTAATTTGCATGTATTCATGACGCTACCTCTGGAATCACCAAAGGCGAGTCGAGCAAAATCTTCGTAAAATTCAATTACACTGTCATCGTCCAACAGTTCGGCGAGGAAGACGGCGGCTGTATTGTTGGGTGAAGTTTCCTGGTTGCGCATTCGTCCTCCTGCGCCACCGCGTATCGAAGATGCGGTTGAATCGGATTGGGATGATGGGTTGCTGCCGCCGCCTGTGTTGACGTTGAGATTCGGCTCTTTGCCGAGCAGAACTTCCTTCTTCCATCCAGTCAATATACTGAATTCCTTCCCAACTGCGGCTACCTCGCCCGTTCGACGACATACAATAGTCGGCGTGCCGCACGCATTGATGAAATCTTCGTACTCCCATAACGTGCGCTGAAAGCACTTCTCCATGAAAATCAAGTCATCCTGATTCAGGGTCTTGGTTGTAGCAATAAACGATGGTCGAATAGACGCCAATGCCTTGGCGATGCGCACTGTTTTTGGTGGCGAGAACCGTCTTTTGATAAATGCAATCAGTTTATGGAATCCACCAGTGTACGAATACGGCTCCTTGACACTTTCGTAAATTGCAGACGGTTCGCGATGGCGTCGTTTGTTCGAGTTGGCGCTATTCAGAGTTTGCTGGCGCAGATGCGGGGTTGATAGTACAGTTTTGGTCTTCATAGGCGAGTCGTCAAATTGTGACGGCGCAATTGTTGTCGCATGAGGACTCGTTGTCGACGATGGACTGGCGAATGTATTAGACCCAATAGCATATGCATGAGGCGCATCTTGTTGCAATAAATGCATTCCTCCGCCTTGACCGTATAATCCACCGCCAACGCTCATCCGAGGATTTGTATTCTGACCCGTAGACCAATCGTTGAGCACAGGGTCTCCAAACATGAAGGACTGCTGGCTCGGACTTTCAGTAGTAAACGCTCCTGTAGGGTTACCAAATTGCTGAGAGTTATTTCGTTGGCCAATTGAGCCTCCACGCTGGTTGCCGTTGTCGCTGGGAGGGGTGTCTCCAGCACCAGTGGCCATATGCCCTAACATGCCGAATTCCAGTGCACCATATCGATTGCCGAAATTCATGCTGGCAAGATCAAAGTTGAACAAGGCTGGATCACTGGGATCGAAAAAGGCGCCGAATGAATTCTGTCCGGCTCCAGATGTCATATCGTTGGCGGGTTGCGTGAGACTGGGTATGGCTGAGGAAGCGGATATGCTAAATGTAGGCGAGGCAGGTGTTGCAGTAAACGGCCCTGGATTTAGTGCGCTCTCTGGCAATACCGTATTCGCTGCGCTGTTTGTATCAAACGTGCCGTTGCTGTTGTATGAAGACGTTGATGAGGTGTAGATCGTGTTTGATTTCTGCGGCTGCTGTTGCACGTTGTTGCTTTCATTTTGCGTGAAATCAGTTGGCGATACTTTGGGCAGGCCGTTTGTTTGATTGTAAAAATTGCCTTGGGCATTAGGCACGAGAGCGCCGTCTGGGGCATCGTGGAGGTACTTTGCCTTCTTCCGTACGCCGTCATGACATGCATCCTGCAAGCCACGCTTGATACATCGTTGACAAGGTCGTTCGTCGCCTAAAGAATTAGCATTGAACTGGTCAAGCACTATGACAGAAAAACAAACCGCAAGTTAAATGCGCCCGTTGACAAGCAAAACACGCCCGGCGCGCTTTCTTTCTTCGCGGTCGCGAGGGGTCTTTTGAGTTTGACGTTGTTTTCGAAAGGCCACCTTCTTTCTTGACCACATCGCCGGATTCGTGCTCACTATGATCTGTGGCGGAGGGCAGATCGTCTTTCTCGGTGTCCATCATACTGAAACTGCAGGCATTAACCGTCACGCAGTATTGTCACTAGTTGTTCTTTCGTATTCTCCAAGCCTGGTCCAACCTATCGAGGGCGTCGTGAAAAACCAGGGCTATTATCGAACCAGCGCACCAGGTTCTTAGCCCTCGGTATCCCAGTCATCAACCGGGATGACGAGTGTCGCGCGCCGGCAATTGTTCCTTGATGCGACAAGCGGGCGAAAAGCACGGCAGAAAAGACGGTTTTGTTGTTCACTCGACGCGGTACGCGGGTATTCCGTTCATCGAATTGCCGTGAATCGTCGGAGATTGGCAGGTTCAATGGGCTCTCGGTGGACTTTGCGACGAGGGCCGACGGAGTCAGAGAATTCAAAGTTGGAAGAGTGGAGATTGGTCTGTGTTGGAATGCCAGGAGTTGCGCGACGAGGCCGAGGGGCGAGGAAAGAATGGCAGCACAGAGTGGTGTGCGAGCAGATGCACGGAGCAGAGCAAAAGAGACGTAACCTCTGTCGCTCGTCTTGTCTCGTGCGAAGTCAGTCGGGTTGGACTTTGGAGAAAGGAAGAGAGGGAGTCGCTGCGGGGATCGCAGCCAATGGTCGGCTATATGAGAAATTAGTCATGCGCTTACGGAAAGAGTCCCGAGTGTGTTTCTTTGCTTTGCTTGTGTCCCTGTTTCCTGTACGCATTTCATTTGTTTCTTGCTCTGTTCTGTTTCTGATTCACTCATTTCTTTTCTTTCTTCCCCAACTCGTTACGGCGCCTCGTGGCTGCCACGGGCAAAATCGAGCACAAAGAGACGTTTCTTGACAGGCTCAGCCAATGGTAGTTTAGTACGAAGACAAGTTTTAGCGTGACGAACAGGCGCAATTCCAATTGAAAATCAGAAAATGCCTCATTCCTTTGAGCCGGTGAACAGTACGTAGGAGAACTTGAGAAGTAACCCTGCATGGGACAAAGCGTGCCTGCATATTCTACTACGTCTACTATGTACTGCGATGTATTGCCATTACACTCTGTTGCGCTCTTTTGGCTGCGTAATACGGTAACATACGTAAAGCCTCGTATACCACACGAATTCCCCGCCGCTGATGGGCCTGCGACTCAGCGACCAATGCGGAAATCCCTCACGCGGCTTTCCTTTCCTTTCTTTTTCCTGGAACTGTTGACGGACTTCATATATTATTTCACTCCAGCACCATGATTTGGCCTTTGGCTTTTGGCTTTTTTGTTGGTATAACTGTCCTTGCAATTGGCTCATGGCTCTTTTTGACCGTTGACTTTGTCCGGGTATTGTGGGGAAGCGCTTTCATCGCACTGTTGACTTCGACCCTCAACGTTCAGTCTGGATAAAAACCATCACAACCTCTACGAGAGATGCAAACAATCATGGTCGTCTACACATCAACGCAGTACTAGCCGAGGCTCAACTTCCCCAATGTAACTGTGACACGCTGCGTCTCAAGTCGAGTGGCCAGATCTGTCGTCCGTGTGTCTCTCGAGGAGTCTATCCCACCAGATAAGTCCTGGCTCGGGACTCGGGATGGCCCTACGTATATTGATCTAGGGACAGATCACTACGCACCTAACTTCTCTACCGGCGTAGATTCGCATTAGTGGTGTCACTGGTGTGGGTGGTGGCACCCGTCAAGCCTCGGATCATGATACACCCTCTTCCGGGTAGCAAAAATCTGGGGTTAAGTGCCGGTCCGGGGTTGGGTGGTACTCACGCCACTTGCTGGCTTCAGGAACTCTTATATCCGTGGAATTGTTGGGTTGATGTCATTGATCCATCCGAACAGTGTTTAGAACCTTGTATAGGTAACTCCGATACTTTTCACATTCATGTAGTTCTACTATGTTTGACAGACTTCGTTCCGAATCCACCCGATACTGCTTGACTTCACTACCGCAGCTAGCCCTAATACCGACCCAATGGCCGTCCACTTGGCTCCTCGACAGGTAGGGTCTGTGAGTCTTAACAGACCGGCCCAGGTAGGCAAGTAAACTAACAGGATTTCTTGCATACATAGTACCTTACACTCAGTCTTAGGGAAATAAGAGTGAAAAAAGGCACTCGGATCACTTGATTATAGTAGCTCTAATGAGGTCGATACTTCAATGGTTGAAGCTAAGCTCCCTTATCCGAGGACTCACTCCGCCCTTGCTCTGTAACGTGCGTACACTAGCCTTTTGAGCAAGTGGGATGACATTTTCGATATGCTTTCTTGCATTGTGGTTGCTGGCAAGGCCTGCGACAACTACACCTAGCAATGTGTCTCCCGCCCCGTTGACGCTTACCACGTCTTGATCGGCGAGGACAGTCTCGGGAGGAAATAGTCGCATATAAACGCCTCCGACCATTTCATTGCCACCGCTTGCTGCAGAGGCACATCGAGAAATTATATATGGAGCACAGTCAGGCGAAGTCAGACGCGCATCTCCGCGAGGTAGAAGTTGCGTGAGGAGCACCCCCTGTGATCCCAGTTTGATGAGGAGGGAGGGAATAAACGGGAGTAATTGAATGCTCTGTTGTGGAATGCCAGCGTCGACTAATGACGGACACGTAACCGACACGAGCAAGTCTCGAGATCCCGCGCTAGAGAGGTTGAGCTCGTTGATGATAGTCCACCATTCTGGTGAATCGAATAATCCCTTGTCACGAGCTGCGGAGTACATGGATATAAGTTCAAGTTCGTTGGGCGCGGCAAGGTCAAGTTTTGCGCGGGGAACGGTATCTGAAGGTCCGATGATACCAGATGTTTCCCCCTCTGCTAGTCGTGTGAAAAGTCTCGTAGCCTTCGCGGTAGACACAGGCTCGAAGGCGATACGAGCCCCAACTTTTTGGCCCAGTTCAATCCATTTAGCCACCACAGCAGGGCTCCAATTTCCATCCACAACAAGCCAATTTGGTCGTGCCTGTGCAACCACAGAGCCCCAGAAGCCTTCCATACCAAGTTCATTTTCTGGGAGCTCCATGATGGCCATATCCGCCATGGCTACGAAAAGGTCTTTCCTAGCATCGTTGATGGCAACGTATTGAGCTGTCCTCACACCTAGAGAAGGAGACAAGACCTGGACACCTGTAGCTCCCAAACCCTCATGCTGAACAGCGGCGAGAGCTGCTTTGCCGCTGAGATCATCTGCAACAACACTGCAGAAAAGAGTTTTGCTTCCAATATAGTTCGCTGCAACGGCGACATTGTAGCCTACACCCCCCAGGCTTTGCTCAATCGTAGCCGGATTTGAAGTCTGCACGGACGGACTGACTGCAGCCTTTTGACTACTCAAAGGAGTAAAATCACAGGATAAATCTATAGCAAGCGACCCAGCGACTAGCAGGTCTACTTTTTTCACACTGCCGAGAGTTGATGTTGGCTCGTTCACGGTCTCTACATTTCCTGTATCATGCGTCGGCGCTGTGATTGACGAGCTAAGGGACGGCGCTGGAGCGGGACTCACTGGTATTGATCTATTGACGTAGGTATAGCACCAATTAGCATAGTCTTTGGTGATGTCTTCCGAATAGCTCACCGATTTTCTGGCTTCATGTGAGCATCTTCTAATTTCTTCAACTCGACAGCCACTTTTGTTGCACGCTGCACATTAGATTCGATAAGTGCGCAATTTGCAGGAATACTGCTTCCGCCAGTAAGTTCTTTGATTTTTGCGAGAATAAAGGGCGTGTTGTCGCTTCCATGGAACCCTTCTGCTGCGGCCGCTTTGACTGCTTCGTCAATCACTCTATCCATTTCGGCTTTGGGAATAGAGAATTCTTCAGGAACGGGATTGGCAAAATGTATTCCCGACGTCAAGCCCAGCTGATTCTGGGCATCTATTAAATTAGTGACGTCTACTTCTTTTCTAACGACATGACTTACAGATCATGGCTGCCGCATCGCGCTCATTCTGAATGACCTTTGGACTTGGTATACCGCTATCACGAGTCCAGAATGCCGGATAATCAACATGACCTTTTCGGTTGTCTGCAAATGTGCCAACAAGGACACCTTCAGTTTCGAGATACTCCAAAGTTTTAGGAATGTCCAAGAAGCTCTTGCAGCCTGAGCTGACCACGGCAACAGGAGTTCTTCCTAGTTCCGTTAAGTCGGCTATTGTCCATTAGTGCTGCGCTCCATGACTCATTTCTAAATAACTCATACCTGATATATCCATCGACACTTCTGCTCCTCGATGAACGCCACCTACTTATGTTAGCTAGCATTATTGTCATAGCCAAGGTATGTGTACCTAAACCACCAGTACCGAAAACCTTGATACCAGCCAGGTGCGCTAGAATCATGGTCCCCGAAACGGTAGTGCCGCCATGAATACGCTTGCCCGCAAGACCCTTAAGGTTGTTAGCAATTTTTAATCACATCCCCCTAAAAAAAACTCACTAGACCACAAATGTAGCCAAGGTCGCGTCGTGAGACTTTGAGTGCGCTTTTCGACTGAGCACTAGCTGCCACCTCAATGATCTCTTCGGCATCTAAACCCACGCGAGCCACGCCATTGAACACTGCAATGGTCGCGGGAACACCGCCATTTTTCCGAACGACTGATTCAAGTAGCGACGCAAGTGCTACATTGTCCGGATATGGGAAACCTAGACTATAATTAGCGGCTGGTATATGCATTGATATAGATTCGGTCATGATTACCGTGCGTATATATCGTCGATTCGAGTGCAACCACCGGCCTGCCGGTGGCTATAGCATTTTTGACTTCTTCCGATACTTGAAAGAATTTACTGTTGGCGAAGTCGGAAGCTTTGTTGGAGATACGCCTGTAGGAAAGAAGTCGTGTAGGTAGCGACCAGCTGCGAAGCCGTGCAGCAGGGGCGATTGCCATGGTAGCCACTGCAAACAGTTACAGCATATTCTTGGCCGAAACTGATGATGTGAGAAAGCAACAATGCGTCTGTTGAGATGTTAAAGGAACGGTCCCCGCAGCATAAGACGATGCGGAGTGCACTAAGTGGCCGAAGCGGTCGCCGTACACTGCCGCAGAGGGCCACCTAAGCTCTTTCCCCATCTGAACACTTGCTACAACAGCTTCACCCAAACTCCTTTCTCTCGATTCAATTGCATCTCCTCTTGTCTCACAGTGTAGATACCAAGGCACATCATCGATACATACACACGTATCACTGACCCATTGGGGTCACTCTTTTCAAAATGAGATTCCTCAGTATTGCCGCTGGCCTGCTATCGACAAGTTGCAGTATAGTAGCTTGCGCGGCCCAGTCCAGCAACAGCAATGCACAAACAATCCTTTCCAAAGACTTCAAACCGCCGCAGGTCTTCAAGAATACGAACTTAGTGCGAAACACCAATTTGGAAAAAGGATACGTCCGTGAAACGATCAATGTGGTGGTGGAGAATATAGACAAGAAGCCGCAGAGCGAGTACTATGTGCCCTTTCCAGCTGACGTGTTCAGCCACATTGGAGGATTTGAAGTGCGCAATAAGAAGTCTCCTGAGAAAGGAAGCTTTCCAGTGACAGCTGTAGAGGTCGATGGTGACAGGTTCGTGTGTTGGCAGTGTTGCCACTACAATTGAATTATGCTGACTGACGCATCTAGCAGCTCTCAGTTCTACAAAATCCAATTCCCTGAGCCCCTTTCGCCTTCCTCCCAAACCACACTCAGCATCTCATACTACGTGCTGAACTCTCTCAGCCCACTGCCCAAGTCTATTGGACAGTCGGACTCGCAATTCTTGACTTACACCCTCAATGTCTACGCGCCATCTGCCTACGAGGTCGCGACACAGAAGACCAAAGTCAAGTTCCCCAGTGCGAATATTCCCGATTATACCACCACGAAATTGAAGACTGGAAACGACCCAGAGAAGCAAGGAAGTGCTTTGACGTATGGACCCTACACCAAAGTCGCACCAGGTGCCACGTATCCGCTTACCTTCCGTTTTGAATCTACAAAGGCCGTCCTTGCCAGCTCCCTCTTGGAGCGCGACATTGAAGTCTCTCACTGGGGAGGCAATTTGGCCGTAGAGGAGCGCTACTGGCTTCGGAATGACGGCGCAAACTTGTCCAAGAACTTTGATCGTGTTGAATGGGCTCGTCAGTCATACGGTTTGAGTGCAAGCTCCGCATTGCAAGAGCTCAAATATCCGCTTAAGCCCGGATCGGTTGATCCTTATTTCACGGACGATGTTGGCAATGTGTCTACAAGCCGCTACCGCCCTGGAAACCCAGGTCGCGAAGCTCATCTTGAGCTGAAGCCTCGGTACCCAGTCTTCGGTGGCTGGAAGTATAGTTTCCGTGTGGGATGGAACAATGGTCTTGCCTCTTTCTTGCGCAAAGTCGGCACCGATTCGTACGTTCTCAAGGTGCCATTCATCGAGGGACCCAAGGTCGCCGAAGGTATTCAGTACGATCAAGTCGTTGTCCGTGTAATCCTGCCCGAGGGAGCAACGGATATCAAGTATGAAATCTTAGATGGTGATGCGCCGAATGGCCTCCCGGATTCGTCGCACGTTCAGTCTAGTATTTCAAAGCATCGTACATATATGGACACGATTGGCCGGTCGTCGTTGACCCTCAAGGTTGATAATTTGTCAGATGAGGCGAGGGATTCTCAATTATTGGTATGATTATTGTTTTCTTTCTTCGGCTACCGTTCACTGACATAGCAAAGGTCACATACACCTATCCCTTTGCAGCTGGACTTCGCAAGCCTCTAGTTATTGCTGCGGGTCTTTTCAGCATCTTTGTGGGTGTGTGGTTTATTGGAAGTTTAGATGTGAGCATCAAGAAGCGGTAAAGAGTTTGCTCAAAAAGATGTCGAATAAATAAGTTTGTTTCATGACTCGGCTCTTTTTCTCTCCTTCATTTCATCCATGTAAACCATATAGTCACCAAGTTTCATGCAATCTAAAATTGTCTCCCAGTAGGAGTTAGAGCCGAAGTACGTCCACCTTTCATATTATTCCATTAGTCTAGATAGCGGCCGGAGAATCTGACAAGTTCAAGTGCATTGATGCCTTAAACCAACCGAGTCTGGGCTGAAAGGTAACGTCACCTCAATCGTAAAAGCTTTGTTCTCGTGTTCTTGGGAATCAGATGCACACCATGCCATTGTGCCAATACGTTGAAACGATCCGTTTCTTCAGACAATCCATTCTTCGAAGCATTGACTCTGTTTCTAGTACTGTGGCATTGTTTCCTCTGGCTACTTTCAGGCGATGAGAGCCTTTTTCACTAGAACAGACGAGACTCATTTTAGGTCAAGCACACAATGAGCATCATGGACCTGTACGCGGATGGCTGACAATTAAGTAGACCTCGAACGGCCTTGAACGACTTTTTTCAATCCATAAAACCAGTATGATGAGACAGAGAATTACAACCGGTAGCAAACATGAGTGCTTGGATGCACAAAGTTCTTAACTACCTTGATCAAAAAGGCAAAGGGTCCTACCCCCAGCCCTGGTGGCCATCGTTACAAACGATTAAGATTTTTCTCTTCACCTCAAAATTTCAGAGGACTCTGCGACTTAGATGTGGAACTAGTTTTAAATATCATTTCCTTCATCCAGTCGGACCTCGACCGGCTGTGTGTTGCTCTATCATGCAAGTCCTTGTTTGAACTCACAGATTTCTGGCCTCTTCCAGCCAAATGAGGGGTATCGACTCGAAGTGTTCTTTATTATTTCAACCATAGTTTTCATACCTGGGAGAAAGCTGGCCGAGACCATTGGGAGCTTTTGGGGAGATTGGAGAATGCGCGATGGCGTCGCTGTATGGGATGTTACAAGCTTCATCGAGTCGAAGAATTCCACAAGCTGGACTTGTAGACCCCTGCCGGGAGGGGAACGTGCATCTTTGGGAAGCTCGTGGGCGTTGTTCGTCTTTGTCCCTGTGTTGAGATGACTTTTCAAGACAAGGTGAGGATTACAAAAGAATTGATACATCATCAACAACAACAACAACAACAACAACAACAACAACAACAACAACAACAACAACAACAACAACAACAATAACAACAACCACAACCGGGACAGCCAGAAAGTGGTAGCGAGGCCGACCGCAATCGAAATCTTTTACCAGGACTTGACCCGGTCACTGGGCAGCACGAATGTCTTCATGAATGCAATGATAGCCTGTATGTAACAAGCAGAATCGGAGTGCAACGCAAGTTCAAATTCAATCTGGACAATGATCACAACCTCATATTAGAACCAGACTACAAGGTTACGGAAATGCAATCGTCTTCGAACGATACAAAGCAGAGCGCTCTGCTATTGTGCCCCCATCTACGGGTTCTCAACAGTCTACATAACGTGGATTATCTAGCTCCGTCATCTCCAACATTTATAAGATCACCAAGGGGGGGAATTGTGAAATGTGCATATTCCTATCCGGGTTCATTCTCTTGTGCATGGTGCGAGATGACTATATTCGGTGTCGTGGAGACAAAAGTAGCTGGTAAGCTGCTTCCTAGAGACTACACCTTTAAAAGTAGGAGAAGCCTGGGCAATACTATCGAAAACGCTGATAACACTTGGTATCGACAAACCGAAACTTCCATCGAAAATATGGATAATTCTGCGCGAAATACTGCCCTATATTTTACAAGGAGGTACGACTATTTTACTGAAATACCATGGACCCTCATAATAGACTGGTCTTGATGAATTAGGATCTACATTGAAGAGGGTAATAGTTGTGCTACTTATATTGTTTCTCCTTACAAGTCTCTATTCTAAAAGAGATTTGGCATCCTATCGAGTTTTAGCAGCTAAATTTTCAGATTTTCAATGTTCTCTGGTTCCTCTTCCCTTTCTGATCTATTCTCAGATTCTACTAATCCATCGAAATTCTGAATCTTGTTGTAGCCTAAAATCTTCAAGTCTCTAATTGGGTTGATCACCCTCTTCCTGGTTTTGTTGACCCTGGTCTTGGTCTGCGACCACTTGGGGCTTGGGTTTCAAAAATTCATAGATGTTATTCACATTGCCTTGGATATCCTGAAGATGTGCTTCAATAACATTCTGAAAATCGGTATCCTTTGCAACACCACGCTCAGTATTAGACGCGGTAGAATCGGTAGAACGCTTTTCGGTCCTCCATGCCCAAAAATACGGCCACGATAGGTCCAAACAGGACCCTCATCACGGCACACACCAACTCTAGAATCATGATGACCGCGTTGAACTTGTCCGGCATCTTGTACACGTCCTCTGTCACGGTGATCTGTAACGGTGCCTGCAAGTTGTCTTGTTTGAGATTATACTGTGAGGCTTCTGTGGTTGACGTCCCCTTGGAGCTCTGGTTGATATTGGTAGGGGGCTTAGTCACCCCTGCACTCTGTTAACATAGTTAACCAATAGGTATGAATAATACAAAAAGGTAAAATGTTGGTCAAGACCAAGTCAGGTGGATTGTTTTCAGAATCAGGGTGTTGAATATAACGAGGTAAGAACTCTGAGCAGAGTAGACGATGTTGATGAGAAATGGTGTTATTTGCGTTAGCGTTAGTGTTGGCTATCTGTGTCAGGAATAATGGCATGATCGATCCAATGCTAACCATGCGATTTATCAAGTTACGCACAAACTGTAGAATTATGATGACTTGTGTTTGGTACTGCCAACATCTTGTGCAAGTCTCGTTTTCGAGGATCTTGTCGGTGTGGCCGTCATGGTTGTAACATCCTTGCTATTGAAGCTCCTGTTGTCGAACCCATCTTGTTGAAGACCTTGTTGATTAATCTTTCTGTCGATACATTGCAAAAATGATATCGTAGGGTTGATTGACGGTTGCTTCGATCGATAAGTCGCAAGCTGAAAAACATCTTTCTTTCGCTTCTATCGGTAGAATACTCAAAGAAATATTTGCGTGCCCGTCCTGCATCCAATCTATCCGAACCACATACAAAGGACGCAATGCATTTTGTATGTGGTTCAGATAGATCGGTTGCCATAACCATGGTCTGGAAATATCAGTTATGAAGGATGAGATTAGAAAGGAGATGATGTTGCTGGACAATGAATATAAGACATAGACAGAGGGGGGTCGAGATGCCTTTTAATAATTCCGGAGAAACTATGAGTCAACGACAAATGTATAGGAACTATTCCTGCGTCCCATTGTTATCGTGATTTTGTCTCGAGATATTCGATCTTCCTTTTTGATGGTCTGACACACACATAATCCTTTGTTTCCTCGACGTCGTTTCATACTCCTTGCGTATGTCCACTGAAGAGAAGAATACCGATTTTTTGTCTTATTTGAGATTTTCACTCCCATCAAAGGTCGGGGTAAAGGTGTCTGCCTCGGATTTTGGTGTTCGGATTGGGAAAAATTAGCCCTAATTGTTAGCACAAGATATGAATCGTTGCATACACTGTGGTCGAATCCCTTCACCTACAATAGCCATACTGCCACTTCTTTCTTACAACACTGTTACTTTCTATACTGTTGCTCAAATTCACTAAGGTGTCTGTTTGGCGGTAGCTGTCATTTAGATTGTTAGAGCAAAACATTCCATCGTAATGTATAATGATATGTTTCCAGAACTGGACCAACAAACATCTCGCAAGTTGTTTAGTGTCTTGTCAATGGGACAAAGGTACGTCTAACTGGAGTAATGATAAGCCCTTGAAACTCCTTTCAGAATCACGTCTAAACTTGATTTATCTCGATGTACTGTCATAGGACTTGTTGTCGCCATTATTGTTTGTGATCTGTTAAACTTTGTTGAAACGTCGTTAGCTGATAGCGACGAGTTACAAAGAAAGTATGGTCACATTTAATTCCAGTAAGATCTTGTTGATGTCAAAATGACTTGGTTTCATGCGAGTGTTGATAAAGAACCAGATCGACTGATCATCAATGCATTGACCACCTACATAGCTGTCATGTAATATCAGTCACATCACTCAGTTTTCCATACATACATATTTATACTACGTTGCGATATTTGACATTGAAACGGACGAACGATCTAGACAATTTACACATATATCTCGATTTTGTACATTTGTGCAATCTGCCGTCAACCCCATAAGCACATCAAGCGAACAACCCCAACAATAAAAGTCAAAAATCAAAGCTCCAAGCCACGAATATTCTCAACTTCAACGGCCGTCTGGTTCGTCATACCACCTTGGAATATATGATAATGTTGGTCGTCAGTAGGTACAAGTTGGCCGTGTTTCGCCCTCAAAATGAAATTTACTAACACAGCCCCGATTAAACCCAGGCACAGGAACGTGGGACCCCATTTTTCGTAGTAGATACGTTTAACATCACGTCTTTTGCGGATCTTGTCCACACGCCAGACATATAACACAACAGAGTAGATAAGGCAGATGACGGCAATGATGGTGAAGACCCATGCCGATGTGAATGTGACGTAGTCACTGCCAAAGTTGAGAAGGGTGGCTGCAATGGAGCCGATCAAAATTGAGAACTCGAGCCAGGAGAGAAATGTACGTTCAGCAGCAAAGTAGACCTTTGGCTCCACGCGGATGGGAACATGAATCCCTGTCATGGTTTGTTAAGAACGTTTTCTGAAGAATTGAGGGGTTGTATTAATACTTACGTTTGCCCTTGGGAGCAATGAAGCGCTTCACTGTACGTCTGCCATTTCCAAGAATGGTGATTCCAGTACTTCCACCCTCTGGCATCTGTGTAGCTCGTGGTCGAGGCGTGATGGCCTTCAAGACTTCCCAAGTAATATGTCCCGTGCGCTGAAGATAGCTGCTCAAAAGCATACGGTAGTAGTAGATACCGCCAATACGGCGTGCTTCTTCGAGTGCATCCGAGAAATCTGACTCGTCATCCGAGTCATACAACGGGTAATCCTCGTCGCCAGCAAGGAAATCAGCAGCGACACTTTCTTCAACATCCAACTCGTTACGGGTCGCGTGTAGCGTGCCATTGTTGCGTTCATAGTTGGCAACAGCTCCTTGAGTAGCACTGGTAGCGGCTGTGACTTTACTTGCCTGATCACCATGGGCATCAATCTCGTCATCGGTTTCATCATCCTCATCCGCCATGTCTGAAGTGGATATGCTGGTGCTCTGTGTCGGCCGTTCAATTCCATATTTGCGAGTAATGGGCTTTCTGATGTCGACATCCATTTGCGGGAACCAGAAAGGTAGTAGATGGATCTTATCAGGGAACAACGTGGCGCATCCATGTATGAACTTGCTGAACTTGGGAACAGCTTCGACTAGATGGCTGGCAGTAAGATCACGGATCCATTGAGGAGGTTCTTGCCCGGCTTGGGTTTGAAGCTTTACTTCCAAAACTGCATATGGGAACCTTTCAATATCCTCTGGAGGGAGTTGACGGAAGGGCCAGTCGATCCCAATATCCATGCGTCGCCAGTTATCGCCGGCGCGTCTCCTGCCGTCTAGATTGTCTTCGCGAATCATGCTCAGTTCCGTGTCTAGAGAAATTCGGACACGGGCATCGCCTGGCAATTGAAACGCAGTACGATGATAGAACGTCCGGCATACCGGCTTGAGATTGCGGGTGACTGCACGGTATTGAACTTCCTTTGCAAGTGCTTCCCAGTCGGCTATTTGCTGCTCCGATTTTTTGCCTTCTCTTCTCATTTTCTCAAAAACAGCTCCGGTTGTCATGTCGCCAGACAAATATGCATTAACATGCTTCTCCTTCATAGGGAATCGTGCCTTGACCGATTTCTCTCCAGTCCAATCCTCTCGATGTGTCTTACGTTCAACGAATATCTGATCAACTTCCATGCCGCCGTACCATCGAAGTCGGATAGCCTCTGCGCCTTCTGTCTTTAGAAGACGGCCTTTATACAGCTCCCATGTTTCAGGGTTATCATAATAGATTGAGGAGATGGCAGAGTCTTTTTCTTCGAATTCTTTGCTGGGATTGAACACAAGGACTGGAAGATGCTAGATTTCACATAAGCTTGCTAGAAGTAGAAGAGTGGTTGGTAACAAACCTTGAGAACAATCAATTTCAACTCGGTGATGTTGTCTGGATGTACCCAGTACTTGGTGGTCTGTCGCACAAAGTTTTGCTGTCCGCCACCTGCCGACGCATCACCCTTGACGGGGTTACCTTTGGTTCTGACTAGGTCATAAAGCCTGGAGAGTTTGACCACGAACGCGTCGTAATTGTCTTTGAAAAATGGCTTGGCATTCAGTCGAGCAGCAAATACTGGCTTCAAATACCACCCTGTTTGTTTCTGTGCGAGATCAGCACATAATTTCTAAGACACGCCTAGCGCACTTACATCATGCTTCTTGATAATCTTTTGGAATCCAGTATAGTTCAACTGAGTAAATTTGGCCAAATCATGAACATCAGCAATGATATCACTCAGATCCGCCTCAAGCAACAAAAAATCCTCATCGGTCGGCCGTTCCGCAGCGCGACGAGAATCCGAAGCCGGAATCTCCAAGCGAGCAACCACATGGTTGACCTCCTGCTCGCTCGCTTTAATCCGCTGAATGATCTCTTTACTTTTCAGACCCTGGAAAGTAGCGACTTTGTCCAGCTCGCTTTCCAGCAGAGCCACAAAGCGTCTTTCGTCGGCTTCCGTCCATGGCTTGCGGTCCGGTTTTGGGTTTGCGGGGTTTGGTTCGGTCACATATTCTGTTTTGAGGGCATCTTTCAGATCTTCGTAGGCGATGTAGTGCCAGAAGTAGTCCTTGATCATGGACGACCGGAGCTGTTCGCCGAACCTGTGTTGTGTAACGCTCAGGTTAGCGTATCTGTACTCTAGACTGTGCTTACAATCGACCAGCCACGAGGAATGCGTCTGATTTCCAAGCAACCTCTCTTCTCGGTCTTTCCAAATACTTACTTCATGTTGGGCAATTAGAGATGTTCCGCACGCCGCAACGCAATTGCTGATAAATCAAAGTCGAAGCTGCGGTCGTGATGTGAATGGTGCTTACGCACGGGTCGCCGTCGGAAATACGTATCGATCGTCGTAGCTTGGGCCGTTATCTCGAATTATGCACAATGATAAGATGGAAAAGAGATAGCAAAACACGCCAACGTCATTGGACAGTACACACTCAATTAAACGATGTATAAGAGATTGCAACAAGTGTAATATTCTGCGACAACCCTGGCATTATATACGATGGAGTGTAGGACTGGGACCCGAAGA
Source organism: Talaromyces ruber (assembly GCA_022813215.1). Classification (NCBI taxonomy): domain Eukaryota; kingdom Fungi; phylum Ascomycota; class Eurotiomycetes; order Eurotiales; family Trichocomaceae; genus Talaromyces; species Talaromyces ruber. The sequence goes on along the minus strand of JAKLMW010000013.1, from coordinate 391,398 downwards.
AGAGAAGATTGAAAATGAGAGAGAAGATGAGGAAGTGGGACAGAGGAAAGCGGAGCAATGCAGCGGATGAATCCATCGCAACGTCGTTTCCGATTGAGTCTATGCCGTATTTTTCACTCCGTACCCGTGAAATATTGAACTGTATACATGATTACAGCACTTCTACACGGAAAATTAGCCACGGTCACTGCATTTGCACAATACAGATACAAGAACATACAGAAACCAGTCCACGTTTTCTTGAGGCAGTTGTATTCTCGATTTCTTCTGCGTACAAGGCCATACACCAGTAAGTTACATGTCACAATAACTAACGCATTCCTCGACAAGCAGCCAATGGGGACTAGTCAGTGGCCGCACGTTTTGGGAGCTTATCGCCTCTTTCGGCCTAGTATGAACCTTATTTTCAAGGCTGTATTGTAAGGCTGTGTAATATGCGTCCAGATTACGTCGATGGCTATCCACGTGATATCATTTCATGTAGTTACATTAGAGCCATATAAACTAATCCGTCCTATACCATAATTGTCGTCAAGTACATGCCCAACTACTATGTAAATGCAAGAAAAAACACAACACAGAATGACCGGTATCTAAAAAACGTGAAGGTGCGTTCAGAGACATGAAGAGAAATTTATCAAATCGCACCGCCCACTCGTCGAATGCTTCGTCGGGTATGGTCTCCAGTGACATTGACCAGTCCCTCTGTCTCAAGAGCCCGAACCGCATTCTGGAACTCGGTGCCCTCGACTTCGATGCTGCTGTTATCGTTGAGTCTTTTGAGCACGTCTGTCCAACGGGGCGCCGTGCCACTAGCACCCATCTCATCGACAAGACTGAGGACTGCTTTCTTCAGGTCGTCACGGCGACGACGCTCGCTGGCACTAGTGCCCTCGGTAAGCAAGCTCATATCAAGCAGACCGGTGCGTGCATCCGTTGCGGCTTGTTTGAGTGCGGACCGAATGAGTCGCACGGCTTCCTCGACATCTTCTGCTGTTACTTCGGTAGAAAGGCGCATACGGGCGTGAGCTTCTGAGAGACGGATCATAGACTCCAATTGACGCGTAGTAGCTGTGATACGACGCTCTGCAGCTCGAATATCGTCTCCCAACTTGCGCATAGCGACGTACGCCTCCGTCAAAGCATTAGCCGCGGGCTGGGTGAGGACGGGGTGAATTTGCGTCTTAGCGTAGGTAATATATGATGTTAAGAACTCGATAGGCTATTCGATAATGTTAGCAATCTGTATTCCAAATCGGAGGATGTGATCCTTCTTACCAGTATTTCCTCTCGGCTCGCAGTTTCAGGAGCATCTTCCAGATACATGCCAACGAGATGCTTGGCTAAGCGACGATCCTCTTGCTCGTCGACTCGATCAAGGACCAAATATACCAAGTCGAATCTCGACAGTAGAGTTGGGGGTAGATCGATGTTCTGTGGAACAGGCAAGTTCGGGTTGTACTTGCTGCCAATCGGATTGGCAGAGGCTAAAATACTGGTACGTGCATTCAGCGTAGTAATAATACCAGCCTTGGCAATAGATACAGTCTGCTGCTCCATCACTTCGTGCAAGACTGACCGAGTGGACTCGTTCATCTTGTCGAACTCGTCAATGCAGCAGACACCTCCGTCTGACAAGACAAGGGCGCCAGATTCGAGAACAAGCTGGCGAGTTTCAGGGTCTCGAGTGACGTATGCCGTCAAACCAACGGCAGAAGAACCCTTTCCACTCGTGTAAACTCCACGAGGTGCGATCTTGTGGACATATCGAAGTAGCTGTGACTTGGCAGTGGAGGGATCACCACAGAGTAAAACATTGATATCACCACGATAACGTGGATTGCCTCCTTTTTGGAAGGTCTTGTTTGTGCCACCAAACAGCTGAAGTAAGATGCCCTTCTTCACATCGTCCATCTCGTAGAGACTTGGCGCCAGAGACCTGGCTAGAACTTCGTAGACATCAGGGCGCCGCGATGTTTCTTTAATCTTCTCGAGCTCCTCTGCTGTGACCTTTCGAGCGTGCTCAGAGTCACCCACAGCTTGTTCCGAGAGCTCCTGCTCTACAGTCGACAAATCGATGCCCATTTTCTTCTTGTCCACTTTTTGAATATGCAGAACATCCACATACGTCTTGAAGAGAGCCTTTGTAGTTCGCTGGCGGGGGTTCACACGCACAGGATTGCATCGGAAAATGCCAGTGACCTCGATCCGGTCACCAGCTTTGCAGACATCGACCAGTTCATCATAAGCGCACAGAGAGACAGAGTGAGGAGTCTGACCATCTGGAACACTATCGGGAGTCTCTTGAAGTTTGATGACTTGCTTGTCAGCAAAGCCACAGCGGTTGTGAATCAATTGCATTGAGTTAGGGCTTTTGCATTGGGCCCGTGGGCAAAAAGTGGGTTCCATGATCTTTCCTCGGTCGATATCAACCCTGACGCTGTGGTTACAGATTTGACAAGTGAAAAAAGCTGTGTCTCGATTAGCAAACAGTGGCGAATATGTCGTAGGTGTGCCTTATTCACTGACCTTCTTTCATATCGGGGATTACTGGAGTTGTGCGAATGACCAGACCTTTGATACTGATGAGCTTGTCCATGTCTAGGAGATCATAATTGTTAGTACATGTTTAATCATTCTGTCGTCGTTGGCGATGATTCTCACCTGCGGGGTCCAGTTCTCGCATGTTGACAGACTTGTCCAAGCCAAATGGCAGGACCTTGTATGTGTTGCTTTCTACTTGTTGGACCAGACTGGGCGTATTATCAGGAGCAGCACGACCTGTCTCACTCATAGCATCTGAGCTTGGTACAGGCGCCGCTGAACTGTCTCGTGTCCGCGTTTGGTTTCGCTGAGCCTGGCTTCTGAGGGTATCCATTTCGTGCATGGCCAATTCAAGCAAGACATCTTTGATTGCTTGATCCATAAGTGGGATTATTTCTTGTGGATATGCATGTAACTGATGCCACAGTTTCAAAGTTGAAGGGTATGCTTTCAGGTTTTTCGCATCAAGGTTCAAGCCGGTGACGCCCAGCTTTCGCATATTGTTCAGCATGGTGATATATTCTTTTTCCTCTGCAGCATCACCCATTGCCCTCGTTTCGTCCTCGGTAGCACCGTCGGCCCACATGCGGTACTTCCTGGCGTAGTTGTAAAGAAAGTTCTTGAATGCGGACATAGAATCTTGGATGGAGATGTTGGTACCCCAGATCACACGTGTGGAGGTACCACCGAGCGCATCTGCTTCTGAAGTGCCGGGGTTGAGATTGGTAAAAGTCGCATCGGAGTGAGTATGCTCTTCATTGACCGGCATGCCATTTGCGTCCACAAAAACTCTCCGACGACCTGACGGTGTACTACCAAAGTTATCTGAGTGAATGTCTCCGCGGCGTGAGACATTGCGTGAGTAGCCGGAAAGTTCCGGGCGAGATGATCCAACAAAAAGGCCACTGCTGCTGCTGGGTATGTCAGAACGAATATCCTGACGGTTGTTGTTTCGCGGTGGGCTTGAGCTGGACATGTAACGGATCGGCGATGAGTCTGAAAGAGTTAGTTGAATATGATCCAATACATCGGATAAAATCTTGTACTACCTCGCATGCCAGTCCGAGTGGCTCGGGGTGTTGTCTCGCCATCTGCAACCGAAGATTCTCTGATGGGCGAGCTGATATTCATTCTCGTCTGTTCGCCACGCACGGGAGATGAGGATTGATACATCAAGGGAGATGATGATGCTACAGTGTTTTCATTCTGAAATCGCCTAGACGCGCGTGGAGTCGTTTGTGATCCGTTTGCGTTGGACTGAGGGGTACTCGAAACTTGCTGGGATCTAGTCGAGCGAGGAGTCGAAGACGCTGTGCTTCTCGGAGGGCGCCCGCGACGAGAAGCTGGCGAAGACATTGTGAATCAAATGTGTTTCGTCGATATTTGGAAAAAACAAAGAGTTCTGATGGATTTGTTGATCGAAATATTGAAGACGGGGTGTTGATGGATAGAGAAGATAAGGGACAGAAGCTGGCGGTGTTTAATTCAATCCCTTACGGAAGTTGCTTAATTTTCTCGGGACGCGTCCAGGACGCGACACCGCGTTAAGTGTTTCCTTTTTGGGACGGTGCGTATCGAGCTAGATCACGTGATAGCACAGCCACGGTCTACGGCTAGTTGCCCAGCCACATCCTTGGTAATCACGTGTCGCGCCTTCCACGGTATCGGTGTCTGGTACCTGATCGGATGTTTATCTGATGCTCATTATTGTACGGACACAAAAATAGATGAAACCCTCTCAATTTTGAGACTCCCAATCATCGTCTCATGGCACCAGCGGTTTATGAGAGAGCAAAACATGACAGCGCTTCGCGGACCACAAGCGGACCAATGAGCGCCGAACCTTCGAGTTGAAGCTAGAGCCGCTGGCAAAAGCGCCCGCCAAGAGTTTCAACTTGGAGTATCTGCTGGCTGATGTCATGGCGCTTGTATCATCATCGACCCCGAATTGCCCAATTTTAACTATTTACCTCCAGGATGCACCAACATCGGGTGGTCTTACGAGATCAACTGCTCTCGCTTGTTGATTACACAGGCCATTTTCGATCGCATTTTCTGCTTCGATCTGGCTATCTATTCCTTAGATCCATCTGAAACTCCTTAAATATCGGATCCCTGAGAAGACGGCCAGATCATTTCCCACTGTGCGCCGGTTCCAGCTATTCTCTTCCTTCAAACATTGGGTTTTGCAGCGCGCATGCTTCCTTGATGTGGGAGAGGACCTACCATTTTCTTGCTCATTGTTCTATTGCAGCGTTTTGATTGTCTCATCGTTTGTCATTGCTTCCCCGCTCTTATTCCGCTGCTGCCTTCGCATAGCATATGCCACTATTGCCAATTCCATGAGTTGCAGGCTCAACTCATATCCATTATCCAGAAGAGTATCTCTTGACGTGAGGTGACAGATCACCCACCCTCAAGATGTCTACCGACCTCCTGTCCGGCAGTGGCGCAAAGGGCGATGAGGATCAAGGGATATCCATCTCGACATTTCTTGCTTCGCTGGCCACAGGTGCTATCGTCTTCGCCATTGAAGCCCTCTTGTTCTTGATGCTAAAGGGAAACCTTCGCAGAATCTAGTAAGTGACGTCTCTATCCTTTCTTGTACCTACACGCTCATACTGATACGATGTCACCTCTAGCCAACCCAGGACATATCTTGTGCCAGATCGTGAACGAACCAAACCGCCCGCCCCTGGCCCTTTCGGATGGGTATATGCCGTGTTCCAGACCACGAACGCTGAATTTATTCAGAAATGTGGGCTAGACGCTTATTTTTTCTTACGATACCTCCGTATGCTCTTGAAGATCTTTGTCCCAATGGGTCTGGTAATTCTTCCCATCTTGATTCCTGTAAACAAAGTCGGAGGAAAAGACAACAACCTTGTCAGCAATACAAATTCTACCACATGGAACGTGACCGGCATGGATCAGCTCGCTTGGGGCAACATCAAGCCCGAGCACACAGACAGATACTGGGCCCATCTCGTTCTTGCGGTGCTATCAATTCTGTATGTCTGCGCGGTGTTTTTTGATGAGCTGCGCGGCTATATCAGACTGCGACAGGCATACCTGACCTCCCCCCAGCACAGGTTAAGAGCGTCTGCTACAACTGTGCTTGTTACCGCCATTCCCAAGAAGTGGTTGTCAGTAGAGGCTTTGACGAATCTGTACGACGTATTTCCCGGAGGAATTCGAAATATCTGGATCAATCGTCAGTTGGACGAATTAAATGAAAAAGTCAAGCTTAGGGATCAGCTTGCTTTGGCTTTAGAGGCTGCGGAGACTGACTTGATTGCTAAATGCAAGAAAGCCCAGATGAAGCAGGCCAAAGCCGAGGCAAAGAAGTTGGGAAAGAAAGCTTCCAAAGAGGATGAAAAACAGAAGGAAGGAACAGACAAGAAAGCTGCTGAATTGGTGATGCAGTCTGGTATCAGCTCAGGTGACCCTCACCAGGTCGCGCACAATGTGCAAGACGCCCTCAAGAAGGATCGGGAGAGCAAAAATAAGGAAGCACGTCGTCAAAGAAAGAAGAAGTTCCTCCCGCTTGTGGGTGGAGGACTCACTAATGCTGTTGGCAATGGGGCGACTGTTTTCGAAAAAAGACTAGTTGGAGGTCTCAGGAAAGCGAACCAAGGTGTTGAGCAACGTTTGGAAAATACCCCTGGCTTTCCTGTTCTACCGGAAGAGCCGGCCTCTATTTCCAGCAGGGGAAACAGCAAAGCAATCAATGACACGAGGGACCATCATGACCGTTCCAGCTTTGACAGCAATAAAGACTCGGTCAATTCAGTTCCCGAGGCAATTGACCAACAGGCAGGGTATGAAGTAAACAGCGAGGAGCAGACCTCACGCCGACCTGGCTGGAGCCGCAAATCATCCGCCAACTCAAAACGAGGAAATCGCCCCCCTGAAGCTGACGAGATACCCTTGACCGAAGTGGAAACTAGAGAAAGTCAGATCCGTCCGGATACCAGCACCACTAACGATAGCGTACCGCGGAAGAAAGAACATGGCCAAGAGTATCCTTTAGCCTATAATGAACATTGGCAGGAGGACTGCGGCGAACCGTTGTGGAAGAAGTATATACGTCAAAAAGATCGAGAAACTATGCGCCTCCCTATATTTGGAATTACGTGGATGCCATCTATACCTTTGATTGGCAAAAAGGTCGACACTATTGACTACTGTCGTAAGGAAGTGGCGCGGCTCAATCTGGAGATTGAAATCGACCAGCAGCATCCAGAGAAATTTCCTCTCATGAACTCGGCTTTCATCCAATTTAATCATCAGGTGGCCGCTCACATGGCTTGTCAAGCCGTCAGTCACCACGTACCGAAGCAAATGGCCCCACGAGTAGTGGAGATCTCCCCAGACGATGTCATCTGGGATAACATGTCGATGAAATGGTGGGAACGCTACCTTCGTAGCGGTGGCATATTCATTGTTGTTTGCGGTATGGTTGCTGGCTGGGCCATTCCAGTCGCCTTTACTGGTCTTTTGTCACAGCTTTCTTACCTCGAAGGAACATTCTCATGGCTAGCATGGCTGTCCAAATTACCACATTGGCTCTTTTCAGCCATCCAGGGTGTTCTCCCACCGTTGTTCCTTTCCCTGTTAATGGTCGTCTTGCCCATGATCCTTCGATTCTTGTCCCAAACCCAGGGTCTGCAAACAGGCATGGCCGTGGAGTTGATGGTTTCGAACTACTATTTTGCATTTCTTTTCGTCCAGCTGTTTCTTGTCGTGGCCATTTCGTCCAGTTTCTCGACACTGATTGATTCAGTTACAAACATCACTGGCTGGCCAGAACTTCTCGCCGAAAACATTCCGAAGTCCAGTAATTACTTCTTCTCTTACATGATTCTTCGAGCCATGTCTGTCAGTGCTGGTGCGCTCGCTCAAATTGTCAACTTGATCAAATGGTTTATCCTCGGTCCTCTGTTTGACGATACAGCAAGGAATAAGTGGTCGCGAACAACAAACCTGCAAACAGTGAGATGGGGAAGCTTTTTCCCGGTATATACCACTCTAGCATGCATTGGTCTCATTTATATCATCGTCGCTCCACTGATCGCTATATTCATTATCGCTACATTTGCTCTATTCTGGTTCGTGTATCGATATAACACGCTCTACGTCACGAAGTTCCGTTTCGATACGGGCGGTCTTTTGTTTCCAAAAGCCATCAACCAGATGTTCACTGGATTGTACGTCATGGAACTGTGCCTGGTTGGTCTCTTCTTCCTTGTGCGTGATGAGAATGACCGCGTGGCGTGCCAGGGTCAAGCAATTGTGATGATCGTCGTTTTGATACTCACTTTGGGCTACCAATACTTCTTGAATGAGGCGTTCTCCCCACTCATTCGTTATCTGCCAATCACATTAGAGGATGACGCTGTCCGCAGGGATGAGGAATTTGCACGAGCTCAACGCATCAGACACGGTCTACCTGTTGATGACGAGGATGAGGATGAAGATGACGTTAAGAATATAGATGGTTCTGAATCACGACCAGCCGGATACGACGAGCGCGACTTTGGAACTAACCAAAAAGAAATCGAGCTACAAGACATCAATCGAGACAGCAAAGACGAAGAAAGAAAGAAAAACAATGGCCATGTGACCAGAAACCTCAGCGTAACGGGCAAAAGAGTCAGCGGAATGACAGCTGTCTCATGGGCCGATCGTTCACAAAACCGCCGCTCCAAATACTACGGCACCAACTCCGGATACGAAGTGCCCAGCATCCAGAAGCTACGCCAACAACTAGCCTACGAAGCCGAAGACGAAGAAACGCGAGGCACAGGCACAAACCCCATCGGTCGCGCCCTTTTCGCCGGCATTCATGATGAACTAGAAGATCTGAACCCCGACGAGCGCGATCAACTCGTTCAACGAGCCTTCCAGCACGAAGCCCTACGCGCTAAACGACCTGTGGTATGGATTCCCCGTGACGATTTGGGGGTCAGCGATGACGAGATTTACTGCACTCAACGGTTCAGTAAACATGTATGGATTAGTAATGAGTATCAAGCGTTGGATGGGAAGTGTCGAACTATTTTTAGTCGCAGTCCGCCTGATTTCTCGGAGGTTGATTTGATTCAGCTATGATATGAGCATAGTGTGACACGTTGTGCATGACTTTCGTTTGCTTTTATCTGTATGCATGTTCTTTTTCCAGCGAGACATAGCGTTTTGCGCATTGGTGGCATTCGTTTTGCCTGATACAAGGAAGTTTTTTATCGTTAGCCATTGTTTATATTTGAATACCCTTCTGCTTATATCTATCTGCCTGTGAAACTTCCTTAATCCTGTACATGTAGTTGTTTCTTAACAAAAATAGCTAGCAAATGATTCTCTAATCTAATATCCAATCCGTTTCCCACGCATGTCCACTATTTGGACCCTCGAAACGCGCTCATAGCCACCCATACCACCAACAAAACCAAAACTTTCGATCAAGTCCGACATCTCGGAAGACTATTTGAGGCGGCAACGTCACACTTCAGGCATCTTCTCGTGATATTCCTCGAAATCTATTGCTTTTCCTAATAGCATCGTTGCCACTGAAGAAACGGTTCCTTCATTCCGAAGAATGTTGTGGCAGTGACGGGGCCATCCGTTGTCGTTTCGAACGAGGAGGACGTTCTCTTCAGTTGGGAGCATGCTATTTCTGAGACATGAGCGAGTTGCTTCCACATTTTGCAGAACCCAACTATCATGTCTTTGCTTACCCTGAAATTTTGAATGGTGTGCTCTGGCGAGTACCTAAAGACGTCTTTGTTTTCCTCACACCATCGCCGGGCATCATCACGATGCGAATCTCTGTCTGTAAAGTCATAAGTTATCTCCGCAGTTATTGGCAGGCTGTCGCGTTTTTGTGGACTAGTTTTGAACCTAGCCCCCCCGACGGCGAGGAAGAACGAGGAAGGTGCAAAAACGCAGCAGCAACCAAGGCTATCAGCATAGTCCAAATTATCAATTGACGTTATATATAATTACTTTCAATTTCGGAATCTCAGATCGGTTGTGAAATTTGGGGTATTGTATTGCTTCATATTCATGATTGTAGAGATCAGAGACACATGCGAATCCCAGTATAAATACAGCAAGCAAAGAAGAAAAAACAGACAAATCCAGACTTCTTTTGCGCCATTCGCCATTTTCCTAACCCATAGATCTCCGTGTATTACCAATAAATTAAACCCATGTAGAGATGTGATATACTTAATCCCTATCACACGAAAAATCATCGCATACCACCCTGCATCAACTGTTGCCGCAACATCATAATTTGACTTCTCTCCAGCGGCGGCAAAGCATCGATCTGTGACTGCGGCATACTCAGTACTTGCTGCAACAGCTCTTCTTGACCGGGTATTTGCTGAGGTGCAGCAGCGGGGGGCGGAGGCGCAAACGGGGAGCTCTGAACAGGAGGTGTCGAAACCTGTGCGGGAACAGTACTGTATGGTTGATATGGGGCTGACGCAGCGGCAGGAGCTGGGGCTGCTTGAGAGGCTTGTTCCACCACTGATCCCAGGGTGCTATAATCGACTAGATTCATAAGGAGCAAAGCTTGGAATATTGCGTACGCGAGTTGGGGCGCTGTCCGGAGTAATTCCGTTGCTCGTGCGGGGTCCGCCACGGCTAGTGACTTCATCTGAGAGAGGACATCGAGGAGCTGATTCGGTGGAAGCTGGGATAGTGTCTGAGAGATGGCATTGGGGCAGTCTAGATGTGGAGGGATCTCTACACCAGGAGGGAGCGGAGGAAGAGAGCTTGGATTCTGTTGTTGAGGTGGCTGTTGCGCTTGAGGTTGTGGTTGGTAGGGATCCGAATAATCCTCTGGTATCGAATCTTTTTCGTTGTTGTGCGGCCAATCTACTCTGATTTTTCGTCCCATAATTTCGTAGTCATTCAGATTTCGTACTGCAGAAGCAGCTGCATCGGCATCGGCAAAGTCGGCGAATCCGTAACCTTTGGGTTTACCGGTCTCTGGGTTCATCATGAGTCGGAATTTGGTGACTGTGCCGGCTGTGCTGAGGATATCCTTTACTTGCTCTTCTGTGAGGTCTTTACACTTTTAGCATCGCAAAACACATCCAGAAGCTTGCATGGTGACTTACTGTAAGGAATATTCCCCAGAAAAACACTCTTCCCCATTCCTGGAGCCATGATTGTTGTGACCGGGAGGGTTGATCCAGTGAACGTATTCAGATTATGCAACAATCGCACACCTCAGGTCGTTCAGGTAGATCGTAAGGAGGTTCGAAACGAAAGAGCCAGTATTGAGCTTGGGTAAATGTCGCGTGGTTCAAAGCAAAGATAAAGAGCTCGTTCAAATAATGCCAAGCCTCTCCGCCCTACCAATCCTAAAACAGCTAGACCCGTTTCCGATCTTCAATTGTTGCTCCGTCAGCGGAAGCTCTACGATTCCCTCCCAGACCTACCTTTTCATCCACATCAGATCTCAACTCATCAAATCAATATGTCGGGAAGCCCGCGGGAACAGTGGGAAAGACTGCAGGTCATGCTTCAGAACCGAGCTCGGTCTGGAGGCGGCGGCGGCGGCGGCGGTTTTCGATTTGGAGGTGGTGGTGCGCCTATTGGAGGTCCAGCTATTGCGATTGCTGTCTTGGTAGCTGGAGGATATGCGCTTTCGACTTCTTTGTTTAACGGTTAGTTCAAGGGTGAAAAAGGAATTGTGCTGTTTGAAGTAGCATGCTGATGAGTTCGTGCATTAGTTGATGGTGGTCACCGAGCTATCAAGTACTCAAGGATATCCGGTGTCAAGAAGGAGATTTACAACGAAGGTATGTTCAGCTTGAGCTGATGAATAGCTTTGAACTAGTCATTTATCATTAATGCATACAGGAACGCACATCAACATCCCTTGGATCGAAACTCCTGTCGTCTACGACGTTCGAGCGAAGCCGAGAAACGTTGCATCCTTGACCGGCACCAAGGATTTACAAATGGTCAACATCACATGTCGTGTCTTGTCGCGACCTAAAATCGACGCTCTACCCCAGATCTACCGAACACTCGGCAAAGACTTTGATGAGCGAGTACTGCCCTCGATCGTCAATGAGGTTTTGAAGAGCGTCGTTGCCCAGTTCAACGCCAGTCAGTTGATTACACAGCGAGAGAATGTCGCTCGACTTGTCCGTGACAATTTGGCCCGACGAGCTGCTCGATTCAATATCACATTGGATGATGTTTCCTTGACGGTATGTCCTTTTTGTCTGATTAGTAGGCTCTCGCTAACAACGACTACAGCACCTTGCATTCTCCCCCGAATTCACCGCTGCCGTCGAAGCCAAACAAGTCGCCCAACAAGACGCCCAGCGAGCCGCTTTCCTCGTCGATAAGGCTCGCCAAGAGAAACAAGCCACCATTGTCCGAGCCCAGGGTGAAGCACGCTCTGCCGAACTCATCGGTGACGCCATCAAGAAGAGCAAGAGTTACGTCGAGCTCCGACGTATTGAGAACGCTCGAAATATTGCGCAGATCTTGCAGGAGTCTGGTGGCAGAAACAAGCTTTATCTTGATACTCAAGGGTTGGGCTTGAACGTCAATGCGAGCCCTGAAAATGAGAAATAAGCGTTTACACCATCTCCCAAAATGTCTTTCATGTTGCGTGTGCGTCGTCACATCCTGTATAAATAGTCAACACCAGTGCTTAATGCAGTACTATCGCTACTCGTCTTTACTCTCCAAAGCTGTGCATCTGGAGTGTTCATCGTAGAGGTGGCGTTCAGCACACATTGTGTCGTGCCAACCATGGAGATTATCTACTATGTAAAACAGCCATTTGACTAGACTTTTCAACAGGCTATGGTTTCTAGATAAATCCAACCAAGTTTCGAAATCGACGAATAATTTAATCAGCTGATCAAAAGTGTAGATCTGTGTTCCGCTAATTGAAGCTCGATTTGTGTTGTATAGATATCTCTTATCGATAAAACGAAGAGGAACAAAAAAAGTTATGATATTCTTCCCCGCACTCAACCACTTCAACCTGAGCAGATATAATTTCAAGTCACCATATAACACCCGATATTATCACCAATTGCAACTCACAATCAGAATATCTCAAGAAAAAAACTCTATAGGAATCTAATACGGCAAATACGGTCAAAATGACAGAACTCCCCCTCGAAATATCCCACGTCCAAATAGACGTCGACCTCGACATCCAAGAAATCCTCCTCGCAGCCTCGCAACACAACATCCCCAAACTCCGACAACTACTACGCTCAAACAATGCCGGTGCCGAGAATCCGGCTAACGTGAAAGACCCCGAAACCGGGTACGCGCCTTTGCATGCTGCTATTGCGTCTTGTGAGCCTGACGTCGACGAGCAGCTAGCAGAAGACGAAGAAGGGCGAGTGAATGGTGCAGGAGAGGAAAGGGACGGTGAATTGGCGTTGGCGAGGGAGACGGTCAAGTTTCTATTGCAGGAAGGCGCGATTTGGAATGATTTGGATAAGAATGATGAGACGCCGGGTTGTTTGGCGAGGAGATTTGGGTTGAGTGAATTATATGAGCTTATGGTCGATGCCGGTGTGCGTGCGGAATTGCTATTTAATCGGCTAGAGGGGTATGAGATGCTCGCTGACGATGACGAGGACGAAGAAGAAGAAGAAGAAGAAAAGGAAGGAGAAAAAAAAGAAGTAGCAGCCACCGCAAATACCATAGAAGCCGACCAGGCAGACCCCAACGTTTCCAACGTCCGCTACCTGCACTCAAACCTCACATTCCAAAACGATCGTCTGCTTGACAATGACCAAAACGGCGTCATGATGGCCTGGGAATCCGACATCATGGCCCGCACAGCTCGCAAACTACTCCCTAACCCGGGTCTACGAGTGCTCAATATAGGACACGGCATGGGCATCGTGGATGGATTTTTCCAGGACCAGAAGCCAGCAACACACCACATCGTCGAAGCACATGCCGAAGTGGTCGAAGAAATGAAACGGAAAGGATGGCACGAGAAGCCCGGCGTTGTAATTCATCAAGGTAAATGGCAGGAGATCCTGCCCCAATTAGTGGAGCAAGGTGAGATGTTTGATGCCATATACTACGACACTTTCGCCGAGTCATACGCGGACTTCAGAGAGTTTCTGTCGGAGCAAGTTATCGGGTTGTTGGATACGGATGGGCTGTGGAGTTTCTTCAATGGCATGGGGGCCGATAGACAGATTAGCTATGATGTTTACCAGAAGGTGGTGGAGATGGATGTCTTCGAGGCTGGGTTTGATGTTAGTTGGGAGGATATCGCTGTTCCTTCTTTGGAAGGGGAGTGGAATGGTGTGAGGAGGAAATATTGGGTTGTGGATTGTTATCGCCTGCCTTTGTGTAAGTATATGGATTAGATTCTTGATTAACTACAGTATTGTAATATATTAAGAGGCCTATTACTAGCATTTCTTTGTCAGGTTACTATCTCACTTGTATGCCCTGAAGGTTACTTCACGGTGAAGCCAACCACCAACCATCGCCTTAAATCTCACGATGATTGTGCAATCGTCCAACCTGGCAGCCCTCATTTGGACGACTAAGCGAGCCTGTCAATAATTCAATGGAAACTTTCATTTCATTTGGGCATCCTATGTAGTTTGCTTCTTTTTTTTCCCCCCCTCTTCTTTCTTTCCTCACTTCACTTCTTTCTTCCAGCTCCAGTCTGCAGATACTGTTCTTGGTTCATAACCCTTCTCAGTATATCTCATTGGAGTTTTGAATTGTTTCATATCAGCCATCAAGTCTGTTGCATACTTCCCTTGTTGTATCGCTGAGTGTTGAGGCCAAAAAATCACTTTAAGTGAGACTTTGACATTGAAACCTCACTTCTGCATCTAAGGCTAGTCCCTTGGGACAGAGACAGCATGCCACGACCGATGGCTCGAGGTCGTGTAGCCAAGCGAACATTGAGCGAGACTGATCTTAAAGACTCCCATCAAGAAGAACGGCCATTTCGAGGTTCTCCTGTGGACGTTGATGAAGTCGTACAGCAAAATGAAGTCCATCTGAGCGCGACGCGCCATGAACCAACACCCAAACCAAACGCAAATATCAAAAATCGCCAAGTGACACAAAAACGACAAAGGGTTGAACAGCCTCCTACCATTCTTGAGAGCGAGTTTGTCGAAATCGAGTATGTCAATCAGTTGAGGTATAACTTCTCACCAAAGAATGGGTTGGCTGGTGACTTCCCTCCTATTTATGACCTCAAGCAAATATTTAAACAAATAACTCTCCATGCTGTTCACGAAAATGGATTCAAAGATTTACTCAAATCGCTTAATGGACGCCAGCTACGCGTGGCCACCGTTTGTTCTGGTACAGAGAGTCCCATTCTGGCTCTCGAGATGATTGTTTCAAGTGAGTTCTCTGCAAGACGACTCAATTCAGGTCTAACTAAACTGATGATGAATCACAGACCTGAAAAAGATGAAAATTGGCCCTTTTGCTTTCAAGCATATCTTCAGTGCAGAAATCGTAGAGTACAAACAAGCATATATCGAGAGAAACTTTCGTCCGCCTCTACTCTTCCGGGACGCAATAGAGCTTCATAGAGAGTTCGCGTATGTATATCCTCACCGAAGGCCTCGAAAGCCGCTGACCTGTATATAGACATACGGCATATGGAGCAAAGAAAAAAGTTCCTACACGACCAGACCTGCTCGTGGCCGGTTTCCCCTGCGTTGATTACTCCAACCTGAATAATTGGCGCAAGAAGTTTGGCGAACGTGGAGAGTCCAACGATACCCTAAGAGGTCTCGTGGCATACTGTGAAATCCACCGCCCCAAGATCGTAATCCTCGAGAACATCACGAATGCGCCTTGGGTTGCTATTGGACGTGCCTTTGAAAAGGTTGGATACTATTTTCGTCACGTTAAGGTCGACACCAAGGACTTCTACCTCCCGCAAACCCGTGAAAGAGGATATGCCTTGTGCATTGAAAACTCTCTCGTTGAGAATGGCAGAGCATTGCTTGACAAGTGGGTGAACATGTTTTCTGGCTTTGAGCGTCGAGCAAGCTCCCCTTTCACGGAGTTCATCGATGCCGACGACGAAGTTATTGAGCAACGAAAGCTGGAGCGTCCCCCTGTACCTGAGCCAAGGTCGTCGCCTGTTTGGTCTCTGTACAAGATTAGACATGCAGATGTTCGACGAGTAACTACTTTCGGTAATGGAAGACCAATCACGCATTGGGAGGAAGGTGGTAAGTGTTATCCTGCTACATGGATGGACCGGCCTTGGTTCTTCTCTCAGGTGGAACGTGTCTGGGACACTATTGATGTCAACCATCTACGAACTTTATCAGTTGGAGGTTATGACAATACCTCAAAGGTGTAAGTTGATCCCTGAACCTAAGACTAGAAGGTGCTGACTGTCTGCTTTAGCCGATGCATTGATGTTTCTCAAGGCATTGATAGAGACATGGATACAAAACCTTTCGGCATCATGAGCTGCGTAACTCCATGTGGTATGCTATACTCTACAGCCCGTGGAGGCCAAATCCAAGGACGCGAGCTCCTGTCAATGCAGGGGTTGCCAATGAACCGATTATCCTTGACAAGAGAGTCGCAATCCCAGATGCAGGATCTAGCCGGCAATGCGATGAGTACAACAGTCGTTGGACCAGCGATCATAGCAGCTCTCATAGTTTGCCAATCTGTTCTGAAATCTGAAAGCGAAGAACAGAAGATTGATGCTGATGACGACATTGAAGAGAGTATCCCGACCGTCGCATTGATGAGCTCGTACCTGAAGAGTATGAGAACAGTGACTTCTTGGGACAAGAACAAGGTTAATTGGCTGGGTTACCTCCAGGCATTTGCTGGATTGGCTTCGAGCCTCTGCAGTTGCGAAGGTCCGTATGGTATTGGACGATATGGCCTCTATCGATGCATGGATTGCGGGTTCACGGCTTGTGCAGCTTGCAAAGTAAACCCTACCCACAACTACAGGCCAATTCCGGTAGTACAGCTCAGAACTCGCAAGGATCCAAAACTGTTCCGAGAAATGCTTTTGTACAGTCTTCCCGCTTTATTACGGCCACCACAACTTCCGATGCACCTCTATCAAACAATGTTAGGCCAGTATTCAGCAAATACAATCACTGGAAATATATGGAGGCAGTACCTTGAGACTATCACACTGGTTTGTCGGGATACTCTCATGTTCAAGTCTATCAAGCGAAGACACATCTGGACAGTAGTATATGATGGAGCTCATTCCACTCTACAACTGACAATTGACGCGCATGGGATGCACTGGAAGCTATTCGCAAAGGCAGCGGATGCTGAACCTGCGAGAAGCTATTTTAGAGAGGTGGTCCGACATCCAATAGCAAGCATGGAAGTAGTTCGACAAGGTTCGTCCCTTCTGGAAGGAGAATGGCAGATATATGGACCCTTATCAAGAAAGGACAAAATGATTACTCTGCAAGGAGTCGGTAATCAGATGCCTTCCTATGAGAGCATCTGTGGCCTTCCGGATTCAGCCCATAAGAAAGTCTCGAGTGCTATATTTGTTGGCGGTGAGGATGAGGTCATGAAGGGGCTGTCCTTCGATGTTCGTGGGCGATATGGGCGATTACCCAATTGCGGCGGAATTTTACAGTCTTTGCATCGTCGTGTAGAAGCGAACAAGCCGGATTTGTTCCTATTCTTGGATCCCAGACGTTTAGGACCGAGCCAACTCGATTCTTGGGTATTCTCGACAGATCCCCTTCGCAAGACTGACGATTCGCAGCGAGATATTGTTTTGCAGCTGGATTGTAAATGGACTTACCAAGATCTACAGCGTCCAGGACCTTCTTTCGCTCTGGCTTCTCATCGACAATGTATTGATGCTGGAACCATGTCTCTGATTGACTGTGACTCAGACAACGGGTTTACAAGTCGCATACTCAGTTCTCAGGTCACACTTCAGCTGAATAGCGATAGTTGCTATGACTGCTATCTCCCGCTTCTGTCAATTTCAACCGACGTGAAAGACACGTTGAAAGAAGAGTTTCCATGGACAGTGGTAGAAACAAGCAACTTCCAAGGAAAGAAAAACCTTTCATGGGCGTGGACTAGGTTCTCAACGTGGTCTCCATGTGAGAATTGGAAGTCGGTCGATATGAATTTCGAAATTTGTGAACGGTGTTTCCCTAAGCACCCCAGCATGGCATGGGCTATTCTCAGAGGCAAGGAACGTCCCATTGAAGACCCAGAAGATGCAGCACGATGTGAGCGGGATTATAAGTTGCGACCTTCCCCATACTGCCTCTTTGAAAGATTGGATCATTCCAAGGATGAAGAGAATAAACAAAGACGCCACAATTGTGTTGCCCTGAATGTCAAGACACTGTTCCATCGTGCATGCGGAGCTATAGCACATCGTCGAGACGATAGCACGGCAGTGGAAATTTACTGGCGAATAACCAGCAATGACGACACAGATATTCCTCGCCCAGGAAGTTATCGTATTTTGAACAACAATCAAGAACCTGGAGCAGCACAACCTCCTCACTTCAAAATCCTCCTACGACCTGATCAGCTACGGTCCTTTCGATGGGTGCTGTCACGCGAGTCGAATGAACAGGCAGCTTTCCCGGAAGAAGAGGTTGAAGAAGCTATTTTTGGCCCTCTGAATTGGAGAGCAGAGGTAAAAGTCATCGTTCATCGTAAAACCAGGGGAGGCATTCTAGCAGACCACGTCGGCTTTGGGAAAACGGCAGTGATCTTGGGTCTAATAGACTACCAGCACGAAAAGGATGTCTTGGAGGCAGGAGAACCGTGTGACAACGCGATTCCACTGAAAGCGACATGCATTATGGTACCTGATATTTTATTCGACCAATGGCGAGGAGAAATAGTAAGATTTCTTGGTAGTAAGTACACTGTTCTTGGGATTGACAGCATTCACGTATTGGAATCGACGCCAGTCAAAGCATTCCAGTCGGCAGACATTGTTCTTGTTTCATGGACAACTTTCACGGGCACTATGTACTTCAAGAAACTAGAGAAGGTTGCTGGAGGGCCATGTCCGCCCAAAATTAATAGCAGTGTTCGAATGTTCGAAACATGGTCCAAAGATGTGCTTGGATCAATTGAAATCCAGGTCAGGGCATTGCAAAGCGGTGGCCCGGAAGCGTTTCTGGAAGCCATTCATCGCAAGCAGAGTTCTGTATGGGGAACTGATGCTTACAATCGTTACCTGCCATCCAGGAAGCTCGCAGGTAAGAAGGGAGGGAAGCTCAATCCTGATGAAGATCCTCTGGCTGCCAGTAAAGCACATGGTGACGCGCTTAATAGTTCCGTCAATCATTCGTCCTCCAGCTTGGCGAATAACCAATCCGCGAATATCTCGCCAAAGGAAGAGACTCAAACCCCAAAACAGTCGAATCAAAACGAAAAGCTCTTTAATTCAGATTTCGGCATTCCGAAAACTCGACAGACGTCGATAGAGGACGTGAGAAACACCGTGTTTCATATGTATCGATTTCAAAGACTGGTTATTGATGAGTTTACATACTTGAACCAAGATCGCCATGCTCTGTTGGCTTCTCTCAAAGCACGTTCACGGTGGATAATGTCCGGCACGCCCCCGATCAAAGGCTTTGCATCAGCAGAGCGAATGGCTCGACTTCTCAACGTATATCTCGGTAAACCTAGTGATGAGGACTATGAGAAGAGCAAATACAAGCGCTCAGGTACTTACTCTTTCGCTGAATCAAAGCTCTTTGTCTAACCACAACAGAATCCGAAAACTTCCATTTCTTCAGAGAGGTTCCGAGTAGAGGATGGAATTTTCGCCGCAACGGCCTAGCACAGCATTTTTGCGATGTGTTCATGCGTCAGGTAAATGGGCGAAGAATTGGCTTAACTTCATAGCTAATAACGATCCAGAATACTCCGGATATACCATCCATCAAATGGACGGTCCACTATCGTCCCACAGTTTTGTCTGCTGTTGAGAGGGTCTTGTATCTTGAGCTGAAGCTCTTTTACGAATCATACAACCCCAATACAACAGGCGAGAAGAGAGAAAAGTACAGCCATGATCAGCGCGGAAGAGTAAGCGAGATTGTCGATTCGTGTGATACTCCAGAGCAGAGCCTTGTCAAGCGCTCCTCAGTATATGATGCCTTGCCAAAGTGGAGTTCTGCGAGTGAAAGAATCGACACAGCAACAAAGCTTTTAAAGCATAGGCGCAAAGAAACAGTGAAGATTTTCAGCGAAATCACGATACAGGCAAAAGCCATTGCCTGGTTGTTGCATCAACTCGGCCTGACCAATCCTCGATTTGACGCACTCAAAGCCAGCCTTGAAACAAATGATTATGGTGACTCTGATGTTTCAAATCGGGCGCAAGATATACTTGACGAAGCTCTGGGATCGTATCGAAATGAGGATTGGAAGGAATTTTGGTATGCATCGAATGGACACCCGGTCAAGATCGCCAGCGCTGTCACCAATATTGACGGCGAGGAGACAGAAGCAGACGAAGAAACTGGTGACGAGGAACAAGCCGGCCGAGGAGATCAGGTAGACACCAACAGCGAATACGTACCGCTATCTCAGCGAAACAAACAGACAACCCAGCCTAAGACCGATTTGAGACCACTCCCCAAAGATACATCTGAGACGGAAAAGGAACTGCGAGAATGGACTAATCGATTCAGGGTGAATGTCCTTGCTTTGGTACAGCGAATGAGGGCGTCGAGATTCGTGCAATCAGCCTATACTTTCCAGGACAGGAGTATTATACCCGATTGCCAGAGCTGCGGACTGGAAGACCCACGATCTCGCAAGGAACATAGCGTCTTGGGTAAATGTGGGCATACTGTCTGCAAGGATTGCCTCGTGAATGTACTCATCAACAATAAGTGCACTGTCGGCGATTGTCGCGCAGCTGTAGATAAGCAATATGTGATTCCAGGCCCGCATTTCGCTATGTGCCGAACCCTCAATACGCCCACTCCCCCGGGGGGAACAAAGGTTGAAGCATTAGTCAAGCTCTTAAAGGATGAGACGTCGATCCCCAAAGAAGATCAAGTGATTCTTTTCCTCCAATTCCCGGATCTTGAACAGACGGTGACAGCAGCACTGCAACTACACAGCATCTCGTACGTCTCTGTGGGGATAACTAATCGACGCGGCAGGAACCCAATCAAGATATTCGCAGATCACGACAAGAAAGTCGCCATCCTTCAACTGGGCACTGAGAATGCTGCTGGTCTCAACCTGCAGAATGCCAATCATGTCATATTCTTTGCGCCATTCGCAGCGAAAAACCACTACGAGTATCAGAGCACCATAACCCAGTCGAGCGGCCGCGTCATCCGCTTCGGACAGAAGAAGGAAGTGCACATCTGGAATCTGGTGACGCTCAACACGCTCGAGGTCGGGATACTTCAGGGGCAGAATGGGCGTGTGCTTGTGAGACGTGCTAATGGACCGTATGAACTTGTTCTCGAGGGTGAAGTGAGGGTGGATGATGTGAAAGGGTTCGAGGTTCCCGTGTTCGATTGGAAGTAGCCTCCTTTGCTCCTTCCGGGTTGGGGTTGCCATGTTCCTTGCTGTTGAGAAATTAATCATCAGTTTGTATTGATTATTAGTCAGTTTGTTCAAGGGAATGAATTTGTGATGCATGGCTTGATTTCTCTCTTTCTCGCATAATCAACCACAAACTATGACGACGGTATACTGTACAATTGGAGAAAAAGAAGGGAGATTCTAAATCACCGTCTCCATAAAATCTCACCAATACTGAAGTCGCAATCCCAGCTCTATGGCATGAGGACGACTTCTGCAAGTATAACATAAATAAACAACAGGTGTAACCGATTATCCTCGCTTACAACTCTCCATCCTTTCTCATCATCTGTTCTGGGTTCCAGGTGACTTCCTTGAGATTCGTCAATCCGGCACTGTTCTCGCATGTGTCACGTCCGCTGAGAGGACCGGGAGCAGGAATCTTGGTGGCAGGGTTGGCGGCTGATTCCTTGAGGGCGGTCAAGAGCTGGGTAATAGACTCGGGAGTCAAATCTTCGTAGTAGTCGTCGTTGATCTGGACCATGGGAGCATTGACGCAGGCACCGAGACATTCAACCTCGATATAAGTAAAGAGGCCGTCCTCTGTGGTATGGCCGGGGGTGATGCCGAGGTGCTTGTTGATTGCCTGAACGATCCTGTCGCTTCCGCAGCCGCCGAGTTGGCAGGGTGTCTAACATCATTAGTCCGTGTTCTTACCATCCAAAGCATCCAAAGCAAGAGTTAATCGCGTTCTTACCGTTGTGCAGACCTGGACAAAGTATTTGCCCACAGGCTCTCTGTTGTACATGGTATAAAAAGTCGCGACTTCATAAACTCGCATGGGAGGCATTTCCAACAAACGAGCAACCTCGTTCATGACGCTAATGCTGGTGAATCCATGCTGGCGCTGTCCGAGGTCGAGAAGGGGCATCACAGCAGCCTTCTTGTACTGGGGAGGGTACCGTTTGAGGATCTCATCGATGATTTTTTCGTTCTCGGTGCTGAACTTGAAAGGGATGGATGGGTTGTTTTCGGGTTTGTTGCGATGCTAGCCAGACGATGTGTCAGTATCCCAATGCAACTATTTATTCTAATATACAAATAGTAGTCGTCGTGAATGTGGAAGGTGACCGCGACGCAACGCAACGCATAATGTAGGTTCTGCTTACCACATGGAGCGTATCGCTAAGTTTAGGCGCAACCGCGGAGAATGACCGCCATTGAGGTCTGGCAATCTGTGGAATAATCTGGCGGGACGAGCGCACAGCGGCGGGGAATAGTTTGGAGGCCATTGCTGGCGAGGTTGTGGTTGAATTGAGAGGCGTGAGGTTGTAGAATTGAGGTTTGGTGAAGTTCGGAGCGCGGAATTCGAAGTGGTCGGGTGGGAAAGCTGGCTGGCCAATCAGAGATGAGTCAATCCTGTTTAGTCATGGCACCAGCCAATCACAATTGGTGATTAGTTATTTGGATATCTACATGAAATTGCTTTACAGAGCTTTGTTTTTGGATGGTAATCATGATAAGACCATATATCATACCCTATCATGCTTGCTACTGCTGACTTTGACTCACGCGGATAATATGCTGATGCTGCCGCCGTCGATGCTGATGTAGTAGATACTGACTGGACCACGATCATCCCTCCGGATGATAAATCAAACCTCCTCCAATTTATAAACCTCATACGCAGGCTCCTCATACGGATGCACCTTCACCAAAGCCTTGACAGCATTGAGCATCGTCTCTCTGCCCACGCACAGAATCTCAACCTTCATCTCCTCGACATGCTCCAGGGCCCCTACAGCCCCGATGTTTGGATTCGCGCCATTCCCAGGTAAGAATTGTCCAGTTCCTGAAGTCTGAAAACAGCATTTGGTGTATTTACCTCCAGGAAAGGTGCCTGCACCCGTGGAGAAGATGGCTTCTTTGCAGGACTGGAGTTGGGGATGGGGGACGAAGAAGATTAGCTTGTACCGATCTGGGGTTGCTGATGACATTTTTGCGCTTAGAGCGTTGTATAGAGGGAAGCAGTAAGTTATTTCGAACTGATTTCACGGCCAGGTACGTGGTTGCGCTAGATTTCAGGAACTTTCAAAGTACCGACGCTGTTGATGTGGATGAGGAGTGCGCAACACGAGACGATTAGTTGGCGATGAAGCTGTGGTCGGATTAGTCATCTGTGCATATATAACCACAACCTCTATACAACTTTACCTCTGCGGAATATTTGTGAGACGCGATGAATAATGATGAATAGTTAAGTGTGACGGCGGGATTCAATTTTCTTGATGGGGATCGTCGGGGGTATGGCATGGGTATAGTTACAATTGTACGATCAAATGCATGGATGAATATACAGTCCTCTCCGATCACTGGTGTGCCCGCACATGCTCATCCACTCTTTTCAGCAACTCCAACTTCCTCTCCTGCTCAACCCAACTTCCACGAATACTATTCTCCGCAATCGTCCTCCATTCCTCAATACTCAAATCAAACGCTTCCTGAACACTGCAATAATTATGCAAAATGAAACCCCCAAAGTACGCCGGATCATCACTGTTGATCGAAAACTTGACACCAGCCTTCAAGAATGTCCGGATGGGTACTTTGCTTATATGATCGAAACATCGTAGCTTGACGTTTGATACGGGGCAGACGGTGAGTAGGATTTCATCGCGAGCGACTTGCTCCATCAATTGGGGGCTGTCGATTATCCTGATGCCGTGGTCGATCCGTTGTGACTTGTATGATTCAAGTGCAGCCTCGATATAGGTTGGATCACCCTCTTCGCCGGCATGGGCAGTCCTTCGGATCCCCTTTGAATGTGCTGTCGCATAAATCTCCTTGAACATATCCTTTGGCGGACCAACTTCAGAAGATGAAGCGCCAATGCCGTGTAGTGCGCCGGACTCAAAATGACCGCCCTCGACCGCAAGATCAAACACTTTTTGCGCATCACTTGCGGGCAAATGCTTGACAAAACACATGACGAGCTTCGCCGTCATTCGGTATTCCTTTTCAGCTCGTTGACAGCCCGCAACGAATCCATTCACAACAGTTTCAAAGGGCACACCTCGATTGAGATGTTCTTGCGGATCAAAAAATACCTCCGCATGATGGACGCCATCGGCATGCGCCTTTTGGAAATATTCCCAAGCCAAGTCTTCAAAGTCACTTTGCTGCTGGAGCACGGACATGCCGATAAAGTAGTAACTGAGAAAATCGTCGAGAGACGTGAAGCGTTCATATCTTTCATACAAAGCCTCAGGAGAGGCGAACTCTGGTCGTTTATCTGTGTCGGGTAGGCAGACTCCATTGCGGGCTGCCAGATCGAACATGAGTTCTGGCGTGAGACATCCTTCGAGATGGACGTGGTGTTCGCATTTTGGAAGATGCTGTAGAAATTGGTGGAGTTTTGTATTGCACATTTTGCTTTGTTCTCCTGATATGATGTTAGAATGTGTAATTAAGAGTCGCTTCAATTGTTTGTCTGTCGCACCAGTCGTACCTAGGTAGCAGGTTTATGTACAGTATAATGTTTGTACACGATGTCGGGTTTCCAGTGACGGTCTGAATTGATCGTCAACGACTATATATACCTCGATCCACTTCCACTGTCAACGCGATCAAGACAAAGATTTTTTTCGATCCACAGCTTTTCGGAGACCGTAGAAATGTCGACACGGAGATATATACACATCCAGAGATTCGGTGCGGTTGGGATAAGGGGAAGGTCTCTTTTTGATGGTATCCACGTTGATAGGCCACCGGATTTCGGCCGTCTCCGATACAAACCTTCACCTACGAGAAAATTCGATAGAAATAGTAACATAGTCCCGGTATCTATTTGTCTATCTACAAGAATACTTCCTGTTTGATACGATCCTTGATCGATTCTCTTTATAGTTCCAGATGCAGATCTTTGGCTTATTCAGCTAGGGTCTCAATCTCATTGAGCAAAAGTTTTCCAACTTCCAAGGTTTCAAAACTACAAGTATCATAATATTCTACCAATTGCTACATCTTCGTCCAAGCTTCTCAGCAGATCCAATTCATATATCTCCATCTTCTTCATCAGACAGAGCTCTTATTTCGTTCCGGCCCGGAACCATGCAGAAATGCATATTTTCAGCTCATCACGACATTCTTGACCGGGTGGATAAAACAATTTCGCCTTGATTTTTCGCCCATCGACTTCCAAAACAATTTCGTACTCTATTGAGAAGTACTCCTTGTCATTTTTAGCCAGCTTGGGCTGAATGGAGCCGTTGTCTCTATATTCATTCAGATTCGCTTCAACAACTCCAGCAATCTCGGCATCTAGACAAAAGGAGGAGTATGTCAACAACAGAAAGCTGCGATGAGATTTCAGCGTATTCCCTTACTGGCATTCAAAGCATGATCGAAATGGTAATGATCCTTGACAGGAGTTGGAGAAGTATAGATCCTCTGACGGACAATCCAATCTTCCCCCCATCGCGATATATTGGCAGAGGGTCGATCTGTATGAAACTTGCATTCCCACCCTTTTGTTCTACATTATTTTGGCAATTAGCAAATCTCTAAACGGAATAACGGAGCCAGGAAGCTGGAAGGAGAGGATGACATACCAACTTGATAAGCCATTCAATAACGTCAACGGCCCACCCCTCGGCAGGGTCCATCGTACCCTGGGTGATACGGTGATGGGCGTGGCCTTCATAGTTTTTATTATATCTTTCATCCTAAAGCAAGCCGAAGCTGGCTTGGATTCTTCATTCAGGCCCCATTTTCTTTGTTCAATACACGAAAAACAGCACCATGAGAGACAACTGTAGACACATCTCTTATGTTTTATATATGAAGACAGTCAGCTGTCTGATGTTGAAAAATTACCGAGAAGTCTTAATGGTGAAACGAGAAAAGGGCCTGGCTCACAGTTTTTTAGGTGTTAAGATCTCCACACCAGGAAACTCTTCTTGGACTCGCTTCTGCAGGGCATTCGAGGAGGAGAATCCGCCAGCTAGGATAATTTTCTGCTCATGAGTATTATCAGTTGAAATTTTCGCTCAAAGTGAACAAGAAGGATTGCCGAAACAATTTCTTTCCTCTCGGCCTCCTTCTTCTGTTCCCTGAGTCACTCGATCGTTCCTTCAATGCTCTCCTTGAAATATAAGGCCATTTTCTCGCTGATGATCTTGTCAGTGGTCTGTAAGAGATAGGTAGAGATCAACTAACGAGAGGGGACCTAGCACCTTGTTATATAAAACGAGTTTTCTCCAATATCTTTTGCATCATCTCTTCGAAGACCTGCAATTGGAACGTGGACTCTGGTTTTTTCTGTACCTTTGTATTGCGCATAAGTAAATTTTCGTTTAATTTCAGTCTCAAAAGCACCCTGTATGTAGTGTTGTGTGAGATATTCCTTGGAGATGTTGGACATTTCGAGAAATGAGTTATCTTTCAATCTCTCTGCTGCTTCTCGAAACATCATTTCATTTATACGGCTTGATCCACAGTCACGGCCTATTGTTTGCATAGTAGTTAGATAACCTTAGATTTCCGGGTCATCTCACCAGAATTGTTCACAAGTACAGCACGGAGCCCTTACCTGCAGCTTGGATCACTTCTCTGAACCTATATGGATTGACTTGCGTCACACAATACGTAGTAGCGTCCTGATTTTGGGCCATTTTGGTGAGTGAAGGGCATCTTTTCTATGCGGGGAGTGTACATACCACCGTTCCTCCACCTGCATCGCAGACGATGAATGTTTGTCCCTTCTGTTTAAACACGAGATTAGGGACGATTGTAGAGGAGAGAGAAACGCAAAAGAAGACAACACTACATACCTTTGGTGGAGTAATATTTTCCCCTTTGAGTGCGTCGTACGGATCCATACTCTCAAGCAAGTACGCAGCAACAGCCTCAGGTTCATTTATTATGAAGGGCTCGAAGTCTCGCCAACCGAAATCCACTGATTTGGCAACGTCCTCCATAATTCTTTGCATGTCTCTTTGAGCCGCAAAGTCCCAACCAGCCGGGAGGCACAAGACAGGCTCGACGGCACAAGTCTCGCTAAAGTTCTCCTCCTCTATCAACTCTTTCTTAGTGTGCGTGAAGATTTGAGTGAGATAGTCAGTGACGATCTCGTGTACAGACTTTTTTCAATATTTTTAATTGCTTCCTCAGCGAAATCAGAGACTTTTTTGTCATGATTGAGGTTATCGTTGAGGAGCAACTTAGAAAATTTGATCACGTCTTGAGAAGGCTTGTATTCTTGAGCGAGTTGCTTGCCCATCCGTTCCCGCACAGAGTAGCCCCATATATGCTCACCATCTAGGTACCAGCTCTCACTCGGTACGTTTGCATTGTAATCACTTGTTCCATCCTGGTGCGACGCTGCGTCCGGCCATGCACGTATAGACTTGATGCTAGTGCTCTGTACGCTGCCTGGACCCTTTTCAGGATCGAAATTGACATACGACACTGAGGTATTTGTGGTTCCGAAATCGAGTGCGACTATAAACTTGAACGACCGTTCGGTATCAGGCTCGGATCTCGATGCTTCTCTAACCGTGTCATTC
This sequence comes from Talaromyces ruber, assembly GCA_022813215.1. Taxonomy (NCBI): domain Eukaryota; kingdom Fungi; phylum Ascomycota; class Eurotiomycetes; order Eurotiales; family Trichocomaceae; genus Talaromyces; species Talaromyces ruber. The sequence goes on along the minus strand of JAKLMW010000013.1, from coordinate 363,745 downwards.
TCGTCTGTAGTGCTATTAGCAGTCACCGCAGATCCAATTTCAGCCCAAGAGACATAATCGTAGTTCAGCTTGCGCCGCGCTTCTCGCGGTGGATTTTGTCTTCGCACCATGACGATATATTATGCGCGGGGGAAACTCCTACGAAGAAGGGTACATGGGTGATGAACATGATTTATACATGAACAACTCCTCCTCACCCCAAAAAGAAATAATTTCTCTTGTCTGCTTCTTCTAGTGCAAGGCCGAATGAAAGAGACTCGAAACTTTGAGGGGTTCTGAGGGTAGAAGGCCGCAGTCCACAGCCAATGATGACAGGATGGACCCCTTATAGCTGATCTCTATGCGCAAGACAAAGAAATACGACGTCTTAAGTCAAATCTGAAAGAGGCTCTTCGACTGAAGGAACTGTTGTCACCACGATCAAACAAAATCTACGCCATTGACTTGGCCACTTCCACTCGAAATTTGATGCGTCAGATCGAATCATCCACCATCTTAGCCGCTGATATGTTGTGTCAGGTACTTTCGAGCAAACCTCTCGAGCAGTCACCGCAGCAAGAAACCAAAGCTTTTATTTCAGACAGCATCGGCAATGTGTATCTTCTCCAGAGCCATACTTCAGCCGCGTTTCGAAGTATGATCTTCAAGTATATTCGTGACCGGATTTTCTACTCCACGGACATGTGGTCTTCATTACATCTTGAAAGTTTGATGTTGAGAGCATACTAAACTACTTTACAGAATGCAGGTACGACATAATTGTATGAAGTTACTTTTATTCCAGAACATTTTTGACGAAGCACGATAGTTGCTCCTGAGTTTCTTGAACGATTCCACCGAGCAGCGCTCCACCACATGCTACAAGACAGTGACATTTTGAAAGAGGTCTTTGTCATACCACATGCCGAACTACTCCTGACTGATATTATGACCTTATTTCGACCAGTTCTAGATGATGCTCTACTACAAGGATCTCGGCACTATGTAGATCTAAGAAAATGTCTGAAGGACTTGTTTTGTGACGCTCTCGAGCTCCGAGCATCTTACTTTCCAACTCCGGGAACGCGATACGAGTTGATACAGTATAAACCTGGCACTATATACGACCTTCAGCGGAACTGAGACCATGCCAGCAATGTCATCAGAGGCTAGTATGTTCAGTTCATTTAGAATTGATCGCCGGTAAATGTCGCGAGCCCAGTCAAAAATGTAATCGACAATTAAAAGCAGCTGGACTGCCTCGTCTTCATTGCGAACATCTCCACTCCATAAGTCAACAATAGACTATCCGTCCACTGTCAGAGGAGAGAAGGTTTCAGATGCCTCGAGAGGAAGCATTTACACAGTGTGCGCTACCATTCATATTTTCCACAAAACAGCCAGCAATTGTCCAGCGCTCGCCATACCAATGAAAAAACCATACAAGTGGGCCTGTCTTCCATTGTGTGTCGTGTGCCGTTTTCTCCCTGAGGTTGTGTTGTAGTAAAAGGAGCCGTCTTATGCAAAAGGCAGTCTGCAACTCGACGGCACTTGGATCTCCTTGCTTGGAGGATTTGGCCTCCATGATCAGAAAAGGAAAAAGGAGAGGTTCCCGCTCCTCAAAAAAAGGACTGATTTCTATGTGTCTTGTAATCGCTTCGAAGGGTCCTTTTTTGCAGCAGAATTTAGTATAATGTTAAAGTCTCCAGTCTTTCTCAACCCATATATTCGATCCGGCTCTTCTTTATCCTGTTTATCCTTTTTCGCTTTCTCCGATGGGCAACGGTGGGACGTGTTTGATTGCTTCCTCGGCTCTGTCCGAAAAAATCATATTGACTCCAGGCTCGTAGCTAGTTCAAATTACACGTCAGCCTAGAACATTAGTTTCTAAAACCGATCATCTTCCTTACATATTACTCCCCATTTGCTCAGGACATTCACACGCGGCTCTCTTTGAGCGGCGTCTCTTCAATGCTTCTGCAAATGGTTCCAGATCGTCTACCGCAGCATTAAACTCAGCTTCCCACAGCCTTGAACGGCATTCAGGGCTATACATGTGTCCGGGGCATGTTAGAGATGGAGAAGAAGATCAGCGGTGTTGTAAGTCTTGAGGACTTACCAGATCACCTCGGCGCTAAATCTGTTAAACACCTCTGGCTCAATATTGAGCCTCCAGCCTCTCTCCTTAGGGCTTTCTTCGCGAAGCTTCGAGCACATCGCCGCGAGTCTTTTGGCTCGTAAAGTTATTCGTGCTCTCCATGGCTTGTCAATCGACTGGATAGAGATACTTGCTTTGTATGGAGCAAGTTCTTGTTTACCAAGTTGTTGTACGTCTCCAAACAGTCTGCTGTGAGTCTCTGGCCAACGGCAAGAAGGTACCGGTCCTAGAAAGTGAATATCAATTTGATCTGCGTGCTCACGACGAGTGCGGTATTCCGGAGCTTGCATTTTGAGACTCCCAACTTTCGCCTCTTCAGGACATTCCGAGAAGAAAAATAAGATGAGAAAAAACCCGGAAAGAGCCTACGTGTACGTGCATTACTTCAGAAAATCCAATCATCATTTCAATATATGACTTTGTATTGTCTGGTGACCAATGGGCGACGAGGCTCTTGTACAAACGCACAGGGATCCTGGCAAGGCACACCGCGCTAAATTGATGACTACGTGAGGGATGAGCCAATTATATCTTTGAAAGTTATTACAGCGACATGGTCAGATGCAGCGAACTAATCAAATGGAAGGCAAGTTGCAGCAGAAGTCACATGTATGGATACCGGCCGTCTTTTGAAGTAATAGACCACAATTTCTACTTATTTTTCTCTCGCCGTCACAAGCCAATCATTCAGACCAAACCTGTTCTACAAACTCGACGATATCACCTGCAAGTTCTTGAGGGCATTCCAGTGCGGCGAAATGGCCTCCCTATACGAGATATAAGCATACATTTGAGCCGGTTCTTTTTATATTGATAATGAAAGTGTCACCTTTGTATGTTCTTTCCAAAACACCAAGTCACCCGTGAGTTTAGCCCACGATCGAGGAGCAGGTATGATCTCTAGCGGGAAGTATGAAAAACCGAAAGGCTTATGGATGTAATTCTCTGGTTGTTGTGCAGGAGGGACGGGTGGAGGAGGATAGGTCTATTCTCGATGTTAGATACATACCAAACCCACCTGGACCAATGCTCATACCTCGCGATAGGTGTAGATGGATCGTGGAAAGGTCTCTGTCAACCAGTATAGCGTGGCTTCTTGCAAGATTGTTCGGAGTGGGATTGGGTTGCGTTTGTCGGGCCAGTCTAGGAACCTCTCCCCGATCCTGATGACTTGAGTAAGACCACGTCTTGACTTCTTTTCACTTGGTATTCTTACCATGTGAGGAGAGAAATTGGATTTGTGGACAATATGTGACTGATTGTGCTTGGCCGAGTTGCGTGGTCCATATAGTAAGCAGTGCCATAGGTATTGAACCATTCTGCTCTCTTGAGACCTTCTTGTTCAACGGCCGAGTATGTCTGCTCTCCCTCAGGCGGGTTGACTCGTCCTAGAAAGTTCACTGCGCGAATGTTAAGCTAGGAGCTTTAGTCTTAGACCTTGACAAGATACGTACAGTGAACAGCTAATGAAACAAGCGTTAGAAATAGTCTCCCTCATTTCCCACAGGCCCCGGATTCTGTTCAAGTCTACGTACCTTTGCAGGAGTCATATTTTGTACCCAAAATACGACTGATTTTAGACCCTACATCACCTCCCTGGGCAACATATCCATTTCCAAAGCCGAGATTGACCATCACCGTGTTCAAGATTCTGGCGGCATCAGGTGAAGTAAATTCTCGATCAACCGGTGGACCGGAGGAGAATGTATAGCCGGGCAGAGAAGGCACAATCAGGTGGTAGGGTAAAGTCGAGGGTTCATACTTCTCGCGGAAAATTGTCAGGAGTGGTAGGAACTCCAGGAAGCTTCCTGTACGATGTTATTACCATCAGTCCCTTCTAACGAGTCGCTTAGCCAAACAAACCAGGCCATCCGTGGAAAAAAGCAATTGGCTTCGCATCTTGCTTCTCGGAGAACAATGCCACAAAGTGAATCCTTAAACCCTCGATTTCGTATGTAAATTGCGGAAACCCATTAATCTCTTTCTCGGTTTCTCTCCTGCTCGACCACAACCAACGAATTACTTTATGTAATCGCGTATACATATATGTTTGAGTACAGCCTACCAATCAAACTTTTTCCACTCCTCTTTTGCATTTGCCAGCCAACTGCTAGGGACTCCAAGTCTGCCATCCTCTTGAGAACCTTCGTAGGTTGGCGGCGCAGACTTAGACAGTCTCACCAGAGTCTTCAATTCTTCGATTTGCTCATCTGGGATAGACACAGTGAACGGCTTAGGCTGGACCTTTGCGCCTGATGGTATAGTAGCAAATTTGAGAGTCATATTGTCGAGATGGGATCAACGTTGGATCGATGATGAGTGTCGTGAAGGAGAAACGGCGCTTTTAAGCTCATACAACGCTAGATGATTATTAAGCGGTTGTTGCCTGGAAGTAAATTAATCAGTAGGAACTATGAAGTGAGGCCAATGAGGGCTGTATACAAAGACGTCATCACCACCAATCAGACTCGGTGCTGATAAGATAAAAAAACCTCAACTAATTTTTGTAACATGCTCAACTACACCCTTGTCCTGACGCATACACTTCTTTGAATCATTTCTGATATTACAGGAATATTAATAGAGCTCTCTCGTTCGTCGCGTGCCCAAGAACTTCGTCCACCTTGGAAACAGCACCCGACACAAATTGAACGACGGGTCGCAACAGTCACGATACCACCAAACCCCGCCCTTTGCACCTTCAAAAAGATTACGAGCAGACTCAAAGACAGTCACACTGTTCTCCTCATTCCGCTGCACTTTATGCCGCGTCCGGCGCACTCTGTCCACAATGACCGAACGACAAACCCGCATCCTCCCCGTCCAACGCCTCAACAAACCCCTCGCACATAACAAAACCATCGCCCAATGGTGGGCCGAAGAGAAAACCACAAACACACCAGAAGCCGCCGCCGTTCTTGAAGCAGCCGAAGCTCTACGAACAAGTGATATCCCCGTCGGATTCCCAACAGAAACCGTATATGGCCTGGGCGCAGATGCGACGAGGAGCGCATCCGTGCAGGGGATATACAAAGCCAAAAAACGGCCGTCAGATAATCCCTTGATTGTGCACGTAGACTCGATTGAGATGGTCAATCGATTATTGAATCCGGACGGAAGAAGCTCGACGACGAAAATTCCCGCGATCTACGAACCACTGATATCCCGCTTTTGGCCTGGAGCACTTACGATCCTCCTTCCCAACCCGGAGGGGTCGTTGCTGGCGAAAGAGGTCACCGCGAATTTACCTACTTTCGGCGTGCGAATGCCCTCCTCTGCGTTTGCGAGACTTTTGATTCATGTCGCCGGCAGACCCCTCGCTGGCCCCTCGGCCAACGCATCTACAAAGCCCTCCCCGACAACCGCACAACACGTCTACCACGATCTACAAGGCCGAATTGACATAATCCTAGACGGAGGATCATGCGGCGTCGGTGTTGAGAGTACAGTCGTAGATGGCCTGTCTGATCCACCCGCCATCCTACGGCCAGGTGGTATTGGGATAGAAGAAATAAAAGCCTGCCCGGGCTGGGAGAATGTGCAGGTTGGATACCACGATAGCGCATTGCAGAGTAAAGAAGCGCCCAGAGCGCCCGGCATGAAGTACAGACATTATTCGCCTAAGGCGCGTGTGGTCTTGTTTGAGGCTGGGTCGGACCTGGGTCAAGTTGCGGGTCGGGTGACGCAGGAATTGGCAAGTAGTCAGTCTGCCAATGATTCATGTAGAAGGAGAATTGGGATTGTGAGGACAAAGACTTGGCCTCTCGCGATTCAGTTAGCTTCAGACGCCAAAACGTCAGCGCAGACTCAACAGACCTTATCAGACAACGATGATACCCTTCCCATCCGCCAGATATCAACGCGCATAGAAGACGTTTCTACTATGATATTCGATGTAAACCTAGGCTCAAGCGCAGAGTCTATCGCTCGCGGCCTATTCGCTGCATTGCGAAGTCTGGATTCCGAGAATGTGGACGCAATCTATATTGAAGGAATTCGTGACGACGAGGGTGATCTTTCGGCGGCTGTGATGAATAGGCTTAGAAAAGCGGCCGAAGTTTTTGTTACTATATGACGTGTTGAAATAGAATCTTAATGCATGTACATAGGAGTTTGAAGCATATCTATGTATTCTAGCTGATGAACTGGAAACCCCGCTCTGTCTTTCCTCATGTCATGACATTTATATACAAAGCCGGTCATTGCAGAATCAAAACACCTCGAGTACGTTAGTACAGATCCCGCCCCTCAACAATGAGATTTACTTACTGCGCCACCGATGATGAATAACCTCTCTTCCTCTTTTTGTATCCATTGATGAATCTTATTTGCTCCTTGCGAGAGAGCGGTGCGAGTCGCATCTGGCCCTGCTACACAGTAGAACTCAAATACGGGTGTTACCCATGCAAATGCGCTTGTGGATTTGCTGGTGCCGTAGTGTATTTTGACGTGCGTGTTCCGCGCATGGACACTTTCATGGAGGGAATTGTACGTTGATATCAACCTAGAAGACTTGGCATGAGTAGTCAATCCTTTAATTCAATCAGATATGATGCATACCTTCGATGTCGAGTGAGGGATGTGAAATTAGGTGCGTACGAAGACATAACGAATTGGACGTGGGCTTTGGATTTGTAGAGAAAATGCCTTAGAGCAGTATCCGGGACAATATCTGGTGGCGACGGTCTACCCTTCTTGATTGCTTCCTTCATAATATTCAAGCTTCCGCTTTTGCGCATTTGCTGTCGACACCAATGTCAGTCAAATGACTCGTGAAACGAATGGTACATGCATACCTCGACGAGTTTATTGCGCATCTCTTGAAGCTGGAAGAAGCTCTCTTTATCCGCACTTATGAGAACTATAGCGACAGACTCATCTTTCGGCGTATCGTCGTCCGTAATCACGCCTCCCGACTCGTCATTGAGGTCTATAAAACTGACGTACATGTACAGATAACCCGTACTATTGAAACCAGGTAAACAAACAGGGATCCAACTCTCGCCGCCACCGGCTTTGACGCCATCAGCTTCGAAAATCATATTGAAGAGAAGCTGTAAATCACCCGGGTGAAGAGAATGTTTCTTTGGTCGGACTACGCTGACCAAGCGGCCGCCAGCGACCACCAGACCATACAGCAATCTTTCCGCTCTATTTTTCAGTAAAATATTGTTGATAACTTGTCGGTGCGCTTTGCGTAATCTCAAACACTCCAAAGCTGACAATAGAGCCGTGGGGGAGCCCTTCGTGAAAGAATCGGCGAGTGAAGAAAGTAATGTTTCAGTGCCCTGCAAAGGTCTCTTGAGGTCTGTAGATGGCCGTACTGAAAAGAGATGATTCAGTGCCGGAAGTGTCAAGGTTGATAATATCTGCATGTATAACGCATCAAGTTGCAGCCTCAGATGACTTTCGCTTTCCACTAGTCGACTAATAGCAACCAAATATAGTGGAGTCTTCGAGAGAATTACAATTTTCGTATCTCCTGCTGTGAAATTCCGCAAAGTATCATCTGCGTCTTGGTAGAATGAGATGATCGTTTGTATTATACCGATATAGCTCGAGATTAAACCACTGTCGCCATGTCGAGTATAAATTGGCTTTCCGGCAGCTGATAGGATCAAGTAATGCTTTCGCTTTTCTTTCCATCTCAAGAGGAGTGCCTCTGTTGCCATCTACTTAGCAGTTTTCCATACGTAGAAAAACTTCCTGCTTACCTTCATTTTGGCCACCTTCATCTAAATCCCCTATCGGCTCAAATTCCTCCACAAAACCGTGCTCAGTGCCGTCCTGCGGGTACTCATCATGGCCCAGAATTTCAATGTTTTGAGAATCATCCTGCGCATTGGCTTCATTCGCAAACTCTCCAAAGAGGCTTTCATCCTGGCCCTCCTCAGAATTCGGTGCATAGCTTATCACGCTCGCAGTATCGCCGGCTTCGCTCCCACGAGAATTATTCAATTGACTCAAACTAGCTTTTGCTCGTAATCCCCGTCCTAATAGAGTGCACCCAAAGCCTGCAACAAATCCATCCCTTCCGTCCGCATTTGTTTGACCGGTGATATCTGTCAATGAGAGCGCCGTTGTCGCGTGCGATTGCAGGTTTGGTCTTGTGCTGGACGTACGAAAAGCATTTCCTTCATGCAGAAGATCAACAGTTTCGGGGCGCGGTGGCAGCGGTGGTCGTACTTCCTCTGAGTTGTCTGTCTGATTACCTGGTGTTTGCTGAGTCTCGTCGTTCTGGGCTTCAGCTTCATGTTGTCCCTCTTGTGTAGTTGAGGGTACGTCGTTCGCAGTTTCCATCTTTTTTCATGTTGCAAAAGTAGAGGGAGCGGTCCCTGAATATTCGATTGTGAAGTTGTCCTCATCCATCCATGATGTTGGAAGAAAGTGCAGAAGTGCAGAATGGCAGAATGCGGAAGGAAGAGGGGTGACGTAGCGCAGATTGTTACAGCTTGGTGTACTTACCGTACGGTACAGGTGCGTTACCTACTCGCTACATATAGAAAAGTTCAGCCAATCAGATTACCCTATCACAAAGCCCTAATTGGACATGAACCTGTCCAGCGTACCTTATTGCCTGAACTAGAACTCCTGTTCTTAAGCATGGAAATGGAACCTGGTCGGAGTGATAAGGGCGTTCTGTAAAGGTGTTGCGATTGCCCAACAGCTGGTAGAAGGCTGCGGTGCTTATGTTGACTCTCTATAATTGCTGATCACGTCTACCCTCAGAGCAATTGCCTCCATGAGCTCTTCTTTAATCAGGCTCTCAACGGCGTTGAAGAACTTGATGCCCATCTGACGGATTATGGAACGCCCTTAGGACTTCTTCATAGACTGCCAATCAGTCTAAAACATCAATTTCATGTCAAAAGTGTCGCTACCAGCATGGGATACACAAGCTGGCTGGACACCCCTGAAGATAACCCTGACTTACGGCTTGTTCGTAATAAAATAGTCAGATCGTTCCAGAGCTCCTCAGTTTGGGCGACGTGCTACTGCAAAGTCCGTCATCAATATCTCCTGCCTGCTCGTTGAACCCAAAAATTATCCTGGTATTATTGTCTCTGGTTGTTGGTCATCACTGAACTCGGTTGGGTTGTTCAGGAGGTCACATTATTGGCTCTCAGAGGCAGTTCAGTAGGGCTGGGAACCGAATTGGTAGGCTCCAAGATACCCGATAATTATTTACGGACCACAGTCTCAAAGTATTCTAGGCGGCTCTGTTCTAAAACCTGCTGCGTTCTGTGAGACTTTCTCTCTGAAACCAACGCATAATCGCCTATCTTACCGGGATGTGGCAAATTTCCTAAGCTGTGACTTCCTTCGTTCTCGTATCTATTTTAATAACACTTCAAAAAGGTTCCGGGAGAGACTGCTTATGCTTCTTCGGTGGCTGTTATGGGCACCACTTTCATGCCTTACGCTTAGTATTGAGTTCGATTCTCTCTTCACGGCCGTGGATGCGTGACCCATCTTGATTGCTCTATTTAGTCTCTCTGCAGAACAGAGTAAAATCAGTACCAAACAATCACCAATTCTATAAGACAAATCATGATGCTTGTAGTATTTCCTACATACTCGCAGAACTTCTCTATCGAGCTAACTTAGTGTACAATTACCGCCGCCTTTGTGGCCTATCCTTAAGATTCGCCCAGGAACAAACTCAGAACACAGTTTGTGCACTAAACTCCGAAGTAGTCCGTGAGAATCTAGATGATATCTGCCCAGCTGTGCCCTTTCGCAATCTCCAAGGCGGCGCCGTGCATTAGGCTCTCTGGAAGTATGTTTGCTCCTGCGCGAAGTAATGTGACAACTGTCTCCGTATGGCCTTGTTGACAGGCTACCATTAAGACTACACCCACGTGGGTATTTCCTTTTTACAGTCCTGCTGCTTGTAGGTATGGGTACCCATATAGTGTTAATTGAGGCCCCCCCTTCTAGAAGAAATCGTACTATTGCCGTGTGGCCTGCAGCAGCAGCGAGTAGTAATGGGGTCTCGTCTTGTTGTGAGCCTTCCTCAACTCCCGCACCGAAATGTACAACAAATTCACTCCATTCGCCTCACCTATGTAGCGACAGTATTTACGAGGTGAAGATCTGGGCCCTAGATTGGCGCCATGCCTTAACAGTGAATGGATAATACTGAGAGACCACGCTGTGCAGCTTGAGTGAGCGTGGTGGAACCAGCAAACACACCTCAGGATATTATGAAAGCAGCTCTCATATTCCTGCCCGCCATTGCTGGTTCGTCCTGCGCATCGCCTACATGCAGCACCGACAGCAGTTACCTAGTTATTCCAGGTGTGAACAAGAAGCACATATAAAAGATGTATGTATTAGTGACAGCTCAGACGTCAATCAGAATAAGAGGACAAGCTCACCGCCTGGCTGGTTGCTATGGTACAATACCAGTACGGTACGGTATGTACAATACGGCCAGGCGGATACGTAGGCCGCGGCATTCGTGGCCTTTGACCCAAAAACAAATACTTTCTTTCTCACGATCCTAACACGACATCGCTTCCCGTTGCGACTACGTGATCCTTATGCCTCAATTATGAGCCCGCTAAGAACGATTATAAACAGCCCGCTACCCCTGCTATTGGCATCATGAGCCTCGATCCAGGCGGATTCTCTCGAACCGATTCCCCCGCAAGCTCCGATAGCTCCCTCGCCCGCTCCAGGCTCCGTACCAATGACGACGGTTTGTGCTTGTGAAAATAATGAGAGGCGATGTCACCTGCTAATTTACATGAAGAGCACTTAAAAAAGGATAAAAACTACCGGCGGTATGCATCGACTGTCGAGCGAGCGTTGTCTCTGTTCGATACCACACTACAAGAATGGGCCGATTACATTTCGTTTCTGAGTCGCCTTCTCAAGGTGCGCATGCAATTGAAAAATGCTTGGATATTATCTTGACTGATTTCTGACGGCTTCTCTTAGGCTCTTCAATCACACCCCCCAGATTTACCGGTCGTACCACATAAGACTACCGTTGCGAAGCGACTAGCACAATGTTTGAATCCGTCGCTCCCCTCTGGTGTGCACCAGAAGGCGTTGGAGGTTTATACATATATCTTTGGCTTGCTAAAGGTATTTAAACTATCTTGATATCGTCTCGAGACTGCATAGTACTCACAGCACTTGTAGCCTAAAGGCCTTTCGCTAGATCTTCCCTTATACTTTCCTGGCGTCGCCCCAACTCTTACATTCGCCTCTCTTTCGGTTCGGCCACTGTTCATATCCCTCCTAGAAACATACCTCCCGGAACTAGAGCCGATGACAATTCGTCCCGCGCTGAAAGCTATAATCTTAGCATTACTGCCCGGCTTGGAGGAGGAAACAAGTGATGACTTTGAACCGACCCTCCGCACGCTCAACAAGATTCGCAATGTAGCTAGCCAGATGGACACGCGGAGGTCTAGCATAAGTGCGAATGCCGGCGGCCAGTATTTTTGGCAATGCATCTTCCTCGCTTCAATCACGAACCCTAGCAGACGGCTCGGTGTTTTGGCTTATCTCAACCGCCACCTCCCCAAATTAGGTCTTGAGAAGCAAACCAATTCGGACGCAGGAGACGGCCAATTAGAAGGGGCAGATTCAGCAGCCATCGTCGAGTCTGTCATTTCTCCAGAACCCGGTTTACTAATTAGATGCTTTGCCAGCGGCCTGACTGACGATCAATTGCTCGTGCAACGCAACTTCCTCGACTTATTAGTGACGCATCTGCCGCTACACTCCCCAGTTCTGCAATCAAAAATAAGGCGCGATGACCTGGAGAAGTTAATTATGGCTGCAGCCGGGGTCGTACTTCGGCGAGATATGAGTTTGAACAGGCGACTTTGGGCCTGGTTTCTCGGCCCGGAACCCACGCAAGTTCTCGTTACATCTCCTAATCCTAATGCAGACAGAGAGCAGGAAAAGTCGACAGAAACCCAAGAGCAGTCACGGTCTCGGTATTTTAGCAAAAATGGATTAGATTCTCTGGTCCGTGGTCTTCTCAAGTCAATCAATCAAGACACGTTGCAGGCATCTCAGAAAAGCCGGCCTTTACGCATTGCCTTATCCCTTATGGATCGCTGGGAAGTAGGTGGCTTTGTCGTCCCTGCCGTTTTCCTGCCGATTATGCGCAGTGTACAATCGTTCGAAGGAACAGCTGACAAGTCACACTTTGAGGAGCTATTCCGGAGCGCAAGTGCATTTTTCGACGGCGTCGAAAGTGGCCTCATCTTTTCAGAACTGCTATATCTCATTCAAGGAGACACGAGAGGACATAATGAGCTTTTCGAAAAAAGGGAGAATGACCTTAAGCTAGCCCAGTTCGTACTTGCGAATTTCAATGTCAGAGAAGAAGAGATGTTACTTCTTCATATTCCTCTGTTGACTCTGGCGGCGTTGATCGAAGCCAACGAAATAATATTGACGAATAGACCAGGTTGGCCACTGGAGCAGACTAATCTATACACTCAGCATCTCTTCAAATTACTCAATTTGACACTAAATCTCTTGCCTGAGAGAGCATTTCTTGTCAAGGTCGCTTCTGAGAGTCTAAAAACGGATCCCCGTGAACTGGATAATCAGACTATTGTGAAGAATATCCGGCTATTTTATGATCGCAGCAAGGAAAGCCTTGAATTACCTCCCTTACCCTTCGCTCCACAGGTTTTGTCGGAATTAATATTGCGTGCGGCATACCAGTTGTCCATGTCGGCTCTTGAAGACCTCCATGGTAGTCTTTCTATGAAAGAGACGCTGGGTATTCTTACTGGGCTTTTTAAGAAGACACCAAAATCTCGAATATTGACTGATGGCCATCTAATACGAGCGTTTCAGAAGGCTTTAGATTGTGACAGGTCACAACTCACCACGCAAAGATTCGCCGTTGTCTCCACGGTTGTTTTAGTGGTTACTACTCTGTATGGTATCCATGCTCATGGCTTCTATGTCACTTATGAGCAGCTCTGTGACTTATTGCCGGCATTAATGGACCACCTTTGGGCATTTTTGTCACCCGAAAGCCCAAAGTTTCATGTTGAGGCTGTCCGTTGCATTGGTTCACTGCATTCAATTACATGGCAAGATCACGCTGTTGAGGCTGCCATTACGTCTCTTATGGTCGAAGTTGATTCTCTTCAGAACATATCAACATCCAACGTTCGGCATGTTGAAAGATTCTGTGTTCTATGGAATCATAGCCTCCAATGGGGTCACGAGTCACCAAATCGACCTTCAGAAGGAAATTTTGTGAATGGAAAGTTCTTCGCGGATCGTTCTGCATCTCATGTTTCCCTACTCAAACGGCCTTTGTTCGTAATACTGGATTTATTATCACAAAACTCTGATGAGGCCTACCAAGTTGTCCGCGATTGGATTCAAGATATGCCATCAATCCACCGGTGAGTTGCTGACTTTTGCTTAAATCCGTTGTCTATGCTAATTTTTTCATTAGAGTTCTCCATGTAATTGTGTCTAAGCTTGAAGAGCTTGTAAATGTTGATGGCAATGGAGACAAGGCTCAAGGCTTGGTCGATCCCGATGACCGACGGGAATGCCAATATTTGCTCCAGACTCTCTCCAATCTCATATCATGTCTTTCACAAAATGGTTGGATTACCTTAGTTTCGCAAGCTGTGTCCCAGGTGGAGCAGCCCCATGAGTCACAAACCCCAGAGAGTAAGGTTATCAGGATAGTTCATCAAACACATGCTGATTGATACAGATGCAGCGGAGCAAAAGACTTTTCAAATAGCAATTGCCGAGATTTCACTCGCCTTGGTTGGATCTCAATCAGGTTCAGACACTCAGATATCGGTTGAAGAGCAAATCTTGCAGCGTACAGCACTTTTAGTCCTTCGACAGTTGCTGGTTGGTCTTGGTTCTGAACAGCTTATTGATACCAACATACACATAATTCTCACTGAAAAACTATCCATTGCACTGGATCAAGGCAGTTATATACTTCAGACGACCACTATCGAGACATTACTGGTTGCGCTGAAAGCCAAATTTGCTCATGTCTTGCAACCCCCTACGCAAAAACATAGAAGGACAGGATCCAAGGGTTCCATAAGGAGTGCTTCGCTTCTTTCGCTTAGTACGTCACTGAGCACAGATCGGGTCGATAAGCTACATCAACCGGCAGCTGTACCACAACCACCTGAGCAGCTTTTGAACTGTCTGTTGAAGGGTATCAGCTCTCCAAACTCACGCGGTTGTCTAGAAAAATGGATATTGCTCTTGAGTGAAAGCCTTCCGCTGTATGGCGAATCCATTTTTCAAATTCTCTTGATACTTGTGGAGTGCTTTTGTCGGGAGATACGAAACTCGTTCTCCAGTTTACAGGAAATGTTCGAAAAGAAAGAAGGCTGGGCAGAAGACCGATCAGAACATGTGACGATCGTTTTATTGACTGGTCTCGAGACTTGTATTGCAGCATCTCATGAGCGTCTGCACGCCGAAGAAGTTACTATCTCGACTGCTAGAAGTCCCGACCATCCGCAAACCTTTTTCGGAAACATGGTGTCCAATGTATTTGTTTCAGATGGAGGACCAGCGCGAAATGTGGCCAATGATAGATTGACAGTATTGCTGTGTTTCCAAGATGCCGTTCGATTGTGCTTTTCAATTTGGTCTTGGAGAGCAAACAACAAAGGGAAAATGTCTCTTGATACAGAGTCAGTCGCATCGTTTCAGTATACGTCTTTGCGGATGAGAAACCGATCTCGGGCCTTGTTAGAGCATCTGTTCACGGCAGAAGCACTAGAATGCCTCGAAACGCTAGTCGAGCTCTGGAGCAATTTAGGTCCGTCAGAGACGAGTAAAGCGTCTCATATCTTCAGTCTTTTACATACACTCGATAGAGCTCGCCCAAAGGTCATTATTCCGGCGATTTTCAACTCGATATACAGCCGAACCAACCCAGCTGCTTTGGATCCTACCCGCAAGTCAACGTTGGCCTCAAGTATTTCCGAATCTGAACTTGCGGCATTTTTAGTCACATATGCTCGATCACTAGATGATGATGTATTGGACGAAATCTGGGGAGATTGTACGACATTCTTGCGTGACGTTTTGACCAATCCGTTTCCGCACCGACAGATATTATCTCGACTTGTTGAATTTGCCGGTATACTTGGCGCAAAGATGGAAAATACCAATTTCGGAGATGACCGTCGAATGAGGAAAGAACTTGGTGTACGTATAGACGTTGTCACGATTCTGTGAATACGTGGACTGACGAAATAATAGGACCTACTACTTCGCCTTCTAGCTGCCATCTTCACCAGCAAACCAATGGGATTGTCCCAAGACTCTGGAATTTCTTCAAGACCATCTGCCGACGCCGACGGCTCACCGACGCCGCATGCAACCCCGGATAATATGCTCAGTATATTGATCTCGTCATTACCGGCATTTTTGACAGCTCTTGGTGAGACGGATCGAATTACAAACGCAATATCCAGCATCTCTACCAATGTCATTTCACCAACATTGCGTTCACGACTCTTCCCGAATAACATGAATCAGACTGTGCTAGATTTGCTGCTACAGGTTTCAAGAATATCCGCAAGTTCGAAAGTTTGGAAGAAGGATATCGCGGATGCATTCAATGATCCAAGGTTTTTTGGGTCTCGTGTTGATCTCGTCAAGAGTGGATGGATGAGTTTATTACGGCAATGGATCCTTGTAGACAAGGAACGCTTCCCTGAGCTGTTGTCACGATTGACACCTCCAACTACAGCAGGAATCATGTTTGGAGTGGGAGCGACAGCAGCGAGATTAGAAGCTGATCGCAAAACTCAACTCAATTTGCGCAGGATTGCGCTCCTGATTCTTTCCAATGGCGAGGATCACTTTGTAATAGACTATCCAGCTCTGTTGCAGAAACTCGAAGACCTCCTTCAAGCTACGCATATCTCATCACCATCCTCGGTTACGAGAGCAGAATTGTTCATGGTTCTCCGAGCACTTGTACTTCGTACTTCAACGACACACATGGCTCCGTTCTGGCCTTTGATTAATACGGAGCTACAAGAAGCCATTTCTGCGGTACCCCGTCACCAACAATCAGAGCTTTACGCGCCTTACTCTCTCCTTCAAGCCTCGAAGCTTTTGGACACACTACTGTTATTAGTTCCCGATGACTTCCAATTACAAGAATGGCTGTTTGTGACCGATACAATTGATGCAATTTATCCTCCCGGTCGATGGGAACCCATAGCCCTCGCAGACGAGATAGCTCGGACTCTGGGTCCACACAACGGAATCTCTCCTCTGCCCGGTGATGTCAGCGACAAACAGAGGCTCAACAAGCCGTGTTTGAATTCCGATCGTATCCGCGAGACGCCAAAGGATGAGATTATCGATCGGATATTGAAGCCATTCTTCGAGCGAATCAGTATCCAGGCGTTTGAAAGCACATATAGTATGGGCAATCCTGATCTAGAAGCGTGTATGGATGATCTGTTAGCAGATGTATTCAATGAAAGCACCATGGCAAGTTAAGGCTACCATAGTTTCCAGCACATTTTGCTAGTACTTGTTACACCTGGTCATGTCATATAGTTGTCTATTGATATCCCAATAGAAAAGCGATACCCTGTGAGGATTCAATCATAGCGACTTATCTTACTCCAACAGTGAGATTACGACTATAACAGATTAAGTAATACAAGTCAGTCGTCAATTGAAGATGATCCCCTCTTCCCCGCCAAAGTCAGTCCCATTATGGGCTTGTAAATTGTGCCAAATCTAAATGCAGTCGAACAACTGGCGCCAAAGTCGTATGAGGAAGGAAAGGCTTGAATCCATGATACGAGATAGAATAAGGCCTCCATCCATGGATGTCTCTTTTTTCTTTCTTTCGTCTTTCTCATATTTCATTCAGAAACACTACAAACCTCTAAGATACCGAACCCATCTTCGGCCAACACAACCTGAAAGCAGAACTGAACGGGCTCTCATGGATCATTCTTTCCTTGTAGCAGTCTGTGGGCGATTGGCTAAAATCTCTCGGGCGATGGTGGTATTAATTCTTGGAAATGGAACGCTTTGATTTCGACAGTTAGAAGACGACTCGGTGGTGTCACGCTATTTAAAGATTGCTTCAGGGATTTTCATCAAGATACGAACTTAGATTCTCAACTAAGCCAGTCTCTCCATGCTGCAGATTAAATGGCAGAGAGTTGAATTTGGCTTCTGTAAGAATGTTTCCTAATTAGTGCATCCGGCAAGAGACTGCTGCGGAAGACTGAGTTGGGTAAGATTCCGCATTAGCCCTAATATTCTGGACCTGCTTCCTTCTCTTTCGATCAAACGCCTATCGCATTCTTTCTGAAGACTCGCTACATCAATTATCTCGTGTGCTAATGTGACAATATTCTCGTGATCTTTTGATTGGAGTTGATTGAGCCAATACCTCCACTCCTGCGAACCTTACCCAGAATGTCACTGTATGCTCGCCCGTGTCCTTGACCAGAACCAGAAAGCACATTTCTAATATCAAAGTCCCTCAGGGTCTGTTTATGATGGCGGATATCCTAGCGCAGAAGGGACTTGAAGGTCAGGAATCACAGTCTCTTGATCGCATTTGAACGGCGAGACTTGGTATCTACGGCGGTTGTATGTTCTTCCAATTTACACAAGTGAAAGCCTCGATCTCTAGCAATTTTTTCTCTGAAAGGAGCTATATTCGTGCCGATGGCTGATACCTGGTTCAATTCCCTGCAGAGGAACGTTGTCACATCAAAAACAAGTACAACCATCGTGGCAACAGTGATGATGGATCAGTGCTTATTTGCGCCTATCGGTCTATCGGTTTTTTTCGCTGCGACATCGCTCATGGAGGGTAAAGACCCTCTTCGAAAAGTTCAAGAGAGTCTGATACCTGCACACAAAATTAATCTTATGGTATGGCCATGGATGCAGTTTGTCAACTTTACCTTGATCCGCTTACATTATCGGCTATTGTTTGTGAATACGGTGAACATAGGTATGTTTAGCCAGCATAGAACCTCTTACAAGCTATCCACTAAACTAGGGTTTATGATGGAGTGGCGTATTGAGCTCAACAAGCTCATCCAACCCCATTAAGAGCAGTACTCTTGCTGCTTGAGCATTTTTTGTTAGCCCAACCGTTGAATTAGAATTTGGGTGTACTTGAACTTACTGTAAGCTCATTTAATCGCGGAACATTCTCTAAATCGATTTTGTACCATATGTACTAATTATTTGAAGTCCAGTACCCAGAGTAAGAAAATCTATACAAGAAATGAGATTATAAAATTAGGAAATCTAGGTCCTCGTAACTACAAATTCAGCCTACTACATCAACTACGTTGGTCAAAAGTAGTGCGCTTCCTGGATGTTCTAGTGGACTGGCAACAATGAGGATCACAAAGTTATACTAAAAGTGGCGGGTTTTTGACATCATATTACAAATCCAGGAGTGAACGACTGTTGCCTAGACACATAGATGATTTAGTGTCTAAATAAGACTGACTTCTCCAGGTTTAATCCCATGTAGATCCTCCCGATCTCTCCAAGTTCCTCATGAATCCCTTGAGACTCATGTCGCAACTTTCAAAATGGCAACATCTCAATTTCTCCGTTCTTCTGAATCAGACACGCCCTTTGGCCAACTCCCTTCGTACTGTCGCGTAAAGCCGCAACCATGTAAAATCGACATTCCCGCTCCGGAAATCGCAGAAATTCGGAATCTCGTCCAGAAGGCCAGACTCGGTCCTACGACATTTGAGAACTCTCAAGCTCGACCCAGTACAGAATTTGGGCTGACGCAGTCATGGATGAACGAGGCCGTGAAGACATGGACATCCGAATCTGCTTTTGACTGGTCAGTTTCTTCTACATGTACAACGACCACTAGCTAAAAACACGACTAGGCAAAAAATACAAGACAACATCAACAGCATCCCCCACTTCACCAGTCTAGTAGAGCACAACGGTCATGCATTCTCCATCCACTACATGGCCCTCTGGTCTAAACGGGTCGATGCAACACCCTTGGTATGCATCCACGGCTGGCCTGGGTGTTTTCTTGAGTATCTCTCAATTGCAAAATTGCTACAGTCAAAATATACCCCCGAAACACTGCCGTATCATTTTATTGTACCATCATTACCAGGGTATACATTCTCGTCCGGGCCTCCTGTGGATGGAGCAGACTTTTCTACCTACGATGTCAGCTGCATATTCCGCAAACTGTTCAATAATCAGCTCGGATTTGATCGTTATATGGTCGCCGGAGGCGATATAGGAAGTCGCGTGTGTCGAGCCCTTGCAGCAGATGACGAGCATTGTATTGGGGTTCATCTGACATTCTGCTTCGACTTCGACATGCGCGATTTTCCCCGCGAAGGTCTGACGGATAGTGAACTCCAAGACCTGAACACGATCACTGAGTTCATCCGCACCGGAGTTGGATACGCACAAATGCACGCTACCAGAGCATCTACCATAGGCTTCGTGCTCAGCTCCAGCCCCGTAGCCCTCCTGGCCTGGATTGCCGAAAAGTTTCTACAATGGACCGACATCACCCCCGATATTGAAACGATCCTGACATTCGTGACACTGTACTGGGTCACGGATACATTCCCGCGAAGCATATATCCGTACAGACATGATTTTGCACCGAATGAGAATGTGCCGTGTCATGGAGACGCGGCTAGGTGGCTTGTTCCACGCAACAAGGTGTTTGGGTTTAGTCATTTTCCAAAGGAGATTTTACCGGTTCCTAGAGCTTGGGTGGAGAGGACGGGAGCTGCTGGTAAGGTGACGTTTTGGAGAAAACATGATCAGGGAGGGCATTTTGCTGGTGTCGAGGTCCCGGGGCCATTGTTGGAGGATTTGGAGGCTTTTGCGAAGCATGCTAAGCAGTTGTAATTTCTTAGTAGAAAGGTTCACCAAGCATGTCTATTATTCTATCTGCGTGTTAGTTATTTAAGCAGTCAAGTCCTAAGCAGTCAGTAAGTCGTCTCGTCAATTTTTGCTTGAAATCAATCAAGCATTCTTATAAGGCAGCACGTCCAAGCGGCTTCTGCACAGCTTTCGCCATCCTCTTCGACACAGACGTCTTCTTAAACGCCTCCTCAATTTCCTCCAACGACCGCCCCCTCGTCTCCGGCATGAAAATCGAACAAACCAACGCCGTCAAAAGCGAGCATCCACCAAACAAGAAATAAGCACCATAACTGCTATTCGCCAACAATATCGGCGTCGTCAGTGCAACCAAGAAATTCGCACTCCAGTTACTTCCGTGCGCCAAACTTGTAGCTGCAGCACGCGTACGTTGGGGCTGAATCTCGGCAGCGTAGATCTTGATACCCACACCCCATGAGAGGGAGTATAGCATTGCGAACAGGTATATGGAGACGATGACAACCCATCGTCCCGCGCCGGAGTTGGTGTGTACTGCGGTTCCGGCGTAGAGGCCTCCGATCAGGAACATGATGATTCCGAGGCCGATGCCGCCGTAGATTGTGCTGTGACGACGGCCCCAGCCGTCGGCCCAGATGAGAGCGGGGACTGTGACGCCGAAGATGGCTAGAGCAGAGACTCCGGAAGCGAGAAACGATGCTTCGGAGGATGAGAGGCCGGCCTGTTGAAAGAGGAGAGGAGCATACTATCTCGTTAGCCGATGAACATGTTATCAAGCAAGAGATACTCACGTAAAGTACCCCATCAATACCACTGAGTTGCTGCATTCCCATCATGAAGACTGCAAGGAATGTACGGTCACGCACATCATGTGCGAAAAGTTCCCGTAGACTGCTTTTCCTCTTCTTTTCTCCTTGATGGGTATCCTGAGGAATTACCGGGCGTGAAGCAATAATTTCATCCGATTCAGTGATCTCACGTATCTGTTCTACAATTTCGATCTTTTCGCGCTCTGCATGGCTAACGCCCAGAGCATCCCATGTTGCGGCTGCTTCTGCTGTACGACCATGAAGGGTAAGCCAGCGCGGCGAGGGGGTAAGCCACAGTGAAGCCAGCGAGAATGAGAATGCTAGAACAGACAAAATGGCAAATGGGAGTCGCCATGAGAGAGAGGAGCCGATATTACTGGAACCATAGCAAATGAAGAAACCTACACAAAGGCCCATGGTGATGAGTAGCTGGGGTGCGGATGTGAGTGGTCCTCTTGTGCTGGGGGGGGAGATTTCGCATATATACCTGCTCTGGTTAGTAAGATAGCATACTTCTCTCGAAAAAATTGAACATACACGACCAATGTACCCAAGTATAACCCCTCGCCAACGCCTTCAACACATCTTCCAACAATGAACATGGCCAAGTCAGCAGCGCCCGCCTCGAGTGCAGCACCAAGACCAAAAATAAAAGCCCCTAGACTTATCCCCCTAGATCGACCGAGAATGTCTGCAATCTTGCCCGCAAAGAAAGATGAAATGGCAGCTGGGATGAGAATGGCAGAGACGATCAGACCGTGGACAGTGGAGGATACAGAGCCGAAATATGAGATGTAGCTGTTCATAACGGTTACAGGACCGATGATTCCGGTGTCCATTCTGCTTGGTCAGCTCTATATGACCATCTGAACCGGTGGAGAAATATACACACCCGAAGAGAAACCCACCAAATGAGCACAGAATGCTCGCAAGCACATATTTTGGAGGAAGACGGAGAGTGATCATTTTGATGTCTCCCCCCTGCGTTATCAGATTCAGATCGCTGCTACAGGATTATCCAGTCTTATCGTGGAGGAAAGTCTGAGAAGGGACGACTGAAGCAGTGACGAAGCGGATGTATATATCAGATTGACAATCAGTGATTTATAATCGGATATGCTCTGATTTGCATGAGTCGCAATGAGTCACTCACGAGACAAGCAAGTAGCATTGATCATCAAAGATGTATGATGCAAGAGCAGCAGGTGTACTTTTCTATATCCCACTGCCACCCAAAAGTGACAGAGTGCAACTCTATCTCACAAAAATGGCACCGTTTTGTTACCCGCACTGTGGAAATCTCCTAACGTGGTAAGGCATATCCACTTTTGGCAAATTTTTCATATGTTCTCATATCGCAGCTACTGGCTCTAGTGTTTGTACCCGTCATCTTGTAGGCTGTAGCTGAGTATGTTTATCAGCGACTTTTATTATGGAGCGGTTCCAGACCTCCACGAGTCCCGCGAAGTTTTCCAACTGCGTGACCGCCAAATGACCCACTGCTTCGGGGATTTGATCAACCGGAGCACTAGACCTTCGAGACGAGTCGGGTCGGGGCTCGTGTAAATTTCCTATTTCTATTAGCTACGATTCCGAATTCGGCATCTTTGACGACGAGCGTGATCGGGATTCGTACCTAGGTGCCTATACGAACCATATTTTTCCTGCCAGGTGGGCTGCTATTACACTTATTATATAGAACCTTGATATAATACCAGTTAAATAGGATTTATTAAATCGCAAATTTAGCCGTTCTTCACTCTGTCAGTCTCATTTTCACATTTCTGAAGCTTTTTTTTTTTTTGGGAATCATTACTGGAAGTTCTACCAGACTGGTATACGTCATTATTGTAGCTTGAGCTCTACGAGCGAGGCCCAACAAGACAGCACGGCTTGCAAAAAGGATTCGGTCCTTTGAGGTCTCGTGTTCCGGAACCGTGCCGACCTGGAGCCCTAAGTGTCATCTTTGACGGGATACCCCATTGTTATTATGATTTCCTATTTAGGCAACACAAAGGCCTGGATTATCTCCTATTTGAGTAATTACGCGTCCTCATTGATCGACCCAGTCGTTGACGGTCCACATCAAGAACCTGAGACGACGACTGTCTAGATTGCTACATGAGAGCTTGGCAGTACAACTACGGAAAACATTTACTTATTTTACTTTAATCTAAGTCAAGTTATATTTTATAGATTAGATAAGTTGTGCAGATCTGCTCCACACATTTGCATAGACAACTTATACATTCTAGTGTTGGCGCTTTGTAATTACAATATCCGTAATTACGTGTAAATTAGAGACCATGCTCGTAAATAAATTTGCATTCGTAATTACAAATTTAGGGTTATATAAGGGGCCGAAGGCCCCACAAAATTTTCATAGATCTGACCTAATGTAGAGGCTCTGATTGGTTTAGAGAGGCTTGCTACTTGATCACGTGAGGCTTGGCGTATGTAAATTGTATGTAAATTAGAGCAAATTTTGTAATTACACCAACACTACAGCTCATCCGTGTTATTTGTGCAAACTTTTCCTTCAATTGGTTGGGGTGGTTTTTTTTCTCTCAACTCGAACCTTCATTAGGCAAATCTGAGTAAACGAATACTGTTGTGGAAGTCTCATAGTGAAGGACCATGTGTAAATCAAGGGGGAGGATCCTGCTATCAGGAACATGAGCTTGTTCATATACCAGATATACCTAGGTAAGATTCAATCATGCCCAGCTTTGGAATTATCTTCTTTTAAAGCATGGAAAATGTGCGTTATAGTATAGATACGTCTCATAATCCAGAATCTCAGCACCCCTGGATATCAAGGCCAATCGAGCCTCCAGTCCACCATTTCTGAATATTGAGGTTGCTAACACAATCATTCCAGCTGCGTAATTTTGATACTGGCATCGTTGAGCTTGACCTTTTCGGAAGTCTCTGGAGCTGATGTCACTTGAATAACCTTCAAGACCTCATGCGTCTTACCCGGATTGACTATTTCAATGTCCTTTTGGCCAGCAATAGTCCCGTTCACTAACAGCTCCAGGCCATTAAGGTCATCATCTTCTGGCTTTTCAAGTCTTGAGTTAACAGGAGTGATGGACCCCGGTCGTATAAGTATCGGCAAGGTGTCAAATCCGTGGGTCTCAGTATACCAGCGACCACACTCATATGTCTTGGAATAATCAAACCAGGATCTCCACTTTCCTTGGGCGTGATCGTTCTCATCACCGTTATGAGGAACATAAAAGGTTACCCGACCTTCCTCATTGAACACCGGCGCAACTAGCAGGTTGCTTCCAAGCATATACTGTGTGTCAAGAGAGTATGTGTTCAAATCCTTAGGGAACTCCAGAAACATTGCCCTCATAAGAGGTGTTCCAGTACGATGACCCTCTAAAGCTTCTTGCAGTAAATATGGGGTGAGCATGATCTTCCGCTTAGTGCAATCCCGTAAAACTTTACTACAATCCTCGCCGTAAATCCAGGGCACACGGTATGATGATGAGCCGTGCAGGCGCGAATGTGAGGATAACAGTCCAAATTGGACCCAACGTTTATACAATGATGGCGAAGGCGTCCCTTCAAAGCCACCAATATCTGACGCCCAGAAAATATATCCCGAGAGCATTAGAGAAAGACCCCCGCGGAGAGACTCGGCCATGGCCTCGAAAGTACTTTCACAATCGCCTCCCCAATGAACAGGGAACTGCTGGCCTCCTGGAGCTGCACTGCGTGCAAACAAAAGACTCTGAGATTTGCCAGTCCGCTTGGTCATAACGTCGTACACAATCTTATTATATAGGAATGCGTAGTAGTTATGCATCAGCGTGGGATCGGCGTCGTTGTGGTATCGAACGTTCTTAAAGGGTATTCTCTCGCCGAAATCAGTCTTGAATGAGTCCACACCAAGATCCATCAGTCGCTCAAGGTGGTTCGAATACCATCGTACAGCTTCAGGGTTTGTGAAGTCAACAATTGCCATACCAGCCTGCCAAAGATCCCACTGCCAAACAGCACCATCCAAACGCTGTCGCCGTTAGCAATTGATAGCTTTGTATTCATGGGGACCCAATATTTACCTTGATGAAATATCCATGTCTCTTCCCTTCCTTGAATAGAGGGGACGCCTGACCAATGTACGGGTTGATCCACACAGAAATCTTCAAACCCCTATCCTTCAATCGCTGCAAATACCCAGAAGGGTCAGGGAACATAGAGGAGTCGAAGTCGAAATCGCACCACTGGAAAGATTTCATCCAGAAGCAGTCAAAGTGGAACACGCCAAGGGGAATATCCCGCTGTCGAAAGCCATCCAAAAATCCCGTCACTGTCTGCTCGTCATAGTTGGTAGTGAAGCTGGTCGTCAGCCAAAGATTATAGCTCCACGCAGGCACCAGAGCAGGTTGGCCGGTGAGTTGGGTATAACGCTTCAGTATATCTTTTGGTGTAGGGCCGTAGATAATGAAGTATTCGATCTCCTCGCCAGCAACGGAGACATTCACTCGTGTTGTCCGCTCGGATTGGACCTCCAAACTCACCCGCCCTGGATGGTTGATAAATACACCATATCCAGCAGAGGTAAGATAAAAAGGTATGTTCTTGTAAGCCATATTGGACGAGGTGCCTGCGTCCTCATTCCAGATATCAACAGTCTGTCCGTTCTTGACGAACGGACCGAATCGTTCACCCAAACCGTATATTTTCTCACCCACACCCAGGTCTAGAGCGGCGAGCATATATCCTTGTCTCTCCATGAACATCCCATCTTCGTAACGCGATTTGGAAGTGGATTGATCTCTGACGTAGCCTACCGAGCGAAAGGAATGGCCTGTAAGCTTGCCCTCGGGGCTTGAAAAGCGGAATCCCAGCTCATTCTTGGCTGTTGTAACGGCCAAAGTCAATGGGCCGCTAGAATATCGTATCTGCTCTGTGCTCTTGTTGTCGATTTGTACTTCTGTCGGTGACTCGTTCTTGATCTCATAATGTGGTCCCCGATCGACACCGCCATCCCTACGACAAAAAGTTGCATTAGTCCCTAGTTATCCAAAAAAAAAAAAAAAAAAGAAAGAAAAAAAACCCAAAAATACTGGCAGGGATGTCTCTACCAATGCACTAGCCTCACGCCGATAATGCCTTGCTGGGGCGAACAAATGTGCGCGGAAATTGTACCTGTGTCGGGTATTAGCGTTCTGTTTATCGACTTTCTAATTCTTTGTTGGTAGCAAACTGGAGTTCAAAGTATCGCCTCGATGTCTCTGGGTCTTGGCCATGAGCAAATCAACAGTGTTCTCGGTGGTGGTGGCGCGTTCGACATGGTTCATCCAGTCGATCTGGACGCCTTCCTATACAAGCAATGAATCTGTGTTCCGCGGGCGTTAGGCCATGGCAGGTTAAAGAGGGGGGCGTACACGCAACAGCCACATTCCCTCCGTGAACTTCATGATGAGTGCGGGATGTTTTTTTGTAATTATCTCCTCTCAAACGTCCAAAGGAGTTCTAGTCTTGGGTCCACTTCGAAGAAGCAATCTGCTACCAAGTAAGGACCAGAATGCAGCAAAGAAATATCGGCTGAAACACTTATATATGCTTTTAATCTTCAAAGTAATCTTAGCTCTGTCTCTGTAAAATACGTCACATGTGCTTCTTCTGGCAGGTGAATTTTCATTTTCGGAGAATACACCGATTGAGCTCATTTCCAAGGTGGAGCTCGAAATGCTGGCTAAATTGCTGGCTAAATCTGGATAAAAAGGTATAGATAAATGCACTCGGCAACAGACTCCGGATCAGTGTTCGGGATCCAACATTTCGGGTTCCTTCTAGACTAGGTCTAGGCCGTCCAGCGCCTAGGGCATTCAGTGGAGTTTTCCGCAAGCTTCGCGTGACATTTTTGAATCTTCAACCGGAGAGCATCGACTGTCCGGAGATTCCCCCACCGGGGTATTGTGGGACATTGCGGTGGTGGCTCATGGTTGCGAATGGCGGCACTGGTGCGTTTTGTAGGACGGATTCACCATTAAAAATCTGGGTAGCCTTTACACCCGGAAGACGAGGGTTATGCCCCGAAGTGAGTTACACTTTGAGCCGATACGAGTGAGGCCAGTGTGCGCAGTCTACAAGATCAAGACAGACGTAGGACAATATCGGTGTATAACAAATACTGGGGTCACTGTGATAAGTTTCATGACTCAAGGTTTGATTGTCTACGAAGTCTCTATACATGTAGCATCAACTGGTACTCGTCATATTCAAATTTGTGATCCTTCTGTGGATTTATGACACCACAATGTCGCATTGCCAATGATATCTTGAGCGCTCCTACCGATCAAGATAGTAAACTGCCCAGGCTCTACCGTGTATTGCAGTTTTCGATTCCACAGTCCCAAGTCCTGAACGGAGACGTCAATCTTCACCGCTGCTGTCTCTTCGGCCTGAATTTCCACCTTCTTGAATCCTTTCAATCTTCTGTTCGGGATATCCACACTAACAATGTTATCCACCACATAGAGCTGGACAACCTCTGTACCATTTACCGGGCTGGTATTTGTAACGTTCACTTCTGCAGTTACGGTGTCCGAAAATGTAGCGTTCACCTTACCCAAGGAAATGTTCGAATATGAGAATGTTGAATACGACTTTCCATATACCAAATGGATACCATGGTTCTGGTGTCCCGATAACGTCCTGATGCCCAAAGACGATGGGTCCCATGATCATCGACATGCCCCGAGTCCCCAATTGATCGACCAGAGTCTAGATAGTCATAATATATCGGAAGAGAGCCAACATCATATGGAAAGCTAACCGATAGTCGACCAGACGGACTATAATCGCCAAAGAAAATGCCTGCAAGAGCATTTCCTCCTTGTTCAGTTGGGTAGAATTGCTGGACTAAGGCAGCAGTGCTGTTTGCTATCCATGATTCTGTGATAGGTTTGCCGGACGAGAATACAACAACTGTAGGGATGCCTGTCTCAGCAATTGCTTTGACGGGGGTACCGATGGCAGCCCCTTTCACGAGCTATGACTTGGGCCATTTCATTGACCAACTGCGTATTCGGGAGTTAGAAGAAGCCATCAGAGGTATTCCTTGTAAGGAGGAAATGCACTTATATCTGGATTCTACACAGAGGTATATGCGATAGGGGAATTGAATACGGTTGCGTTCAGCAATAGGAAACTGTGGATTCCAATGTCTCTCTGTCAGCATCCGGTGCTTTATAAGTTGATCTAGATCGCGGAATACACAAACCTTCAGACTGCACAATGGCGGGTATTCCTAGCCTTGTTTCATTGACGAGATAGTCTTGCGCTTTTTTGATATTTTCTGCAATCCAAGACGCCGGAGAAGGATATCCAACTGTGAAAGAGAAGAAAAAAAGACCATGATTCAGCAGCTTGATTATGAAATAGCTATAAACTATACAGTGAAGGGACCTGCCTTACCGTAAAAACTACCAGCCTTCAATTTCATATTTTCAACGAGCACTGACTGGTTAAAAGCGCCTGTTTCCGGGTCCATCCAATTTGAAATGTCTCCTACACATTCGTCAGCTGTCCTCTGTCTCATTTGGCGGCATCCAAAGCATTAAGGTAACCATCATACCCTGGATCAATTGAGCGGTCTTTTCCTCAATGGTCATTCCAGATAAGAGGTCAGAAACCCTCTCCTCTTATTGGAGGATTTTACCACTAGCACTGAAGTGGCAGTCGAGAAAATATAGAGTGGTAATCGGTTAGTAATATTGATCTGTCTAACTTAGCTAATATTTCTATGGCTAATTCCTATCCTTTCATAACTCCGATTTTTGTGTTAAATAGATTCATGCGCTCTATCCGAGTTGAGT
Organism: Talaromyces ruber; assembly: GCA_022813215.1. Taxonomy (NCBI): domain Eukaryota; kingdom Fungi; phylum Ascomycota; class Eurotiomycetes; order Eurotiales; family Trichocomaceae; genus Talaromyces; species Talaromyces ruber. Next base: position 335,060 of record JAKLMW010000013.1, on the reverse strand, counting down.
GTAGTGGTAAATTTGGCCAACACCTCTACTGGTACAGATAGGGTCCTTGTATTTCGGCCTTTTGCTTCCTGCATCCTTTGCAGCCGTTGTTAAGGCCAGGCCCGGTGTATTTAGACATATTAGTTTGACCATTTTCTAGTTTTTGACAGTGAAAATCTATCTTAATATTCAGTCTAGGTGAATATACAAACTAGAAGCGGAGAAGGGTCAGCTATTATATACCCTTAGAGCAAAGCCAAGTGTCTTGACATTGTCCGGCAGAAACCTGACGACGATCTTCATCAAAAAAGACCTACTCTCTATTCTGTTGCATAATTTGACATGCATGATGGCTTTTCTTGAACTTTATTCACTGAGCTACACCGAATCTTGGAAGTATCCCCAGCTGTGCTGGATTTTAGCGTATCAAAACCAAGACTACTATCCAGTATCCACTATGACCTGAAATGGAACCCTGGATAAATATATCGCGTAACCTTATACTACTTTCCAAACAGGCTGAATGGAATGCTATCAGAAAGAGCGAAGTCATCTTAGTTTCCCCGCCCTTTATGGGGTCGTTTTAGCCAAAGACCGGGAATTATAGGGTTTCAAAACACCGGACGATCATCAAATGCTCATCCTCGTAATTTGCGTACAGCTGCATATATGGCATGATATAGTGGAGCCGAAGAGGTGCTACGTAACTGCAGCTTTCAGTGGAATACATCATGAACCAGAGCCTTGTCCAGAAGAGACTAAATATGACTTGGAACGGTTTTTATGTATAGACATTGGTGAGAGGCGTGATATAGCATAGCATACCCTAGTAAAGGAGTAGTCTGAGGACAGATTCCTCTGTTAACCAGAAAGCGAGAGAAGCAAGGACCGGGGACACATGAGTTATTAATACCCTTGGGTGCTTTTCAGGCTTTATTCAGAGCTATTATATTGCACGTTCATCAAATTATGTCGTAAGGCATTATTAAGGCCCTATCCGCATATTAATATGAAGCCACCACCGGAGGAATCAACGTCTTCCATCCGCACGGCATCCCGATCCCTGTCGGGCGAAAAGCATATGCATGTGTTACCTACAGGATGATCTAACGAACCTTGGAAGGCCCGATGATAGCCATATTTGGCTAAATAAGCCTTTTCCCACATCCGCTAATCGTCCAGGTGATTTTCTGATGCCGTCTTGCATGGTTGGTTTCGCGTACTACGTATGCTTGTCTTTCATTATTAGCACGTTAGATATAGGATAAATGGTGACCAAATCTCGATTGGCACATACCGCTATAGTGAAGTTTGATGCATTCCTTACACTAGTATCATAAGTATAATCAGGCAGTTCAGGCGCAATAGAATTACAGAGGTGACTTGAAGCTGTACAGGGGTTATTCCGAAGAATGATTGGAATTTGAAGTACTCATTCAGCTACAGAGTTAGCCTTGAAGTATACACAATTGTCCGTACATGTGAGTTCTGACAATTCCCGCCGGAATTCCTCTATTTTCATCAAAAGTCCCTCTCTCCATCATGAAGTTGTTCTTTCTGGAGTCCCTTGTCGTCCCAAGTCTGGGGTTTTGCAAAGGTATCGTTACCTTTCGCTGGCGTAAGATAACGAGATCCACGTTTCTCAATCTCGGGCATCCTTGGAATTCTCAACCTGAGTCACATTGGCCTGGGACTCCTCCATTGCTATCCCCTTCTCGTTGAGGTCGTTGCTTAGCGTTCCCAAGGCTCTGCCGCCAAAGAGCAAGTCGATTTCCTCGAGCGACTTTTGCTTGGTCTCTTGAAATAAGAAGTAAACAGTAGGGATAGTAACACAAACATCTGCAAGGCGAGAAATGAATCGTTAGCGTGAGAGAATACAATGATGATGCGTATCGTATATAGGTAGCAACGAGAAGGCATCTAACTTACTGAAGGCTGCAAAGATAAAATAGAATTTCCAGCCCAGTTTCGCCAAAGCAAAGGGAGACACTTGACTCCAAAGAGTGCTCACACACCAGTTACCGATACCCGTTGCAAAGGCATTTCCCTTGCCACGGATTTGCATCGGCATGACTTCCGACATGTACACCCAGCTGACCGGACCGAAAGACATGGAGAAGATTGCGGTGACGCAAAACAGGAAGAAAACGCCGCCAATGCTGTAGCCGTGTTTGCTGCCGTCCAGGTTCTGCGAGTTGAGGGCCGCTTCACAGATCAGGGCGACCGTAATTGCGGCAGCGCCGAAGATTAGTGGCCATCGTCGTCCCACACGATCTAGGAAGAAGACAATGAAAATCAGGTTCGCTAGGGGGCCAACAACGTTGTAGATTCCGGAAACAAGTGTTGCATTGTTGCCCGTGATGCCTAGCGCTTTGTACCTGAATGATGATGACAAGTTAGAGGGTCTCGGTTTTCCGTCATGGTGTCCGCAAGGTGAAGCTCACATGATATTTTGATAATAGTTGATAACGTTGATACCAGTCATTTGAGTGAATACCTGCACGGCAGTTCCTAGTCTTTGGACTATAGTTAGCTATCGGTCCGATGTATCATGAAAGATGGCTGATCTGAACTTACAGGAGACGCTTCCGCCACTGCGGTACTCGGAACATAACCATCCAACCAGAATTCGTAACTTCCCTTTCTGCGTCGATTGTGGCCTTGATTTCAGTAAATTCCCTTTGGATCCACTCATCATTCGTGCCATCGTAGTGAAGGCGGCTCAAGACCCTTAGAGCCTCGTCGTCTTTTTGTTTTTCAATCAGGTGACGGGGCGACTCAGGAAGCCAGAACATGCCCACACACAGCATCAAAGCTGGCAGAGCTTGAAAGGCAAGAGGAAATCTCCATTGAACCTGGCTAGTATCTGGAGCATGTAAGGAGCCATAGCCGATCCACGTGCTAACGATGAAGCCAACTCCGATCATCTGTTGAGCAAGACCGACAATTCTAGACCATTTAGCATCCATCACGCTACGGGTTCGATGCACAGGCCCAAACTTACAAACCACGACTCTTAGGATGCGCGCATTCTGCCTGATAAACGGGCACGGACATACTCAGAATACCAACGGCCCATCCAGCTACAATGCGACCCACGAGGATCATGGCCAGGTTTCTTGCCGCACATTGTAGAATCGAACCAATCACAGAGATCAGGGCTCCAACTTGGATAGTACGTCTGCGGCCGAGACTGTCAATGGCCAAACCAGCTGTGAGGGCACCGATAGCAGCTTTTTTGGGGATTAGTACAGTGAATTAAAGCAATGAAAGGAGACAGCTTACCGCCACCAGAAAATGTACTATTAATGGCGCCAATGATGGAGGAGGTCTGTGTGGTGTTGAAGAATGCCAGAAAGTTCGGAGAAGCAATCACATCAGTCATCACACCGGAATCATAACCGAAGAGAAAGCTTCCTGTGGCTGCAAAGGCCGCCAAGGCGATCGTGAAGCTCTTACCCATGTTGTCAGTGGTATTCGGAGGGAAGGCTCAACTAACAGAAAGATTATGTCTGCGTAGATAGATCTCTTACCAGGAACGGCAATCATCCATGGGACACATGGCTCTTTAGTTATAGCGTTGTCTGGGGCCAACAATGGGGACAGGAAATGTACATAGGCTAAATTGCTTCTGTAATTCTTGGTAGAGATCGTATTTTAACCAGAATTTCTCTGTACCAGGCCCAACCTCGCCCTGTGAGCCGGATTCGGGAAGAAATCGGAAAACTATGTACGTACTACAATTGATATCAACCCCATACTACGGATCAAAGTGTGGGGGTGGCCGACCCGGTCATGCCACAATCTTCTCCGGCGTCCGGAGCACTCGCCGGGGGAACTTTTCATCCTTCAACTACTGGCCTTAGACCTGAAAGACTGCCACCAGGCTAGTGTCAATGGATGTTTTTGCTTGGGTAACATTCTATCTTTGATCTTATTCGTGGATTAATGCTAGCCCGTCATTCCCGCACTATACTCACGATCCCGGGTCTTTTGAATAGAAATCTTGGCTATGTGAGTGATGTTGCAAGAAGAAACTTATATACATTTTCGTTATCTAGTTTTAAGAAAAATGTACTTCTAAGCTCATGTTCCCATCGACACAGTTGCAGGACGACATGGAATCTCTACTCAGGGCCCAATGGAGATACGACCGTTTACAGCTTTGTTGCGTCTTCCGAAGTGAACAGTGTCTCTGACGGCCTCTTCGGATTCTATACCTATCTTGTCTCGAAAAAAAGGGTTTCCATCCAGCCAATATATTCAAAGCGTTGAGCTAGGTATGGAACCATTTACTGGGAAAGATGGGCAGCTCATAGCAACTCTGTATACTGTTTCGATCAACTGAATATTGATTCATCTCAGCCCTGTGCTTTCCAAGATTTCTGAGTAGACCAGCTGATATGAGCGGATTCGGATATGCTTTAGCTTCTCTTTCTTTTGTTGTACTTCTTGTTGTTCATTACTCTTTGACTTCTTTATTTCTGCCTACGTAGCTTTCAAGGTAAAAGCAAACATACGCAGGTATGACAACCAGACCCGACATTAACGTTAAATCGCCCGTCAAAATCAAATTGATTCTTTTTTTTTTCTGAAGTTTTTTTCGTGAGAGTCAAATTATTATTTTACTATCGTTTCAAGGTTTCGAGTTTATATTACGACACGCACACGGAACGGACATCGTAGAGCCCCTACTATGTAGTATTGTGCCTGTGGATGTCTAGGACAAATGAGGGAAAATATTGATTATATTACAGTACTGGTATCAGCAAAACCAACTAAAGACGGCGAAATATCATTGTACATAGTAACAATATGTACGTCGATTGGCTGCGGTGCTACCCACTAAGAGGTTAAGTTGTTGGCGTGACCTTAATGTAGCAACGGCTTTCAACTTCTACTTTACCGAATAGCCGGAATACCATGAACTGCTAATATTGATGAATTTGACTCCAAGTGCTTAGCAAGTTCTCTATGCGCATTCCTAATCTGGCCTCTGTAGCTAGCGTATTATACGTCTAAATGAGTGGCTTATTAGCACATTCCATCCAGTGCGGAGTGTGTCAGGCGACCTTTACTCGACAAGAACACCTCGCTCGCCATTCTCGCAGCCACACCACGGAGAAACCCTTCGAGTGCCCATATTGCAGGAAGGGCTTCTCCCGTTCGGATGCCCTTCATCGCCACATCAAATCGCACAAGCAAAAGCCAGTCGACCTGGAAGCGAGCAGCGCTAGAGCTTGCAAGTCATGCTCGGTGGCTAGGGTCCGTTGCACGCGGGGAAATCCCTGTGACCGATGTAAACAGCGACAGTTGGAATGTGTTTATCCTCTGTCACGAAAGCGGAAAAATTGTTTTTCAATGCAGTCGCTGCGTACCTCTTCTGGCAGGACAAACATTTCTGAAGGCACGGAGACAACGCACGCGGGCGGATGGCTCTCTTTACCAACGCAGCTCACCAACACTTTGACATCTTTAGAAAATGAGGTGAACATAAATTTTGAAGGCCCCTGGGCACCGTACAGTCTCAACCTAGACGCAGGACTGAACGAATGGACCCCCGGCATGCTGTCTGGGAATTGGCCGTATGCTCAAGACATGGCTTTGGAGAAGAGGCAATTCGAAAATACTGGCATCGCACCTCAGGGCCCCTCTGGGTTGGAAAGAAGTCTTGCACAATCCTGCGAAATGCCCACTCTTGGCAGTTCTAGTCAGTCGACACCAGTACATTCTACAGCACCAGGGTTGATTTCATCTACTCTGGAACCTGGCGGGACGCGAGATGTGCCGGTAAGCTCTCCCCCCGTAGTTGACGGACTGTATTATGCGGAAGGTACTGTGGGGAGAGCGGCGTTTAATGGGCTCAGCCGGCGAAGCAGTAGGTTGCAATCTATCGCATCAGAGAGAGAAGGAGCATCCGAGGCTAGTGGCTTCACGTCAGTGTCGCAAGAAGCTTTTGTACCGGGAACGGTATATGACAATCTCTTATGCAAGGTTCGAGCTGAGCACGAATCTTCAAGTCTTGAATCGGATATGCCCACGCGGAGCGAGATTGAGCAGTATGTTCAATCATATTTTGAAGGGTTCCATGCGACGTATCCTTTCCTCCGAAACAACCCAAGTCAGTTCGCTTCAAGCAAGACTTGGATCTTGCTTCTTGCTGTGGCGGCAGTTGGCGTACGATATTCTCGCGAGGACAGAAGTGAGGGTTTGAAGACCTCTCTTTCTCACCTACTGGATCAAATGGTGAGCAACCGCTTCATCGAAACGAAATCTGGCGACAATGAGCAGGCTTGGATTCCTGGCGCGGACGCTCTTGAAGCGAGTGGTCTGGATCTTGTTACCGTGCAGGCAGGGCTATTGAACTGCCTTCTTCTACTTCACTCTGGCCGAAAAGATTCCGTAAGGCGTGCCCTCGACCAAAGATACAGACTTATTGAGGCCTGCGATCAGTTGAAACTGCTCTCGACAGTGGAGTCAATTCCGGCAACTGACATAGAAGCGGCGAATTCAAGAGACGTTTTCGCACACTGGTTTGACGAGGAGGCGCGGATCCGGACAGGCTGGATGATATGGGTGCGTCGTTTAGTCATCGAACACTGCAAAGGCTTAGCAGATCTAACACTCTTACATTCCTAGTTGCTCGACTCTATCGTCCTATACGCGTTTGATGGCCTGTCCCTGTTGCAAATCAAAGATGCAAAGACTCCGCTCCCCTGCCATGAGGAAGTGTGGAATTGTGACCCAGCGGATATGATCACAAAAGATAAGAATCGATCGGGTCAGTCTTATCTTGACTAGAATAGACGACAGACTGTATTATTAACGAGTGACGGAATCTAGTGACTCTTGTAGATGCGCTCGATATTCTTCGCTCGAGGAAAAAGCTGCCTCCAAATCTCGGAGATCTCGCCACAATTATGCTAATATTTGCCATATGTCGGCGAACGAGAGAGACTCGAGGCATTCAACACCAGACCGAGTCGAACATCTGTTCGCCTGCAGCCAAACAGCAGCACTGCGACCTACAGTTAGAGTGGGCCGTGCAGTCGGTATCAAAATGGCGTAATTGTGCTTGCGACTGCCTAGATATTTTACATTGGGACGCAAATGCCACTGTAGCACGGACTAGGGGGTGGGAAAGCGCGACTATATTCCACCTGCATCTCGCAAGACTACTAATTCTTGTTCCGATCCGTCATATACAACGACTTGCAGCTCCTCGGCATCCAGACTACAGCGGGTACAAGACCTCAAAAGACTATGTGATGCAATGGGCAAGGCTTGACAAATACAAGGCGAGGCTAAGTCTCGTCCATGCCGGGGCTTTGTTCTGGTACACTCGACGATTCAGCAGCAGAGGCTTGCTGGAGCCCTTTGGGTTGTATGCTGCAACCTTGACTATCTGGGCGTATAGCACATATATGCACCACAGCGGGAGAGAGGGTGTTAGAATGAGCGCTGAGTCAATTGACCAACCACAGGTCGACAGTTCAGTGCAACAATATGAGCCATCTCACAGCACGAAAAGACCACAAAATGATGAGGGTGGCGTTGATAGCCAGTCAACTGTCATTCAACTAGACCGGCCTTGCGATGATGAAATCGTCCAGTTATATGTTCGCTTAGACTCCCAAATCTCTGCGCGAATGGCGGGCGTCGGCATCATTGGCGAGCCATCGTCTCCGCTGAGAATCCTGAAGCAAGGTATACGATTACTGGATGGGTTGGAGTACGAGGAATCGAGCTGCCGTATTGATAATCTTGGGAATCCCGCGATGATAAATTTCGGCTGGGGAATAAGTGGTTCTTTCTCTGAGAGTTTGCGGTCTTTCGTCACAGCACAGCGCGACCCAAGACAAAGAGATCAATTGCGCAGAGCCGTATCATAGCTTTTCGTAGCATTCCAAGTCGTCTCCTGAGGTTGGTCCAAAGGCAACGGAATTTCGAGCGAAGGCCGCTCCTGTGTTAATCACGTCTCACAGAGATATGACTTCGGGGAATAGATCATTGTCGCTCTGTTTACTTTGGTAGAGGGCCGAAGTGTAGTTTAAACTTATGGGCGCGGTTGCGGAAACCCTACAACCAATACGTAGGTAGCTATAAATGAACTACGTATGAATTCTTCCACGTAGATTGACTGAAACAAGCGGGAAGTAAACCTGTCTTTTGCTCGGCACTGGTTTCTCTGCGTAAATGGAAATTCAGTTGCTATTTTGCGCCGGATGGAGATCTCTCTTTCCCATTTGTCATTTTTGGCATATGCGCATTGAGTAACGATATGTTACTGATAGACACGACATTCGACGTGTGTCCTTAGATTCATCAAAAGTTTCAGTCATGATCTTAGATTTTCTTACTATGGTGATTGAATGCTGCGGCCAGGCTTATGGGGCATCAAGAAGATCCATGCAGCCCGGATGTCCTCTTAAGGCTCTTTTTTTTTTTTTTTTTTTTTACTAATTCACAGCCACCGCGACTCCAACGACAAACCAATCCACCCACATCTGCAAATTGGCGTTTCGATTATAAGTCTATAAGGCAGACTAATGTGGCTGATATCCCGGTCCGTATCGTAGGTCACATAAGTAAAAAATCTAGTGACCAATCATATAACCGTCAATCATCCAATTTCATTCAGAAGATCAGATCCATATTCTGCCCTCATGCATGCTCACCAAGGAATACTTTCTTTCGCCAAAGAATCTGCCAGTTCAAACCTTGGAAGCTTCTGAGAAGAATAGCTGATATGAGTTACGCCGCAAGTCGAATATCACAGTCTCATGGATCCGTTGAGTGCTACAGCCAGCATCATAGCGACCGCAACGCTCGCCGCACAAAGCTGCAAGCAGACCTACAGTCTGGTATCATTTTTGACAGACGCTCCACAGAGCATTGCACACTCTCAAAGCCTTCTCGTGCGGACCGAAGATTCCCTTGCGACACTTGAGCAGTTGTTAACGAACAATCAAACATCAACTACTCTCGCATCGACTTTGCGGGGCTATCGGCCTCGAGAAAACACTCAGGTCAACGCATGATATCTGCAGTGGATGTAGTGCTGCTGTCCGGATGTTACCAAACATCCAATCGACACAAAATCTAGCGTCCGGGATAGGGTTTTTTTTTGTGTGTGTGTGTGTGTGTGTGTGTGTGTGTGTGTGTGTTTTTGAAAGAGGGCAAGATTAATCGGTTTAAATCAGCAGTTGAAGGACGTTGGTGTTGGTATTGGGGTCGATCAATTTTGTTCGTAGCTTTTCGACACTGTTATAGTGGATGTCATTGGTTAATGTTGAATAGGATTCTATCATCCCATACATCCAAAGACATTGAGCGCCTCGGAGACCACTGCAAAGCACAAGAAACAGCTTCTCAAGGACCTCAGCTCGCAAATTCGGAATCAATCTACTCTGCCGGGACCAAAAACCGAGTCGGCAGTAGACTCGGACGTATCTTCTCAGAGTAGGTTCCTCGTACATGTAAAGAGTTCTCGGCCAAAGGGCGGGATGCGCATCATAGGGCTAGAATGAGATAACGTATTCGGTGATGGAGCAACGATTGATATATATATATATATATACATATATATATAATAAAAGATCCGTGGGCAATTGACCGAGAAGTTTGAATAGGCAGTTCAACTCAAATGTGAATAGAAAAGGACAGACGCCTGTTCGCGACATCAGCCTCGGATGAATACGTGGGTGCCTGGTTTCGGGTGCCCGGTTTCTAAGGCACCACCGACACGGCAACAATTCGGGCTCTAAACTGCAAATCCTCAGACCGCCCCGTATCAAACAACCACATCAGAGGCTCTCACAAGAATAGCCATCTTTTCACATTCCCTTTTTGATCCAAGTCATATTGTTTTTTATTCTCTGACTTGTCGGAAGAAGCCTATCTCCTCCGAAAGCCGGCTATCTCGTATCGATAAGCCGCTTACCCGGCTAGTGCGGCCTGGAAGGTCAGGCCGCCACTTCGTACCCAACCAGTTCTTCTCCAAGCCTGCACTAGAGAAATTTTCAGACCACCAAAAATGAATCAAATCGATTGGCCGAGCTACATCGTAGAGCTGTTGTGTTGTCAGCCTATCAGATGCATGCAATATGGCACTAACAGTACTAGAGAGCATGCACAGCGAAATGTTCCGCATTCAGCTTCCCCTCTTTGCTGTTCCCAATAGCTCCCCTCTCTGCTGGATGCGGTGTCTTGCATGAGACATTTGTGTACTGCCAAACAGTGTATACTATACTATGCTATACTATACAGCAAGGGGCTGTCCTCGCCTTGTTACAGAAAAAAAAAAAAAAAAAAAAGAGAATAAAAGGAAGGCCTCGCACTGACACACCCCACCAAGAGAGCTGGGAAGCTCCATCAGCCAATGATGAGCAGGCCAAAGAGGGTGACGCTACATAGTAACACCGAGCGGCGGAAAAGCCGGTAAAGAACGACTAGCAAATATGAGAAATGGGAAATCAGGGGCTTTATTCTTCAGCTAAAAATGCCCTGCCCAAGTGCATACTGTGTAACAGGGGAAAGAAAGAGGTTGAAGCTCGAGCTCGCAAAGGCCGGCTCCGGCACAAGCTAAGCTGAGCTAAGCTAAGCTAAGCTCCGGGCCCGCGAGATACTTTGCTCTCCGTAGTAAGTGCCACTAAGACTCAAGTACCTCGAAGTACTTTACGGTGCTAGTAAGCTGCATTCCCCTCCTTCGCCCCCCGGACCAAACAGCGAGCGACGACACAGCCAGTCACATCCTGACACTCCCGCGCTGCTCCCTTTCCCTCTCTTGCTCCTTCTTCCTCTTCTCTTTTTTCCCCTTCCTCCCGCTACACACTACACCCTCCTCGTCCGGGCCATGTACCGACTCGTATACACCGTGATTCGCGTCTATACATAGACATACTGACTCCAAGAGCATGTATACATTGCCAGCACCGACTCTTGCTGTTCAATTTGGCCGTGACGACCTCCAGCTGAGCTGATTGATTTGCCTGACTCTTTCTGAAACGGAGCGGCGCTGACTGCTTACTTCCACGCCCCCCCCCCCCGCCTTTCTTCCGAGGCGCTCTCAATTAATTACCTTCACCGACATACAACTAACAAACTACAATCCCTTCTGCAACAACTACGACGAAGCACACATGCAGACCATGCCCCCGCGCACCTCGCTGACGAGCTCCTTCTCCGTGTCGGATGCCAACAACGAGGTGGTGTGTCCGTTGACGAACAATGACGGCTCCAACTGCCGGAAGAGATGCTTGGGGGTGAGCTCCTCCGCGATCCTTATCGATAGCCTACCACCACCACCCATGAATATTTGGACATGGAATTCGACTCGTCACATTGCATTGGCTTGATTGACGGCTAACAGCTACCGCGAATCAGGAAAAACGGTATCGCTCGATGCAAGAGCATATCCGCAGGGCGCACCCGAACCACTACATACCGAAGCTCCCCGCTACCGAGGAGAGCTTCCTGCTGATGGTCAACACCCCGCTAGACCAGCGCGCCCATCTCAACGCCCAGCCCACGCCCTCGCCTGCGAAAAAATATGGTAATACACAAAGCCCATATTATTCGCCAAATGATCCTGTAATTGACTATCTAGACACCTCGCCTCCCGTCACCCCCCGCACTATCGACGACGCCCATCCAGCCGCCGCCACTGCTGCGGTCGCCTTGGCTCAGTTGCATCACCATCGCCTGGCCTCTGATTGGGACGACATGGTAAGTTTCCACACTCATACTTATACGCAAACGACGAATAAAAGCTCATGTCGTAGGATACACACTCCGACAATGAGTTAGGACGAGGCGGCATGCATTCGTCGATTGAGCTCCCGCCATTAAGGGATCATTTCAAACAGGAGCCTCTTCCGCCGTTTCAATCGTCGCGACCTCGAGAATTGCTACCGTCGATTTTGAGCCACTCTCCTCCCGGTCGGTCATCGACATTGCCGCCTCTACAGCGTAACAACAGCAAGATTCAGAGGCCACGAAAGTCGTCTATTACCCAGAATGCACGCAAACCGAAGCACGACCGTACGCGATCAAAGGAGTTCGCACGACGTCCTAGTCTGGGAGACCGGAAAGCTCTTTCGGCTGAGCCACAAACCGCTGCCTGGGTGCAGGGAAAGCGATGGGAAGATCTCATAGAAGCCGCTACCTCGGCCACAGAAGTGGATGAAGATCGGGACACAACTCCAGTATGTTGGTTGCATCTAGCGAGTGTTTACATGCTAACGTTGTAGGTACCGCATTCTCCGTCCATGTCAACGCTGCTCAACAATACATCCTCGATTGCATCGACCAAAAACCGCAACTCACTGCCTCCATCATTGCACTCGTCAAGTCTTGCGCCAATTCGTCGGTCGTTTCAAGGTTCATCCTATACAGAGTCTCCATTGCAAAAATCGCTCACACCACCACCGCTGGAACTACACCGCAGCAGAGATAGCGACATGGAGCCATTTCCGTCAATTGAGCCGTCGCTGGAGTCTGCTTCGACAGGCTCTGGCAAAAACTTTCATATGTCAGCCAGCGGGCTTCCATCCTCGGTCAATTCCGATTCCAGTCCGTTGAACCACCACCTGCACAACCACGTGCGACCGCAACATCGATTTTCAAATCCAACGCCATCGACATTCCGACACCGCGACATCCAGATTTACTGTGCTAATTGCAGTCGCGTATGGCCATTGCAAGACTGCTATGCTTGCACCGAGTGTATTTGCGGGGTCTGCCGGGAATGCGTAGGCATGTTTATAAGCAGTCCGCCGATGTCAATGTCGCGTCCAATCAACAGCCCTATCAAGGCACCAACCAGCTATCCCGGTCCACGGGGATGTCCGAAATGTCGCACAGTCGGAGGGAAATGGAAAGCTTTTCAACTGGAGTTTCGGTGATTATCTACTGCCACAACGAACATATTATCAGAATAATGATATCACGACTAAATGAGATACGCCATTCGGCACATATTGACGCCAGTAAATACTTACTAACGGCGCAGCACATGACAATACACATCATACCATACCACGTCATAGGTCAGGATGTCAGGATGGTCTCAGGCGTTTGTTTTAACTTGTTGCTACTTGCAATTGATATGCCAATGGGATGGCATGTTAGATTGCGGATTTTGGATTTAATATTGCATTTATATATGGAAAGCTGGTCTTTTTATCATATTTTATACGTCTCTTGTCGGTTTCAGGTTGGTTAGGGTTCGGCCTCGGTGTATCGGTACAGGTGGTTTTCTGCTTTCGTGTTTTGTTTTTTTTTTTTTTTTTTTGTTTCATCACGTATGTATCTGAATGAACTTTATATATATTCAGTCCCTTTCTTCCTCCCGCTTCATTGTTGATTTGAGAAAGTTCAATCAAACCCCCAAATAACACTACTCAACCCCGCCGAAACACTCCCAACCTCCAGAGTACCCAACAACGCACCCAGCTCCCCCGTTTCAGCGTCTCGCGCCACAATCGCGACAGAAGACGACTTCTGATTCCCCACCGCGACCAGCGACCCATCCTCGCTGATGACGAGTGTGCGCGGATACGAGCCGAACGAACTCGTCAAGTTCTTCGCTGTCAGCGTGCCCGACGCATCCGATGAGCCGTCGAGAAACGCAACGGAGTCATCGGGTGCGAAGGACTGATCGCCGCGGACAGAGACATAGACATTCGTGCTGTTTCTGGGAATACGGATTTCCGCGACGAAGGAGGCGGGTAGTGTCCCCGATGGCGAAGGGACGATTTCTTGTTGTAAGTCGAGCGACAATGCACAGGCGCTTGTGGCGTTGGTGCTGGTGTTATTGTAGTAGGAGACGGTGTACGTGCTGACTGTATTCGCGAGTTCGTTGGTTATATACAACGTCTCGCCGTCCTGGGAAAATGCGCCGTGCCGCGGTCCGTTGCCCGGTGTCGTTGAGTAGGCATTACATTCGGTCAGCGTCCCGTCGCAAGAGTTTATGGCGAAGATGCGGATTAGGTCTGCACCCAGATCTGGACTGAGGATGTATGAGTTTGTAGGGTCAAGGAATACCTCGTGTGGATGCGGCGCGTCCTGGCGCGAGGGATCGGTGACGGGGCCTGTGAGGGTGAAGAGGAAGGTTTGTAGCGCTGTGCTGGTGTTTGATAGTGGGAGGGCGAAGGTTGAGAGTGATGATCCTTCACTGCACTACCCGTTAGCATATAAAAATTATTTTTATATAAAAACAGCTTAGAAAGGGAGGGGGGCGGACTAATGAGCTATAGCGATGAATTTCTTATCATCACCCGCTCCATAAATAACACTCGCAACACCACCCGCCAACGTCTCCGTCTCAGCAACAACAACCGGCTCCGTCGCCGCCGTAACGTCGAGGGCCGTCAACGACCCATTCCCGGATGTTTGCGACGTGCCTGATTCATCGATACAATACAGCAGTCCTGCGGGGGCGTCGAGCTCCAGCCAACTAGGCATTGAGCCGCATGTTTGCAGGGTGTTGACGAGTGTCAGACTGCTGTCGGGATCGGGGTTGGAGGCGTCGAAGTTGAGGGTGTAGATGTGACCGTCGTAATGGGAGATGTACAGCGTTTTGCAGAGGGCGGGGGCTGTTAAAAGAGAAGATAAGAGGAGGGTTGTGAGATGATGCATTTTTAGTGTCGCGTTGCGAGCAATGGAAGCTTGTGTGTATCTACAGTTGACGAAGAAAAATAAAGTATAGATAGGTACATGGGTCAACTTATAAACAGGTTGAAGAATGTAGATCATTCTCCTCCCCCTCTCATTTACAAGATCATCCCATACTCCACGCCGCATATGCATGTTTATCGTCATCTTTCAACCTGATCGGGTTGTCGGGGTAACATCGCTTCATGGATTTGATCTTGTTGAGGGAATTGGGGCCATGTTGATGCAACGTGGTTTGTCACTGTGTCCGGTGGTTATTCAGTTTTAAGATGTTTCGCTTGAGTCTTAGTTTTATTATACTAGTAAATAATAATACATATTAAATTTGCAAAAGATCCTTGCATGAAACTTACGTGCCAGCGATTAATTGGAATGTATGAGTTATCTACAAATATATAGAGCAGATCTACATAACTTATCTAATCTAGAAATTATAACTAGACTTAGACTAAAGCATATTAAGAAAATGTTTTAGATTAAGCTGCCAAGCTCTCTCATGTAGCAATCTAAACAGTCAACGTCTCAGGTTCTTGATGTGGACAGGCAACGGCTGGGTCGATGAATGAGAACAGGTAATTACTTAAATAGGAAATAATCCAATCACATTTTCGTCACGTGCCTGCATTACATGAGATTTGGGATTTCTTAGTCGAGGATTCTATAGCAAGATTGAAATGTCTTTTACTATAATTTGACATTCATGCTTCTACATTAGTGATGGCAGTATTGATGTGCACTTCATGTAACAACAGAGTTGGATGAACATGTTCAATCGTTCGAGAATTAATCAGGGCTAAAACAGTACATGTACAGACAGTCTAAATCAGGTGAGATACCGAAACCTAGGTATATTCAGTCATAGCTCTACTTTATGAAGTACTACGTTCCTGTCGAAGACGATGCAACTCGCGAACCTCCTCGTCCAAACCCGAAGCCGGCCCATCAACAACAACAAGACTTGGCGCTACCTGACTGATTGGTAACGGAGCAACCGCTCCAGGATACATGTCCAACTCCGCGCGCCACTGCACAAGTTGAGCGGAAGAGCTCGCGTACACTATCCTTCCCAGACCTGCATATGCATGGGTTGCTGCGCACATCGGGCAATGCTCGCCAGAAGTATAGACCGTGGCAGCAGCGCGCTCCGTTGGTGTCAGGTTCTTCTGCGCCCAGATGGCTAGTGTGAACTCCGGGTGCAAGGTCACATCAGATTCGGTAGTTGACTCGATTGCGGTCCTCGCTGATAATCCCGCCAGCAGCTTTCACTAGCACTGACCCGAATGGCGCGTCGCCTGCCTCGAGTGCTTCGCGAGCAAGCTCCACGCAGCGGCGCAAGTAGGCGATATCAGAGCTGGACAGCATACTGCACTGATGTCAGGCTTCGTTGCATGCTATGGAATGGTGTTTTCTTACGTTGGATGAGTCTCAAATCTACCACCAACATTCAGATGTTTAAATCACGGAGGCATTATGATTTGCGAATACACGTGTGTGAGATCTTGAAGTGACGCCTTTGTACGAACAGCTAGTGTGGGGTAATTCTCTTTGGTCTTGATTCAAGCGAGACTCAAAAGTTCGGAATCTCTCTTAGGCTTTTCTATAGATTAAAGTGGGTTCAGGCCATGCAGACATTGTTCACAGGCCACTGTACTATATGCATGGATGGCCTCCTCACTCGGCCTTAACCTCCCCATCCACCGGAAAATTCCTCAACGTAGCATCAGCAAGATTATCCGGCCCCGTACAAAACATCAACTTCGTCTCTGCGCTGTTCTGACTCGCCTTTCTGCACACAGCAACCACTTCCTCCAACAAAGATGTTCGCTCTGGGTTTCCACGTATACACCATCCGATCAAGATACCATCCCATTTCCGGGCCTCGATTGTAGACTTGAGGTCTTGAAGGGCGGCAGGGATGTCATTCCCATCAAAATCAAAAGGGACGTTGTGGAAGCGTGTAAGTTCTTTGGGATATGGAACCCAGTTTTTGTCGAGGATCCCGCGTAGAGGTTCGCCTCGTAGGAAGCGGCTTAGGCTGATGATGAGGATTTGGCGTGGTTGGATCATCTTGTTTGAAAGGGACTCTAAGAAGGTCAAGATCCGCTTGCGAATAACAGATAGATTCCAGGAGATGAGGCGCGACGATATATGAGTACAATTTATGAATGACTTGTTCGTGTCGTTCAGGGAAGTCTTTTTGGGATTTTTTTTTTTGGGTCGAGGGAAGCCTGCTTTTATATCGCAATTCACACACTCTCTCTCCATGAAAAGCACTTATCAATCCGGGGACTTTCCGACACTTTCATTCCTGATTTTAAAGATCCTATAGTCATAGAAATATCAGCAGAATAAGGTCGTGGACGAATCTTGTGGTGACCCGGGGAAGATGCACAACTTCGCGTCTCCACTTGTCGGCGCCTCCATTCTAATTGTGATGATATTGATTTCAGCTTATGCAAGTATCGATTGAGGAGACAACACATTACGACAATGAACCGGGTCAATTGTAACCGCGGACATTTTTTTGCACTACTTTCTAGTAAAAGTATGGTGCGAACGAAACTTAACGCCTTCTTGCCGTTTTCCGATCCGCCCATAGCCCTAATTCCCTCTTTCGACCATCCAAAGGAAAATTTTACGAAAACCGATAAGCAACATCCTCAAACGCATCAGTCGTAAAAACATAAAAGAACTTGAGAGCCTCCTCCCCAACATTTCGAATACTATGCTCCGCATCTCTTGGAATAAACACCGCGGACCCCTCTTCAATTTATGTCGCCTCTTGAGGGCTCGTTTGGTTGGGTTGGGGGAGGAAATGATTCTGGTTGTAGGGCGGATACTTGGGCTTTGGAGTAGACAGTCGGTGTTGCTTTGTTCTCCATGTTGAAGTCAGGGGGGGGGGGGGGCTTGTCACAAACTTCCGAACTTCGAAGATTGTAGAGCGCTCTATGAACTATATACACAAGTATACAAAGATCGATCATCATGAGCGGATAAATACTATGGAGATATGAAGATCCAGGCCAATCCGGAGGTATGGGTTCTTTAACCCTACCACGCCAAAACTTCCGCTAATCTAAATGGCTTGCATGTTGCATCAGTGCTCAGATTCTAGATATTTGCTTTTTCGGTCTACGACTTTTATTCTTGATATTCTAGACTTCACATGTAAAAGTTGGCCTAGAGACTTTTTTAGGGTTGGTGGAGTGCTGGATTTGCGGATTCGAGTTTGGTTAGAAGAAGGCCGTGGGATATGAGCTCCAACAAAGTAGACGTTTGAGAATTGACGTCGGGTAAACATTTCACACAGGAGTAAGATGGTGCGATGGATTAATTTATATCCCTAGAGCATGATCTTCTTTCAGCGGGCACGATTCGCAATCGCAGATGGTGACATCAAATCGCACCGAATTGCGTGATTGCGCTATGGATCCAGGAACATCTTGCGCTCTCATACCTATAAATCCATTGACGCCGGCCATATGTCCGGATTCCGAAACAACACAAAAGCCAATTCGAAATCAAATTGTTTTGAAAATACATATACATGTCAGTGAATTTTGCTCCCGCTCAAAGGTTTATTACGATGACATATTGACTGGGGTCAGATCTTCTCCATTGATGAGGGGTCAAATCATCACCATCTGATCGATATACTTCAACTTACTTAGCATTATACGCTACTTGACGAAATCAAAATGGCCACCACCCTCAGCTCTCATCACACTCAGGCTCCTCATGAGCTCCAGAGCTCCCTCGATCATTCCTCTTCAAGTCCAAAAATCGACTTGAATCTCTTCCCCGACGGGCTCAAAACAACTGGTCAACACGCACCACTCCCGGAACACCTTCACCCGTTCGAAGATTTCCCTTCCGAGATCACTGGTCGCACAGTCTGGAAAGCGGAAGAGTACAAAGACCATCCCGAGAAATGGGTTCATCGGTTCACAGTCGCTGAGGTTGAGGAATTGAGCTCTGCGGCGGATCGGTTTATTGCTGCTGGTACGCCGTTGACTGGTATCTCCCAGGTACGCTTGTATCCTCACGACGATAATTGACTACGTAGCTAATAGTGTAGAAAAACTTCATCCTCCCCACTCTCGGACCATATCTCTACAACGAACTGCGCGACGACCTGCTCAATGGCAAAGGCTTCATTCTCTTCAAGGGTCTACCCGTCACGGAATGGGGAAATCACAAATCGGCTGTTGCATACATGGGCCTCGGTACATATCTCGGTTACTTTGTGAGTCAGAATAGTCGCGGTCATGTCTTGGGGCATGTCAAGGATCTCGGCGAGGATCCGACCAAGATCGATCAAGTGAGGATTTATAGGACCAATGCTCGGTATACCTTTTCCCTTGGCCTTCAAAAGTATTTAGAGCTAATTTAAATAGCCAATTCTTCCATGTGGATGACTCCGATATCGTCGGTTTACTTTGCATTGCTCGTGCGCTGGAAGGCGGAGAATCCGACCTTGTCTCTTCTCACCATGTTTATAATGTGCTCGCCAAAGAACGGCCAGACGTTCTCAAAACACTGACGGAACCAAACTGGTATTTCGATCGGAAAGGGGAGACGTCGAAAGGTCAGGAAGAATATATAAAGACGACTGTATTTTATCTCGAGAGAACGGAAGAGAATCCCCGTGTTTACCTCAAGTTCGTTCCCTTCCCCCAAGAATTAAGGGAGATGTACTGACAAGTCTAGATGGGACCCCTACTTCGTCCGCTCACTCACCCGCTTCTCTGACAAGGGCATAATCCCACCTTTGTCAGACAAACAACTAGAAGCCCTGCGCGTGCTCGAAGAAACCGCTCAACGCCTTTCGCTACACATGATTCTCGAAGTCGGCGATATCCAATTCTTGGCCAACACACATATTTTACACGCTCGAACCGCGTACAAGGACTTTGCACCACCAGCACCAAGACGGCATTTGATGAGGTTGTGGCTTGCGACGCCGGAGAGTGAAGGGGGTTGGAAGTTGCCGTTCTGGGACAGCGATGAGAAAAAGCGTGGTGGAATCCAAGTTGATGATCAGCCGCCTGTTGCATTGTTGGATGCTGATTAGCTTGTATATCTGAAGTATATCATTGAGGTGGAGATGATCAGTATGGCTTAGTATCAGTAGATATCGGACTCAAACTCCGATCATGGACCTTACAGTCCGACACACAATATAAGTATTAAACTTACCACGATCCTGGGGAATGGAAGTAACATATTGTACTTACATGAGGTAGCCAAACGCATAGCCAAACCCCGCCTGATAAGGAATCCTCATCTTTTCCTAAATAGGAAATCCTATCCGATCCAGCCATTCCAGTGGATCCATCCTAATCCTCAAATTTTGCAACATCCTTACACTCTTCCATGCATACGACAGGCAATAAGAAACTACTGAAGGAGTGTCTGATATAATCAATCAAGATGATAACCCGGCATATCCACATCGCCGTCCTCGACACAGATGTGCCCGTCCCCACTGTTTATGCGGCTCGCGGTCTGTACAGTTCTCAGTTCCGGATATTACTACAATCTGCCGCGAAAAGACTTAATCAGTCCTTGAATAATAAACATCCTGCACCGCAGATACGCATTCACACATCTGCCTACGATGTAGTCGGCGGCTCCTACCCGGCGCTGGGCATGTTACGCAAAACTCCCCTTCACGAGGAGCAACATGCAGAAATTGATGATGAAGAAGAAGAAGATTATGACGATGATGAAATACCCAGACCAATCGACGCTATCCTCATAACTGGCTCAGGGGCCTCGGTATACTACCAAGGTGATCAATACACCTGGATCGCAAACTTGCAAGACTTCATCTGTCGAGTATGGAGTCGGTATCCGCTGGTCAAATTCTTCGGGTCCTGTTTTGGGCATCAGGTTATTGCGCAGGCTTTGCTGGCGAATAGCCCTCAGTCGGAAGATCTATCAAAAGGAGAACCGCTGGTGAGGGTTGAGGCGTGTCCAATGGGGTATGAGATTGGTATCGAGCCCATTGAGATAAGTCGGGAGTTTGCCGCGACGGGGCTGGGGAGAACTCTCGCTGAAAACCTGCAAAGACGAGAGGGTGGAAAGTTGCATATTCAACTCGTTCATGGAGATAGAGTCATTGGCTTTTATCCTTCGACTGCCGATGCTCCTTCACCATTAACCGCACTTCCGCAACCTTGGCTCAACGTCGGGAGTACACCCCTTTCACCCATACAGGGCCTCTACTACCCGGGCCGGATACTAACGTATCAAGGCCATTTCGAATTCGACCCTTTCGTCAACTCGGAAACAGTCATTGAATTCGCGCGCCGCGGCAGTTGGGATGCGCAGATGATCAGCGAATCTTTACGCAAAGTCAATGCCTGTGGACTCGAAGACGATGATTCCGAAATAGCAGCGGAGATTGTTGTGCAATTTTTGGCTGATGTTGATATCGAGCAGCAGAGTGTGAATGGCGCGAATGTGACGATGAAGATTGACTATCCGGCGAAATCAGAGATGGTTCGATCGGTTGTGGCAAATGGGCTTGCTACACCTCCTGATGAGATGTCATTACAAATATAATCAATATTCCAGCTTTTTGTATATATGGAATCTAGAAATCGGTAAATATATCCACGCAAAATTACGCTAAACCTAAGCATCCGGCCCAGCGAACCACAGGGCTCGGAATACGAGGGCATTCCCAAAGCGGCAGGTCATGAGGCTCTGTTCACGTGCAATATTTGATTTCTTCGACGACATCATCGGAATCTTATTTTGGTTTTATTTTATTGTAATACGCGAGTTATCATGGTGCTCTCTACGTCCAACATCAAACAAATCGCTGCAGCCACAATCGCCGTCGTGGCCGTGGCAGCTGGTTCGTCGAGTTTGTATGTATACTTCCTCCATCGTCGACTAGCTCGGTCGACACTACATGTATATAAATGCTGCAATGGAAGCGATCTTGCGTCTGTCGCAGAGACAAGCGAAGACGGCAAAAGGACCGAATCCGCAATACAACCAATATGCAACACCGTTCCAGACAAGGTCTTGACCTCAAATCAATACGTGGTCATCTACGATCGAGCATGGCGCATCCTCAACAGGGCCAGCGATCTACCATCCGACGACAACCTCAGTACCGCTCTTGGCGGAAACACAGACTCGTGGACCTATGAGCAGAAACTACTCACAACATATCTCCGTCGCAACATGTCCGCGTTCGCGCGCTATCTACCACAAGCACGAATCATAAAAATGATGGTTAGCAAATCCAAACCTGAAGCAGTGCAATCACTCCATCCGGCATTTATCGAGAAGCTAGATTTTGCGGTTGGCGATGTAGTCTGCGGCGTATATGAAGTGCTTCGAAGGGAAGACGCGGTTGTTGAGTTTGGGATGGCTCAACCTGCTTCAACCACCAGCCAAAATCAAAGTGCAGAGAAGAAAGAGGGTGCTGGGTTTGAGGGGAGATTGGTTATTGGCATGAGGCCCGTCGGGGGGGATTTGTTAGAGGTGTATAGTGAAACGATCATGTGGCGCGACACCAGCAAGAAAGGCGTGGTGATGCCGTTGGAACGGAAGATTCCGACGGTGTTGCACGAGTTGGCGTCGTGGTGGTTACTTGATTCTGGTGTAGATTATTTGAGGGGATTGAAGAGTGATCTTTCCTAGCGCGTTGTGTGTTATCTTGTCTCTCCGCTCTGTATATCAATATCAATATGTGATGAATCTTTCATCTCTCATCATAATTTCTGAACATCTAGAAAAGACATCGGCATTTGTGCCGAAGAAGTATATCAATTGCAGCATCTGATTGGCTTAAAACCTTCTGGATCTGGCGATATCTTCACGCCCTATTACAACCTCCAAACGCCTTGGTACGTATGTGTCTATCATTGATAGGCGATGACCGTATCAGACGCATTCCGATATAAAGTCATATCTGATCCTACAACTAAATATCTAGGTGTCCATATGAATGATCTATCTTTCGACTAAAACACGATCATCCAAAGCATCGGGACATCTCCGGCTAAATTGACCCCACTACGGTTTCTATCAAATTCCTTGAACAGCCTCAAATCTCGACATTTCAAACACATCGCCAACCTCCAGACAATCCCAGGCAGCATCAGAAATCTTAAGGAAGAAAGACAATATGCCCGGCTCCGTCATGGAGAAC
Organism: Talaromyces ruber; assembly: GCA_022813215.1. Classification (NCBI taxonomy): domain Eukaryota; kingdom Fungi; phylum Ascomycota; class Eurotiomycetes; order Eurotiales; family Trichocomaceae; genus Talaromyces; species Talaromyces ruber. The sequence continues at coordinate 312,229 of JAKLMW010000013.1, read as the reverse complement.
ATAACCGACCCCCCTCTCCCCGCCCCAACTCACCACACCCTTTCCGCGCCTGATCTCCAACCCATCGAGACCATCCCCAAAAACTCCAAGGAACCCATAACTCTATTCCCCATAACACGCGGCCCATCCTCCCTGCCGCCTGGTCTAGTAGCCCATCTCCATGAAGAATTCTCCGCTGAGATCCTGAAGGGGTGCACGTATCCCATGGAAGAGCCCATGAGTCTGGACCGGTTCAGGGAGTACTGGTTTGGCACCTTTGCGGTTGTTGTTCTCAAGGGGTCGAGGCAAGAAGCGGAATCACTGCTAAAAAGCAATGGGGAGGAAGAGGTGGATTGGAAGGAGGTGTGTCTGGGCACGTTTTATACTAAGCCTAACTATCCCGGTATATTCCCTCCCGGGCTTTCCCAATCTACCTAGGTGGATAACTGTGCGTACGGAGATGTTTTGTGCTGATTAATGGATGGGTATTTGTAGGACGCTGTTCCCACATCTGCAACGCAGGCTTCATAACCTGTGCTGCCGCGCGCGGGAAAGGAATCGGCTCTGTAATGGGCGAGACGTATCTCGTATACGCACCCAAACTGGTTTGTTAACCCCCCTTTTCCCTTACTTTTTCATCTCCTCCCCTTGACCAGCTGCTAAGGCACTCAGGGATACAAATACTCCGTCTTCAACCTCGTATTCGCCAACAATCCAGCATCGAGCAGAATCTGGGATCGGCTCGGATTCCAGGTTCTGGGCCGTGTGCCGGGAGCAGGCAGATTGGCGAATAGTGAGGAGTTGGTTGATGCATTGATTTATGGAAGGAGTTTGGTCTGAACCTTTTCAGGGAGAAGGAAAAGAGGAAGTATTTATTGGGAATGGAATATGTACATACAAAAGAGAATGGAATAGACGGACGAATCATAACAAAAGTTATGATACGGACAAGACGAATCGCTGAGGTATTGTGCACAAAAGTCAAGAAGATGACGTGATATAGGAGACAGAGCTCTGCGTATCGTATAAAAAAAGAATACGCTGAAACGAGAGATGGTCTCATTATTACAAATTAAGTAGCAGAAAATGGAGGCGAAGAAGGGAAAGGTTATCGCCATCGCGGTCGTTCATCAGGTTTGTTTTTGTTGTTGCTCGTCGAAGTTTCTCGCCCAGTCTTGTTCTTGATCTGGGGCAAAAGACTTATTCGTCGACTCGTGTGGCCGAGTGACGTGCCCGGTCGTGTCGGCTTTGAGCCGTTCTCTTCCTCGGGTTGTTTTATCGTCATTGGACCGCCGTAGCTTTGTCGATTGCGGAGTCCTGTGGGCAGGTTCGCGATTGATTTGCTCAGTTTGTGGTATGGTGGTGGGTCCAGGACGGAGGGTCGAGCGGAGACTGTCGATGCAGAGAACGAGCGCACGGCTGCAGGCGAGGTCGGTGATGGTGACATTCCGCCGAGTCGACTGTTGGCACGGTAGCCAACACGACTTCCAGTTCGCCCGGTAGAAACAGGAGATGAGGAAGTCGCTCGGCTCAGTGGACTAGGCACCGGTAATGATGAAGAGATAGATCGCGAGGTGCGACCTGAAACTGGAATGTTTTGTCGATACGTAGAGGGAGGAGTCACCTTAAAGTTGTGGCCGGTGTCAAGATCAGCGGTGTTAGTGCTACCATTCCATCGTGGTCGGTTAATGGCAGGTGTTGTTGGTATGCGGCTAGTGCGTGAGGCAGGTGTTGGCGTCGTTGAAGAATACGGTGGTGAATTTACAGACAGTGCCGCCGACGATTTGCGACTGCCAGTAGCTGTTGTAGGGATACCAGATAGTCGTCGCGAGCTGGCCATAGCTGAACGAGATGTGCTGCCAACCGAACTACCCCGTCTGCTTGACCCGCCATTGCCGGCGTTGGGTGTTCGAAGGCCCCCAGTGTATCCGGTCATGATTACAGACGATGCAGGTGAGCTGCCAGGCGTGCCGAAAAGGCTAGTGTTTGCAGGACTGTCGGTCGTAATGATACTCGATATCGAATCACGTAATTGTTGACTTCTCGAGATCGACGTCTCTTCAAGCACTGTGTCCATGACTTTCATGCTGGCTTTGAGGGCGTCGACTCGCTGGTTCATGTCTGAAAGCAACGTAAGTACCTCGCCATTGACGGTCAATCGGTCGTTTACTCCTTTCTGGATGATCGACATCACTCGTGCAATGGCTGGCACATAATGAACTTTCTTTGCTTCATAGCTCTCAATCTTCTTGGTGAGTGCCGTAGGATTGTTCACAGGGTCGCCCGACTCTAAAGACTCTTGTAGCTTGCCAATACTGCGTTCGACCGAACCACACATCTTCTCCGCTTGTTTACCAGCATTTCTAAAAACCAGGATCCACCGATCCTCTCCAAGCTCACGCCGCAAAGCCTCTGCATCAGCTTCTAGCTTCTTGTAGGTTGTTTCAAGTCGCTTTCGTCTGTCCTCTAGTTCCTCGCAAGCAGTAGGAAACAGCTTTTCAGCTCGTGTTTGAAACATGGATAGCCGCATAGGAAGAAAGTCCAGAGACGCCCTCAATGGTTGCATACGAGCAAACAGCTGCATAAGGTTCGCATCATCCTGTGGATTGCTTTTTCCCGCCGCAGCGTTGGAGGTATCGGCTGGGGGAAACAGAGCCAAACTCAGCCGTTTGCTTGCTGCGGACGACGTGCCAATCGCAGGAGACTCTTCCACAATAGTTTCAAGCTCATTGATATCAAGGCCATTGCCCTGTTCAGCCTCTGAGTCTGGGACAAGTGATTTGTGCCGCTTTTCCTCCATCTCAAAGATCAATCTGCTGAGGCTGTCGATTTCAAGACCCACGTCACCAAGGACGTTGTTCCACAACTCTTCCCATTCCATGGCCAATTCGACCTGTTCTTTGACACCTCTCAGAAATTTCCGTATACTGGCCCAGTTCTTCAAAGTCGTATCCATTTGTACAACGATCAATTTCAAATCGTCAGCGCGAACGTCATCGATATCGTCACGTAGTTGGACATTTTCAATTGCCTTGACATAGACATCAACCAAGCTCTCGAACTTGACAACCGCCTTGTCCACTTCTTCTAGACCTTCTCGTCCACCGGCCGCAGCCCATTCAACGTCGTCCTCGGCGTCAAGTCCATTGAGCACCTCTGATGCCTTATTCATCCATTTCTCGATCTGTTCGGCTGCACCGGTTAGAGCCCTGACCGCCGTCGGTGCGTTGATAATAGACGTAATGCTCGCTTCCAGAGCGGCAGGTTGGGGCAAATTGATCGATGTAAGTTGTGACAGCTGATTGCTGAAAGACGCTCGAGAAAACGAGAATATCGATTCTGCTCTGTTCAACTTGTAGGGACTTGTGAAATATGATTGCATGTTTGTCGAGGACGGCGTCGTGGGTACGGGAGGAGTATCTTTGGGTGGAGGCGGAGGTGCCTGATCTTCGAGTGTGCTGCGTCTGAGGTATTCTTCCAGGTCATTCGACCCTTCCTGCATCGGCTCGAAATCTTGAGGCAGAGAGCTAGCATCAGCCATGGGCGAAGATTCAACTGTCGTCATCGTCGACGCAGCAACCCCGTCTACGGAGTCGCAGGCGTCGGCGAGTGTTTCGATAGTGTCGACGGTAGGAAGTCGTCGTCGGTCTGGGAACGATTCGTGGTCAGGTGTGAGCAGTGGTTGGAGGTTGCTTTTTTCCAATTCTGCTTGTTGCAATCCTGCCTTATTGTCTGTGCTGAGCTCTTTCTTCGTGGGCGATTGCAACAAGTCAGGGGCACTTCTTTCTCGCTTGATCGTCAACCCTGGCCAGGCCCGGCCTCGCTTTTCAACCTTTATAGATCGATCCTGGTGGAGACTCTCCAACTCTCGAAGATGGTGTTCTGGGATCTTGCCTACCGCGCCTTTATTATTTTTCGTCTGACCGGTGGCGGTGGAATCAGTCGAACCGCTCAGAAGCTTCACTCGAGCCGCAAGACCAGGCGAAAGTCTTCGGAATATTGACGTCCGTTGTGTATCTTCAGAGGACAGGTTCTGTTCTGACGTGTTATCTTCCGCTTGTGGTGATTGTTGTTTGAATCGGCGGGCTATCGAGGATGCCGCGGCAGGGGTGACGGGCTCCTGAACGTCTAGCGAACTGGCAGACAAAGACGACGGTTGCGATAACTGCGGGGCGGAGAATTTCTTGGTCAATGATCGGAGAGAATAGCTAGCCTGTAGACTGTTGTTATCGTTGGCGCTGGTTGTTGTCGTCGTCGACGTTGCCGATGAACCAGGCACGAGGGATATCGCGGGCATGGGAACAATGCTAGTCTGCGCACCATTCACCCTGTCTGTGCTCTGGATGTTCGAATTCGTCGATGTGATAGTCGTTGCAATAGCAGGAGCTGAGAAGACTTGCTGTTGTTGTAAATGAGGAATTGTGTCTGTCGCAGTCAATAACAAAGGGAGCGATAGTAATGATGGTGACTTGGCGGCGACGCGAGGAGCAGCACGGCCAACAGGCCCACCCTGCAATCTGTCAACAACGGTCTCGTACACTCGCCTTTTGCTGTTGAGGAGGTTGAGAGCGTAGCGATCGGGTTCTACATTGCGGGGGGACTGGAGGGACAGTGTTCGCCGGGAGTTGAAGTTCAGGAGACGAGCGACGACGGAGAAGGGGAAGGTTCCGCTCTTTTGGTTGTTATCCATCGGCTCTTTTTGGCGGAACTCTTGTACGTAGTAATTTATTATTTAACGGCTAGCTCCGGGAGAACTCCAGCATTTTTTTTTTTTTTTTTTTTTCTTTTTTAAAATCTCAACAATTGATGATCGATAGAAGTCGGATTTATATTCGACTACGGAGTATATCTACTTTATAGTTGCTTCTTTGAATAACAGTCACATTGACAACTTCTACATTGCCAGCACAGTTCCGCGTCAGGCACGAGTGCGCTTTCAAATTATACGCAGACTACCTAGGGGTGTCTACATAGGCGCCCCTTCCAATCAGCAGCTCCCACGACAACACACACTGCCTCTCATATGTAGGTACTAACTGCTATCAAAACGCACTGGAATATATAATTCAATTGGTGATGAATAACGCCACTAACACCGGATGTGCAAACATGGGACTATCGTAAGGGGAAATGATCATATAATATAAACGGCCGAAGTATATAATAGTCTGGGTAGGGTACAGTCCCACAGCTTAACTGTGGTTGGAATGACAAGGGAAAGGGTATCAAATGAGAGCTAGTACCAAGGAATCAATCAGGTACCAACCGGACGAACACAAAGAAATAACGAGAAAAACAAATCATGAAGCCTGACAAATTAGGCAGCGTCGACGGTCAGGGCTTCTGCATCGAAAATGGTGGGCAGTTCGTGAAGAGACGCAACAGACCCCTTACGCGGGTTCCTCCAGTCATCCAGCATCTCCTCGCGCACACCCCTGCACCACTCAAGGAGTGCAGCGTCGAATTGTATCCAGGCCTCGTCACTGCTGCCATAAACCACGCCCATGACGTCCAGGTCGAGTTTTATCTCCCACCGCAGTTCAGCAGCTTTGCGCCAGTATCGTAGGTTCTCGGCACGGCGGTATGGTTTGGCGATATCTTCATGAGGAGTCTTGATTTCGCCGAAAAGTCGTCGTGATTTTCGTACTGCTTGATTATGCATGCGGATAAGATCGCGTCCATCTCGCAGACGACTAAGAAGCGGGGTTGGCAGCGCTGCATTCTCAGGGGATGTCCATTGCGGCAAGGCGGGACCGATTCCATTCATCAAGGTCTGAAGGAATGCTTCTTCACGCTCTCTTTCGCGGCCCGTCCAGTCTCCAGTCGCCCAGTTCCAGCTAGCTCGTTCCTTGTTTTCGGCCTCCTCGAGCCGACGTTCTTCGTCGAGAACTATGAGCACACCAGCCATCCAGCTCAGGATAGCTGCTCTTTCAGTATTCCTCAATCCACCGGCAAAGTTTCGAGAAGCCCATCCCTTCAAAACATCCGTGACCGCTAATAATTCCTCTCGGAATTTGCGTTCCGTCTTGATACTAGCCAGTCGCTCCGGCCGTTCATGGTTGATATAGTAGACTCGAGCAGAACGGATCGCTAGTGTGACGAGATCAAGTATATGCATACCCTGAATTTCATGCCATCCAGTGGGCTTGGGTGATGAGGATGGAGATGCCGCTCCCTGTGCATCAGACAGCGGCGAAAGACTGTTTGATGATGATCGAGGCGACGATTCCATGCTATCAGACTCAGACTTCTTCACCGCCAATGAAGCCTTGTCCAATGCCTCCACCAGGTCCTTTCGCAACACCTTTAATTTCGGCGGGGGCGCAATGTGATGTGTTTTGACGCTGTAGGTGCTCACGGTAGGCGGAAGCATTAAATCACCATCATCATATTCGGCCTCAAAGTTGGCTTGATCAGGAGCAATACCATCAACGGGGCTATCCACCATCTCCGTGGTGAATTGGGGATCCTGCGTAAGCAATAACTTCGGAACCTCCTTTGTCTCATTGACGTGGTTCTTATTCTTCGGCCGAGCCAGCTGCGCGCCTTTCCCATCCAACAGACCCGTCCTCGCAAAGTAATATTGTAAATGCGCGATGCTCCCTAAACACATGACGCTCTCTCTATTCTTGGCCGACTCGGCGAATTCGACCCCCTGGGGCCGGACATAGCCTCGTCGTTTCGAGCCAGCGGACAAGACGGAAGATCTATTATCGCCGTTGGACGTGGCGGATGTGGCGGAGAAATTCGAAACGGAGGAGACGGTTGAAAAGGTCGAGAAGCTGCGGTCCGGCGAGGGGCAGGAGGAAATGGCTGGTGTGGGCGAAATAGAGGGCGATGGCGACCCTGAGCGTAACATACCGTGATCATCCATATCGTTTATTATGTTGCTTCGAATTTGTCCAAAATAGTATAGATCGCTCTGAGTATATATGCAATGTAGGTATTTATTTATGGATCAAGGTTATCGCCTCGATTTCAAAGCAACTCGCACATGGGTCACTCTGCCGAGGAGGTTTCGGCGGGAAATCAATAGCTCGTCGTCGGATGCCACAGCAACAAAGAAATATGTAGACCGAACAATAGTCGAATATACCGTGTGATGTCAGAGTCAATCGAGAATTCACCTTATAGTAGGGGAACAGAAGACGAAGGAACAAGGAGACGTTGCTGACCATTCACGAGTCCTTGGGTGTTTAGTTTAATTAGATTAAGAATTTCGCTAGTACACAAACAGCATGCCTGCCGTGGGGTCGCGTTATGCACTAAGCCACTGAAGCCTAGCGTGTTGTGATGGAAGACTCATTGTCCCTCTCAATATTTGTCGACATACTAACAAGGCTTGGTGGAACTGGGAAACGGTATCATGTCCATCCAAACTCCGCTGACCAGTGTCAAGTAGGAGTCGAGTACTTGTCGAGAATGAGATGGGAAAAGGCTAAATGCTTCTTGTTCAGTCACTACCTGATCTATGCGAAACTTTCCAACGTCTTTGGATGCCACAATCAAAAGAACAATGAGGTATATTAAACAAAATCAAAACGCCTAGACCCCTGAGAGGAGTTGATGCCATAAAGAAACAGAGGATTAGATGTAAATCAGATAACCTCTTCCCTCTCCCAGCCCGTCGGCCTCATCAAATCCACTCCCTTGCTGGGTCGTGGCTTCTCCGAATTCCTAAATACAGCCGTATACGGATTCGGGTCTTCCCTCTGGTTGAGGTTTCCCAAGGTGTGGTTGACTTCCCGATGCTTTGCCTCGTCGGCACGCACATACAACATCAAATCGAGCATCGACCGATTTCCCTCTGGCATTTTCCAATACTTGACGGCAATTTCGGGTGCTTCCAACTTCTCCCAGCCGGGTAGATTGCCCGCTTCAATTTCTTGGATGATGCGTGTATAGGTCAGCACGGCTTCTTCCTCGAGGTAGCCGACGAAGCGGTGGCAGGTGCGTGGTGAGATGAGGTAGGCGAAGAAGAGGCCGTTAAAGTAGACGCCCTGCGCACCGAGCACCATCATACGCATGAATAGGCCTGGCTCGGCTATTTTCATGAAAGTGAGGAGGTGCATGCGTTCGTTGTATGCTTCTTCGAGCAGGGTCTCGATCCTATTCACCCATTGGTCTCACAAAACCTCAACAAAACCGGTAATGGGAAGATACTAACCATCCATTATCCCTCCTCATCGTCCTCAGACTTCGAAGATGTCTCAGCATCCCCGCAACCATACCTGGAACACCAGCAACACTCTCCAGAAACAGAATCCGATTCAACCACTGCCGTTCACTCATTTTGTATTTCTTGCCATCCTGGCCCTTGGGTGCGTGACGGTAGCCGGTGACAAAGTCCATTCCCCAGCGCAGACCTTGGACCATGCTTAGGGCGAATCGATCGGACCAGGTGCGGACTTGGCGGTGTTCGGTGTGGATGCTTCGCATTTGTTCTTCCGTGTATCTTGACGGTGTTAGCAAGCCCCATAGATCAAAAAGAACTATAGAGAAAAGGGGGCGAGAGCTTACACTGGGTGTTGCCATGACGTCTCCGTCTCGACAATCTGTTTCGTTTCGACCTTGGGAAAGAATTCTTTGATCGCTGACTTGGGTGATGCCGATGAGATTGATCGTCTGTTTGTCGAAGTGAACGGACTCCGACGGGCCTTGATCGATGGCAGGGTCGAGTAATGCTGGCCTCCAGCAAGCACGCAGAGCCTGCCTACATAGACAGTCTTTGGTATGGCTGTGGCCGTAAGCCGTAAAGGCGCGGTTGTTGTGACGGAGTACATCGATATTGATGATGAAACGTCGATCAAGAAGATGATGATCCTTTACAACTTGGTTGTAGAGTAAAGTTGTATTGTTCTGATATGACTTTTTGATGATCCATACGAAAAAACCTCAGGCAAGACCAAGCCTTCACAGGCGCTTTTATATCAAATTGAGTCATCGCCCCATGGCCTAATTAGGCACATGTAAAAAAATATTAAATATTATCTATAAAAATTTACTCCCCGAAGATTAGACGTCACATGGCCAACAAACTCGAAAACGAATATCGATAGGAACAGGAATGAGTTCTCAGTACAGACCCATGTTTCACATCTTCCTTTCTTGACAATAACCAGGGACATCGAGATTGTCGTGGCGGTACGGGAGTCGAGAGGGACAGGCGTAGAATGCGCTAGTATGGGTTGAGTACACGCAACATCATAATCTATGTACACGCACTGTGTTCATTGCTAGAACCTTCCGAACCTACCATAATCCACTAATTTTCGGTAAGTAGCGGTAGAAGTGCGTGCACAAAGTCTGGCATGTAAGAATTACATCCTCGCCACTCCAGCCCGCCGTACGTGGTCCCCGTCCTAACCGCAGCTGTCTTCGTAATGGGCCATGTGACTCGACTCGGCATGCCGGGCAGCCAATTTCTAGGGAAAACTCCCGTGACAATACCGATACACGTACACAAGATTCGCATGCTGCTAGATCGAGGACTCCCATGTCATGATCATGCCATCGAAATAGCAGAGACTTAACACAATACCAGGACTCATATAAGGCCATTCTACTCGAAGTAGAATCAACTTTAATCCCCTTCCCATTATCTTCCTGCACTTATAATGCACATCCATCATTCCGTGAGATTGCAGATGCTTGTATTGCGAATACATTAATACGGGATTCGAGATGCTCGGGATGTCCCGGGCAGCTAGCACCTCAGCCTTAACTCGCCCGAAACATTCTCGTCGCATGGCTGTGATTCATCTTCGGTGAGCCATTCTACATATCAGAATTACGATAGCCATCGAACCGAGTCGGCTTTATGATTCAAGTGATTCAGCTCAAAACAGCTCAAGACACAACAGACTTTTCACATGGCCTATATAATATTACCAAGTGATGTCATTCCTTTTTGCAGCTAGAAATTTTATCTCCGAATCTCAAATGACTGTTCATCTTCTTGAGTCTCGATATCACTCTTTTCTAGTTTTACGACGTGGGCGTGTCGAGGGCCCTTGTCGACGTCTTTGAGCAGTTTTTGCACGAGGTCGGGCTCGCCTTGGATTTCGCCTTCGACCTATTCTATGTCAGAAGCCTGATCAGTTTGTCCATGGAAGATGGAGGAGTGAGATACCCTGCCATCAGGACTGTTTTGTACCCAGCCCGTGACGCCGTATTCAGTTGCTCGTTTCTGGGTGAAGGCTCTATACTGGATTAGGGATAGTCATCGATCCCAAGAAAGATGAATGGAGTGGCATACCGAAAGCTGACGCCTAATAGCAATGGTACACACATCAGTCTAGCTGCACCCAGGCATAGCTTAAGAACGAAACATACCTTGAACCGTCCCCTGGACTCTGAATCTGACCTGCAGAAGGCAAATAAGCAACTCAGAATATCTTTAGTAGCTTGCGAGATGGATGAGGAACACACCCTGATCAATGCCATTGTTGAAATCCTTTGTTGGCAAGATGTATGAATCTCAAATATCAAATACCTGTTATGGTTGGATAACATCATTGCGGGGCTCGAGCGTATTAGTGTTACGCTAAATTACGTATCTTATCGCGATACCACAGCTTGTGTGGGGTAAATGACATACAACTTGTTACCCTTAGAATTATTTCTTTGTTTTCAGATTCAGTTATACTTGATTTTCTTCGTGTGTTGGCTGGGTCCTGCTACCCCGAGCTCTTTTCATGGCTTGTGCCGAACGGGCGTTGAGCTTATCAGTATTTGCTATCCATGGATATATACAGTATCATAGCATCTCGGGCTTTGTTCGAGTTGGCTCGATGGCGGAAACAACAAGCTCAAGCTTTCAGCGCTGAATAGTCTAGTAATCATGTCTCAGTGGTAACCAAGCAGTCAATTCGCTCTTCTTGAGATCCAGAATAGAAGGTTGTGCAAGAGCGAAGATCCGCGGCACTGATGGCCACTGACCATACATGATGTCGTGATATACACATGTATACTAATGCAAAGCTGTGCGCTTTAGACTAACAGGGAGATCCAAATCCTACATATATGTATAATATTCTAGTCGATTGTTATTGTTTTGAGGATACCTAGGTAATGATTGAATTTACCATGTCATACACTGGCCCTGAATGCCACCATGATTACGAGTAACATGCGGTATTCAACTATCCTAAATCTTCAAGCAATTCAGGTAGGAAAAAGGAAGTGCTTTGGCACACTGGAAGCATGGACTCTCTCATTTTTCCAAATCGATGTTGATCGTAATCAATTACTCCTGATCAACAACTAAATAAAGTCCAAACAAAGCCGCCAAAAATGCTGTCTCGCGGTAAGCCGCTGCGCGAGGAATATGCTGCCAGAGAAAATGCAAAGGCCGGGTTTCAGCAATACGCAAAATAAAGACTTAACCCAATATGCATCTGATGCTTCGGTTTTTCCCTGTAGCTAGGGACTTAGGTCTGTTGAATGTGATTGTCACGATTGAGCGGCCTACTCGCGTGATACGCTATAATATGAAGTTTTCATACGCTTCAAATTACTGTCTAATGACTCGGTTCTAAGGTTCAAAGAATAACGGGACCAGAAAGTAGCCAGTAGTTAGGGCTAAAAATGTGAATATAGATGTTGCGGGGACCAATGACAGCGCGCAGCCCCTGAGGCTCCACCAGCCGAGGCCATCTGTCTACTCTACTACACTCAATGTCTGCCTACACACGACACACCACAACAGCCTCGCAATGCTACGCGGTCGATAATGGGTTCTCTCATCCAGAGCCTGCGAAGGCTCTACTCCCTCGACACGCTCGACACTCGTTTGACCACCTCATCCACCACCCCCATCAAAACCGCCGTCTCAGACTCGACGCGAGATCCCACCGCTGGCAAAGATGCTCGAGCACAGGAGATTGCTTCCAGAGCGCAGCCATCGAAATGGAATACGCCGGAATTCTATTTCTATTATTTTGTATTTATCACCGTCGTGCCGATGATGTTCAAGACGGTCATGGATGTCTCGCAGCCCGATCATCCTTCGTATGCGAATTATGTTGATTTACTATCTCCGGGATGGATTCCGGGACGCAAAGTTGTATGTTTTATCTCTCTGCCCAGCTTATACACCGACTAATCTTGTGTCTGTTAGGACAACTCCGATGCTCAATATGCCAGCTTCCGCGACAACATTCCCTACCTCTTCATGCTCCTAATCGTCCACCCGCTCCTGCGTCGAGTGTACAATTACTTCAATCCTATCCCCACAGCATCACCCAGCAAAGGGCGCAAGCAACTCAACACCGCCGCCGACGCCCGGCTCAAACAACGCACCGTATTTGATTTCAACTTTGCGATTCTGTTCCTGATTGGACTTCATGGGATATCCGTTTTCAAAATATTGACAATCCTGTTTATCAACTACAAAATTGCCAAGGGACTTCCGCGAGCATACATTCCGGCGGCGACATGGATATTCAATTTGATTGTTCTGTTCGCCAATGAGCTATGCGATGGGTATCCTTTGGCAAGCATTGCAAAATTTTTCGTTTCGTCAGAGTTCGCTGCGGCAAAGGAAGTACCCACGCTGGTCGCATGGGCAGAGTTCTTGGATGGATTTGGTGGCATAATGGCACGGTGGCAGATTTTGTTCAAGTTTACTATCCTACGCTTGATCAGTTTCAACATGGACTACTACTGGAGTCTGGATTATGCCTCAGACAGTCCTATCGAGGTACGCTTTCGAGATATTACGTTTTCCTGGTATATGACTGACACTCCTAAGAAGAAGCAAATCGATCCATCATCAATGTCTGAGCGGGACCGTTCTACAATACCGGCAGACCCATCTTCATATAATGCATTGTATTACACGGCTTATGTGTTGTACTCTCCTCTCTATCTTTCAGGACCAATCGTCAGCTTCAACGACTACATATCGCAGCAGCGATATCCATCGCCTGCCCTGACGCCAACACGAAATCTGTTATATGGGATTCGTTTCCTTCTGACTCTGCTGTGTATGGAACTTGTGCTCCACTTCATCTACACAGTTGCCATTTCAAAGTCGACGAGTGATTGGTCGATCTACACACCTGGCCAAATCAGTATGCTGGGTTATTTCAATCTAAAGATCATCTGGTTGAAGCTTTTGATTCCATGGCGACTGTTCCGGCTCTGGGCTCTGCTCGACGGCATCGATCCACCCGAGAATATGGTTCGATGCATGTCGAATAACTACTCTGGTTTGTCATTCTGGCGCGCATGGCACCGATCATACCATCTCTGGGTTCTCCGATATCTATATTTCCCTCTGGGCGGCGGTCGTCGATCATCGTCTCCCAAATCGACCACCAAAGACTCGCCACCACCGACTTCTTCACTCCTGTCCCGAGCACGCGGCATCTTCAACCAACTCATCGTCTTCACCTTTGTCGCCGTCTGGCACGACATCAACCTGCGTCTCCTCATGTGGGGATGGTTGATCACATTGTTCGTCCTCCCGGAAATCATGGCAAAGCTCATCTTCCCAGCATCGCGCTGGCGTTCTCATCCAAATCTGTACCGCGTGATTTGCGGTATCGGTGCTGTAGGCCCGATCTTGGCTATGATGACCGCGAACCTTGTTGGATTCGCACTAGGCGTAGATGGGTTGAAGGGCTTTCTGGCGGGAATACTGGGATCGTGGAAAGGCGCTGGATTTATGATGGGTGCTTGCGGTGCGCTGTTTGTGGGTATTCAGGTTATGTTTGAGATACGAGAGGCGGAGCAGAGAAAGGGGATCAAGTTGAGTTTTTAGTTTGTTGTTTGGTGCATATAAAATAAAATATATTGTAATCGTTAACCGGGGGTATCTATCAAACAAACCAACACCACGCTATACAAATACACGTCCCTCTCTAGAAGAGACTAAAAGAAAGCACCACACCTCGAATCCTCATGAACCTTATAACACTCCAGCCCGCACGTCCTCACCCCACAATTCTTGCATTTTATCTTCCCCCAATACCCACATATCGTACAAAACCTGCGCGCAGGTTTGTGCGTGGCTGACGGCGCCGCGCGAGCTGCGTGGTATCGTAATGGCGGTTCGGCCAGAAGAGCGGCCATAAGGCGATCAGATGGTGGTAAAGGGATGTAGGATTTGAGGAGGTGGTCGTTGTCGTGGGCGGTTTTGAGGAGGCCTTTTTGGATTGGTCGGGGGGTGTCGAGGTCCATCTCCTCTCCTTGGACGTTTTCAGTGGTTGTGGTTTGTTCAGGTTTTTGTTTTTTGGATGCGGGTGTCTCGGCAGCGGTATCTGACGTAGACTTCCTCGCCAACGCACGCTTTTGCCGTTCCGTCAACGCATCCTGTGTAGTAGCAGTAGCAGCCGCAGCCGCAGCAGCAGCAGGCGTCAAACTCCTTCTCGCAGCAGCCCTTGCCACCTTCGACACCCCAGCACTGGCAGCAGGTATCACCCCGGCGGCTGCACCACCAGAAGTCGTAGAATGAGCCAAAGCAGCATCTTCATCATCCAAATAATTCTTGAACGTCTTCTGACTCTGCAAAATCCGTCTCACATTACTCGTCTTCGCCCTCGCCCCCTTCCCATTATCCCTCTGAATCGCATCCTTCCGCACGGGTACCGGAATGTGTACATTATCGCGATGGTTTTCGCGGTCGAGTTCGGCCAAATGCCGGATTATGGCGTGGTTCTGTCGAGATGTCAAGTCTGTGCCGCCGCCCGAACGGCCGGGCTCACGGATTCCACGTTTGCGGCTTGTAGCTAATGCGGTAGATGATTTTTGGAGGGCGGTTTCGGGCACGTAGGCCCAGCCGGGCGTCGCATGGGAGCGGGATGTGCCTAGGACTTCGACCAGAGGCATTTTCCTGTTGAAAGTTGGGATGTGTGATGATTTTGTAATTGTTGATGGGAGGGAGAAAGTTGTGGCGGACAGCTCGGCGGATCACTCGCCGCGGAAGCTATGTTTGCATTGTTTGTCTTGAATTTGATATCAAGCTCTTAGACACATACCCCTTCGTTTACAAAATTCCTCATTACAGAGTCAATGCGTGCTTAAAAAGTTAAGACTATTCATACAAAGATCAATTGATATTCGTCTCAGGTCAATCTTGGTGAACATCAAAGCATAAAGTACATACAATGTAGCAAAACATACATAACCATGGCAAACAACATAATGTTCTTTATAGCCCTTGATTTCAATTTGGAGATATCTTCTCATACCATGGTCCAGGTAACAATAAAAGCACGTAAAAGGAATAAAATGGTATATTTGCTAGCGCCCTCAATGCATAATCACAGAAATCAAAAAGAAAGTCAAAAAAAATTCAGCATCTCGAGCGTCGTTTCAAGGACTTATTTCTTTTTGTTTAGCTGATCGATCTTCGTCTCCAGCTCAGTGATGTACAAGTTTAGCTTTTGCGAAGCGCTTTGAAGGCTCTGAGGATCTGTTAGTATCGGGCTCTCACACTTGGCGCGAAACATACAACAATACAAGCATGGAAGGCAAGGCAAGGTAGGAAACATACATAAATATCCTCTGTCAAAAGCTCATTTGAGACTCTGTACTCCTTGAGCACGTAGTAATACACGGACACGCCAGCCGCGACAGAGCCTAGCAAGAAGCCGAACAACCTGGTCCATCACGATTAGTTTTACTATTAGAAGACCTAATATGAAGGAATGATTCTACCCCCCGCGAAAAGCGCCAACAGGCTTCTGTTTGGGCAAGGCGCTGCTGCTAATGTCCGTTCGGAGATGGGATGACGTTGAGAACATCCGCGGCATGGCGGGAGCTTGGGATGTGGTGAGACCACGCCCGGCGCGCAGCAAGGTTATAGAAGGGCGCAACATGTTATGCATGAATCCAGTTTCGGTAATAGACTTGGTGGCCAGTCAAGAGAATAGTAGTCTCAGCGTTTTCCAGTTGTTGTTCAAGTAGTTGTTCATATGGAGTATGCCAACTTGTTCATGTTCTTCTCCAGACTCCGTACATCCGTCAGCCTAGTCCGAATGCGGTTAGTGCGCTTACTCGATCTACCGAGTTACTCCAACTCGCGCTCCAATTCGTGTGCCAATTCATACATCAACTTGTGAAATTAGGTATGAGATCCAGGGCCATTTGCGCTCCAACACGCGCTCCAACTCGTGCTCCGATTCGCGAGTCTGGATATGAGATTTTACCGATGTGGCGTACCCGGATGTCTCGGTGTCTGCAGGTTTAGGCACACTCTAGATATCAACACATGGACGTCGCTCAGCTACAGCAGGTATCAAACTACTACTAGTACCAGGAGGCTGAAACCGCCTCTCTGAATGATTCTGGAATCATTCAGTCCGAGCGCATCAGAACGCTACAGTTCAAGCTTTGGCTAAGCTTTCTTGGACCTTTTAATGCTTAAAAAGCGTGATACCGAAGGACGATGTTTCATATCAGTTTGATCACTCGGCTCATACCTAATACCGGCCATTCTTCTTCGTGAAACAGCAGATTTTTACTATATTAGAGTTCTTATTGTTAAAGGTAAACGCCGGAGGCTCTTTAATTTCAGGGTGATCTGCTCGATGATCGCCTTATAAGGGTCGACTATTCCCACCGTCTACGATGGGTTGATCTTATTACAGTCACTATCTGCTTCATATGTCTGCTGGCCGGATTATGTTCTTTGATCTATTTCTTCAACCAAGTCATTCTTTTTGCTGATTTTTCATCATGAAGTCCTTGATCGGAGTCTGGATCCTGCTCCTTTCTATCTCTATCACTGAGGCTGCCGCTCAGAATTGCGTCCTCAATGTGCCCGCCAATCCACTAAGCCCTCAAGGACTGGCGACGCCGTATACCGTCACTGGCTGTAACCGGATCGATTTCTCGAATCAATGATCCTTTGTCTAAGCAGTCATCTTTGACCCCGCGACTAACAACCTCTCGGTTTATAATCCCTTGATTGTGAACAAAGGAGCCGTAGCGGGACAAGACTTCATCAAGCCTGTACCCGTTGCCGTCCCCCGGGGGTCTACGGTGGGGATCTGGGTTGGCACTAATGCCGTTAGTCTAACTCTAGCCGGAGATACACATGGATGTGTGAATGGTCTCGGGGGTTCGATCTTTGGTCAGTTCGCACACTGTAATGGAGACGTCTTTATGAAGACAGCAGAGGCCGCAGTTGCTGCGGGGAAATTAAAGATTGCATCTCCGGGAACAGCTGCTAATGGAGGAGGCGAATGCCCCACGGTTCGAGATTTTCGAGTGGTGGACATGGATCAATCGGACAATGTCGACTCGACGTATCTTTTGATCAATGGGAAAGTTCTCGCTCAAAACACTCCGGCAAACAAAAAAGCAAACCCCACTGCAGAGGAATTGACTAATGGGTCCGATAATGCATTGATCAACGATTTCATTGCTCCAGCTTTGGGATGCACGCCGCTTACGTCTCCATCGCTCACATCTCCATCTGGTCAAAGTGGCTCTCTTGCTACCAACGAGCTGCAAGCGAATTTCTTTCCTCCTGCCGCCGGACCGGCTCTCGTCCCTTTGAACGACGACTTCACTGTCATCAACAGCAATAATCAAATTACCCAATCCTTGCAAAAGTCCAACCTCTACCATGCGGGTGTGGGTCAGCCTCTGGCGTTGAATGCAGTCAGTGCCTCCGACACTACATACTGCAAGCAATATGCATCGTCTGGTATTTTCATTGCGCAGAATCAAGCTTTGTTCACCGGCCAGACAAGCCCAGCGACGAACGTGGCTAACAATCTCTTCACCTTCATGGCCCAGCGGTTCTCCCAATCATTCGGCCCCGTGCCCGCCTTGGTCTGTCAGACTATCTTCGGAGTCGATAGTCCAGTCACTCTGACAACTGATGGTAAACGCAAAGATCAATACTGCAGTTCTCTCTTCCCATCCTGGCGGGACAGATTAAGCCCACTAGCGTAGCGACTACAGCTACCACCACCTCGACCTCGATCAGCACTGCGCAAGCAACACAGGCTCATGGCCGTGGTACGAACCAGCAAAAGCATAAATGCCACAATAATGTCGTTGCGAATCAAGTGGATGGTACGGCGCCATCGGTTGCTCCAGACCCTGTAGCCGCGTCTCAAGCGGGCGTCTCGTCATCGAGTGCAATCTCGACAGCTTCGCCACAACAGCGAGCAGCGGGAGGTTCGTCTATTGTACCAGAATCGAAATCTACTGCTATTAATTCTATTTCATCTGTGATAGCTGCTTCATCCGCAATCACATCGGCTACTTCTACATTGAAAGTGCAAGCAACAGCAACAGCCTCTCAAACCAACAAAGCAACCAGTAAACAAGCTCCCACTACGACATCTGCTTCAAATACTGTCGGTATCACTCTAACAATGGCCACACGGGCTCATAAAAGTACTACTACGACCACCAGGGCTTCGAGTTACTCTAACAAATAGAGAATAATGTTACTGGCTATACAGCGTTTACAATCGCCCATATGAGATGTTTCATTTCATGTCATGTCTTGCATATGCCAACACACGGCGTTTCCATTTAGACCTTAACAATGCCCATGGAACCTTGTCCATGGAATGGGAATTGGGAGCAAACTCATCAAAGTCCCATTAGCATTGTCAAAGTCCAATGAGAGTATGCAAGTGGAGTTATGCGCTGCACTCACCACATTCGGGACGACCGTAAAGTGAGTCCTAGATATAATTATCCACACAAACTGTCACCCCATCGTTTTGGCATTGTAGTATATCGTTTGCTTCGATATCTCGATATCGTCACCTGCTTGGCGAGATGATATAACTGCCAAGTGCAACCCCAAGCGGGAACCGATCACCATTGGCCTGTTGATTTTCTACTATTTAGTATCATGATAGATCGAGATTTGTCCTATTCGTTCAAATATGGATCTCATGAATGAACCGATGTAAAATTTTCGCGTCCTGTCAATTACATGGTCCAACTCAAAAAAAAATTATTTGTTCGATGAAGAGCGAGAGATGGAAGTTCGCGAAATCATAATTACGTGTTATCAAAGATGAATCATGATTAAATAAGACCGAAGAAGGCCGAATAGATACAGACACACCGGCACCAAGAAGTATAGAAGAAGTCGGACAGAAGTTGAGCAAGCAAGGCCAGATCGTGATTAGATGGATACAGTAGGCTTTAAGTCAATACTTGCATCCCAAGAGCATCAAGAAGAGGGTTCAGGTCACGGATGAATTGCTCAGGCGAGGAGCATGACAGTAGCAGCGGCAGCAGCGCCGACAAGGCCAACCGAAATCTGAAGGAAACTGGCACTTCCAGTGAATTGTGGAGAAACAGATGAGGTTCTGGAAGGCATGACACCAGTCCCAGCAGGGATGGAGGACGGCGTGGGGATTGAGCTAGAGCTAGAGCTAGGGCTAGAGCTAGACAATCCCGAGCACCCAGTACTAAGACGACCGTTCTTTGCGCCAACCTCAATAATCGCAGGTCCCGCGACAATGTTGTCATCAGAGACAGTATTGTTGCTAGAGGTAAGAACAAGGTAGCTCTGCCCCATGATCCCAGATGGGATTGTGACCGAGTACCCGCCACTGGATGGGTTCACAGTTGCCCATACTGGGCCAGTCACAGTCACAAAGGCTGCATATACCGTAGTAGGGAGTTTCGCAGTGCTGCTCGTAGCAAGATTGATCTTTGAACCATTGCTGATAATGCCAGAGGAAGTCACTGTCAAAGAAGGGAACGCCGCAACAGGAAGCGACGGATTGCTTGAAGGGCAGGATAAAATGAAAGCAGAAGCCAGGGTGTAGACTTCATTGAAGTCCAAAGGGTCATCGAAAGGTTGTGGAGATGGAACTTCTCCAGCAACGGCGCGAAGATACGAGCTGTGTCGAGATTCAACGGTGAGGATAGAACCAGCGGCAGTCAGGTAGTCTTTGTTTGCAATCGATGCAGCTGCACCGAGATACGCGCTGACGCCTACACCTTCAAGGATGTTGGCTGTAGCGATGAATGTATTGACGTCGGTAACAGGGAACGCGTAGGTACAAGCAGCAGTTGCAGGAGCACCAGCACCTATCACATGTATGAGCATTAATCGACCAGGCAGGACTTTCTCCCAGAGGACTGGCTAATATAGAAACTTACTCTGTAACGCCGTAGTCAAGAAGGTGACATGCTCAGCCTCGTCTGACGCAACCTTCTGCAGATTGGCATAAAATGGATCAGCATAGCCCGCGTTGACAAAGTCTGCCTGAGTGAAATTTTTCAGCCCAGTGGCGTAAAATGTAGCTTCAAGGTGCTCCAAAGTAAGAGCATAGTTGAGAATAGTTGCATCATCGATGGAACGTTTCACAGCAGAGGCATGGGTAGCTCCAGCAGCGGCAGATGCGGCAACGTATGTGGAAAGCTTCATTGTAATGTAAAATGAACAACAGCTTGACTGTATAACACTGAGAAGAATTCTTTCACTTGTAGAAAAGGTGAGGAGCGAGGGAATGAGGAATATGTGCTGTGCAAATGAATCTACTTTATATACCCGCAGTCTCGAACCGGCCGACATATTTCTAAAACCTGATTATGGAATTGACTATATTCTAGGTAGAACATACACAGTAGGGTCTAGGTTTTGTCCTTGTCTAATTTCCATCTCAACCCAATCATATCTTCCATATTATGGACACATTCCGTATTAGGCCAGCAATTTACAACGAACTGCTATATTGGGACGTTTCTATCACCAGCGTGGTAATGATCATACTTTGAAGCTAATTTCAATTTTTAGCCTAACCAAGCTGTTGAATTACGCCTAAACAGGGGAGTCAGCCTATCGTATCGCTCGTACGGAGATTATCTCCATTTAAAAACCCATGATAGCCTCCAGACCTCAGGAACGTGCGCTACTGAGAATGCTGGCAGTATGACGAACTGTTTTCTTGAGGCGCCTGAAGACCATTTGACTATTAATAATCCTTCTCAGGCTGTTGAAATTTGTCAGATCTCTTAATTTGTTTGCTGTAGAGGGCAAATTTTCATCTGTCATATTCGTATGGAGAGGAATAGAAGTTATATTCAAATCGCGCGTATTGACTATCTAGTGCTACTTGCACTCACTTCCTTGGTAATTTCAAAATAGGAAACTATGGTGGATCCATGACGAAATATATATCCAATGGACGCGAGCTTTGTTTGCTCGATGAGAGATGTACGGAGTAAACGAAGTATACGAAAGGCCCAGATTCCAATCGGGTAATTTGATGGCTGTCACTATTCTAGTTTCGGTAGCGCAACAGAACATCGCATCCAAGTTGGGTAATTCGGTGGACTGGCAAGGCTGTAAGCAGTTAGATTGCTTTTATCCAGTTTGGATCGAGGATGCAACTAATGGGATGCACACATCAAGCAGAAAACCCCTTAAGAAATATCTGAAAGTAGGCTTATTCTGAGTAGATCAGTAAATCACCCTTTCGTCACACTTCGGCTATCTTCTTTATGATACTGTATCGGGCTTTAACGCTTCTACAAAACATCCCATCACTTTTATTGATCCTGAGGGATTATAACTTGGAAGACATAGCTCGGTTTCTATTGAGTCACAGTATTTGCCCTTGAGGACGAGAGTGTACCTCATGAATGTGCAAAGATTGGGAGCTGAAGCGTTTTCTACCGTCAATAGCAAGAGGCGACAACCATGATTTCGTGTCTACAGATTCGGTCCATAGTTTCTGAGACACGAATACTGAAAGAGATGCTTTTGTACCCTTCTTTCTCGAGAACCGGAAGCCCAATAACGCGAAATGCTTCGGCACCCGTATTGTAGACCTTGCGATTTTGCCTTGCATCGTGTCGTAATTTTGGGTAAGTTTAGAGATGTCGAGACTTGATTCGATTGGAGAGTTCGCTGATAGTGCGATGCTGGATATCGGACGACATGCCCAAGCAGGTGTCCGTATTCCGGTTGTATTTTTCTTATATACCTTCTTTGTTGAAATTGGTCGGATCAACACCATCTACTGTACGGGAACGTGTCCCCGACATTCAACCCCTGCCCAAACTGCAACCACTTGTCGGAACATATTTGTATGACGCTTCACTCTCGTGATATTTCTCTAATACCCCAAAACCGTTGGGGAAAGCGTGGCGCTTGTACCGAAAAGCTCCTGATGCTATGCCGACGAAGGGAAGTTATGTATTAGGAAATCCCGATACAGACGGGATACGAGATCTCATCCCTTAGGGTTATATGGATTTGAAAGCAGAAGGCTGAGGAACGCTCTGGCAAGAATCAAACAAGTCCGAAAGAAAAGCGTAAATCTGCTATGCCACATCAGTGCCCAGAGTCCAAGACACACAGCTCTGATTGAGACTTTCTCAACATATTTGTACTGCCTGGAGGACCACGTAATCATATGGCTCATTTTATCTTTCGCAGGGAATGCAACAGCTCGTTCATAGGTTCGGAGAGGCTGATACCTAAACAACTAAAGATCGACAAAATCTAACGCTCAAGAACGGTAGCTGAGAAATCAGAAGTTATACGCGACGCTTCTCCACCACTCTTCTATGCTACAGTTTTATGCAAATATATCCTTATTCCGCGACGTTGCAACACGCCTTCGTTCGAATAATAACCCCGACAACACAACTCAGCATATATCCCCCGCTCTCGAGCGGTCCCAGACAAAAATCCAGCAGTGGACGCAGACATATTATGCCCGCCACGCTCTGTGGCATGCGACACAAATCCTGCATGTACTACAACAGCAACAAGTAGTATCATTTGAAAATAATACTATTTTCAGTCCAGAAGCCTACGAGTACATATACCGGGCTTCTCTCGTGGTGTGGGCTTTCACCAAGCATTGTTTCGTCTGTGCCTTCTGTATGCCTGTCTCTTTGCTTGGTTACGACCCATTCCTGTCACATGCACATTTTCTGAGATACAAGCAAACATCAAATGTGAGCTTAGATCCGGAACGGATAGAGTTGATTCTGCTGGAAAAGCGATCTGATCGATACAACAAAGGGCTTGCAGAAAGAGGTCCGGCATCTATATACAACCAGCCTTTTTGTGTTTGCAATCTGTCCAACGTTATTGAGTTATACCAGCATGTGGCATTTCCGGGGCAAAGCAAGAGCAATATTGGTATCTGGAAACGATACGCAGAGATCATTGTACATCTGAAGGCCTGCTGATACATAAACATTCTATTCCTCGTAGCGGTGGGCAAAGCATCTCAGTAACGCCCATCTCGTTACGAATGGTAAAAAAGCGTGAAACAATCTTTCTGGTGTGATTTCTCGTATCCACTCTAAATCCATCGCTCGGTCACATCAGTGGAATGACTTGTTAGTATTTATATAGTCCGATGAAGGATTAGAAGCCAAAAGGTGACGGGGCAAGGTAAATTCGGCACCACAGTGCCGTCCCGGACCTTGCTGGATTCCCGAGCCCTTAAGAGTCCCGTTCAAAGGGGATATACCTTTGTCTTCTCATGCCCTAGTTAGGACTGACAAAGTCTTGTGCACCCTATAAAGGGCCGTAGCGAGCTGTGTCGCGATTTCTTCGGGACATGATACACCCGTACACCACCAAGCCACGGATTGGCTTACGGGATATCCGGAATTTCACTGGCTGCTTCAGGCACGCATCTGGCTCTTAGGAATCCTTATAGAAGGGTCAAGCCTATTTCCCAAGAACAAAAACCACACGCTCACGCAGGAGTTCCCTTCGTTTCCGTCAGTGTAACCCTTCTTTGGCCACGCCCAACCGTAGAGATCATGAAGAATTAGAACAGCAGTCGGCGATTCAGGTCCAGTAATGTAACAGCTGGTCCCAGCGAGCATGTCCTCCCGACCCTTAGGGTTCGCATTCCATCGAAAAACCTTTCAAGCAGCAGTCGGCCATATCTGAATATTTAACGTTCCAAAACACTCGATTGTTGCCGGACCATTATGCAGAGGAGCTTGGTGCCACTGTCTACGTTCCTGACCTGTAAGTACTCCTGCTGATTCTGCTTATTCTGAGAGGATGTCTTGGCTCCTTTTGTATAGATTCGGTGGTGAGGTCCACTCACTTGAGGTCCTAATGGACACAAGTCGATGGCACAAGTTGGACTTACCCTTGTTCATGCAACGTAACTCAAAGAGTATTCGGGAGCCTCAAATAATGGCGTGCGCCCGAACTCTCCATTCCCAACACAAAAAGACCGGTGTTATTGGGTTCTGCTACGGTGGCTAGGGTGCTTTCCGTCTGGGAGGAAAAGGAAATGGCCTTGTGGACTGTATCTCTGTGGCTCACCCTACGCTCTTAGAGACGTCTGAAATCGATGCCGTTGCCGTGCCAGTCCAGATTCTTGCTCCGGATATTGATCCGCAATTTACTGAGGAATTAAAGTCCTACAGTAACCAACGGATCCCGTCCCTGAAGTTGGCATACAACTATCAATTCTTCCCGGGCCTTGAACATGATTTCGCAACAAGGGGTAATCCGGTGAATCCTGACGAACAAAAGGGGATGGAGAGGTCGAATGCAATCTTTCCATGCTGTATTCAGAACGTTTAGAGAAGCTCACGGATGATACGGACGTGCAATATGATGGTTGGTGCTCGTACTTATCAGGCATGAGGTGATCATTGAGGCGTTCGTTCGGAGCATAATATAACACTATGCCTTGAAAAAAAAAAAAAAAAAAAAAAAAAAGCGCAGGCCAGACAGAAACGATGTTTGTCGTTGACAATTTGCAGCAGAGTTGACCATTGACATATAACATAGTTTCAGCTTGAACGTGTCCATCGTTCGGGAAGTTATCAGACAAGTAAAAGTTGTTTGTGGGGAGACTGGAACTTTGTTTACTAATATATAAACGGCCACTGTTTGTTGGGATATCAACAAAGCGGTGGTAATAAGCAAAGAGCACCAGCCCTGGATGGCTAAGAGAATGATACTACTGCAGAATATGCATCTAGGCTGTCTAGTAGAGATGCACTGTAACTGGTTA
Source organism: Talaromyces ruber (assembly GCA_022813215.1). Taxonomy (NCBI): domain Eukaryota; kingdom Fungi; phylum Ascomycota; class Eurotiomycetes; order Eurotiales; family Trichocomaceae; genus Talaromyces; species Talaromyces ruber. The sequence continues at coordinate 287,297 of JAKLMW010000013.1, read as the reverse complement.
TAGCGACTAAGGAGACCCTCTAGACCAGACGCGTTGTAACTGGTTACAACTGAGCTTCCCATTTCTTAGGCTGGGGAGAATAAGCCTGCATATCGCTGAATGGCCGTGTTTGCAGAGAATTCTGGTCCCAAAACCCAGTGCTGGTGTGTAGGAGAATGAGGATGCGTTTGAGAATTCGAGGGGGTCGTCCCTGGGTGATTGGTAGATGATGGAATGTTGTTGGTCTTTGATTTTTTGGTAGTCTGACCATCTTCCCCTGCTTCAGCTGATCGCTTGGTGGTTGCCAGATGAATTGATCCATGTATGTCGCAGAGTGTAGGATCAAAAGGAATCGGAAGATCTGATGCAAAATACAAGAATCGCAAGTGCTCAAGATCACGACGTATCTCGTGACTTAAGATATAGACTCGCGGCGTGCCAAGTAACGCAAATGCCCGTCGAAGAGATGCCATCGGATTTCCATGCCATGTCAAACTCGCAGTGACATGAGCGACATAAGGCAATGGAGTTCTCAGTAGTTCTATATCCGAACGAATCTTTCAAAAGCGCCTGTTGCTTCCAGATCGTTATCTATATCACAGTTAATCAGTCGGTGATAAAATTAAGTAAATAAGATTATCTACCTGATCATCTGCAATGGCAACGACATGGGCAGCATCTGGATGTGCAGCACCGCATGCCCAACATTTATTTCCAGCAAGTGTCTTCGTTTCGAGTTTTATTCCATTAGAGAACCCACCTGAACTCGTAGAGACGTTGCTTGAAGACATTGCAGAGGCTCGCGTAAATCGTGATGACGATGAGGATGAGAGGATGGATGTGATGATCGAAAGTGCTGCAGAGAGGAGTCATAAACTGAGGTGAAAGAGATCATGCTCAGCTACTCAGAAATAATCATCCTAGCGGAGCGAGCAGAGAGGGAAGAAAGAGAAGGTGGAGAGAGAGAAGGTGCAGTGAGAAAAACCTCGAGCAGCTTGGAAAGAGCGTAGCTGCCTGGCTCATGATCCACGGTTCGCCGAGTGGCACAACCCTAACCCGGAGTTGTAACCAGTTACAGAGGCTGTACCGAATGTTTGTCTCATGCATCATTTGGCAGTGCTATTGGCAAGACGTATACTCTTGTAGCATTATTCTTTCCCGGATTATTGACTAAGAAGCTCCAAACCTTTCGCGGCGCTGGAGACGCTCCGAAACGCGTCATACTACGAACAGTGCTTATGATAGAATGAGATATCTCATGATAGACATCTACTATGTCTTTCAAGATATGACAATGGGGGGAAAAGATTGTCTGAGCACGCACTCACAATGGGCGTATGGAGGAAGATTTATAGAGCTAGAGAAACCCATCTGTATGATCGTTGTGCTATAATGATACTTCGACTGATTGAGATTACTTCTTTCCCGTAATATTATACATGGGTATACTTGAAGATCAATGTGTGTATTAGGCATATTAGTTGTTGTGTCGCCAGGAATTAGGGCTGGCTTGGTTCCTGGTTTCCGTAGTGGAACTTTACATCCTGTAAGCCGTATTATAGATTAATCATAGTGCATGTTTCAGCCTTGGACGCCCGTGAAAAGATCATGTATCAATTGTTGAACTGAAAGCGATAGAATGACGAATGCAATCGTAAGGAATTTAGTTTCTTGTCAGATTTCATCTGCATTTCATCTGACGTTTGGACGGGATAATTCGGTTGATGTACGTCACAACTATCCAAACAGTCATTACGTATGGCTGAAAACGTGTAGAGGATCAATTGCATAGCGAAATGTATAGAATCTAGAACAACTTCATTCAAGTACTCTACTTTCATATCAAATTATAAAGAGGAAACTATATCCATTTAAATCTATGATTCAACCTACAGGCAACCTCACTCAGAGCATATTCAAATATACTCGTCCCTAGATACCCACAAGTAGGACATACTCACCATGTTCAAAAATATCTTCCCGTCTCATCTCACAAACCAAGCTCAGCCAAGACTGCGCGATACCACTTCTTTCTTCCAATCCAGCGTCGCTGCCGCAAGTAGCAACATATTCGATATCCGCTCTCACCCCGAAAAGACCGAAGACACCCTTCGCGTATCGATCCAGGAGAGTCTCAAGAAGATTACAAGCGCCCCGGGCAATGAAGCAGGTAGTGAAATGCCCAGTCTGCTTCTTTGGGATGAACAAGGTCTTCAATACTTTGAAGATGTGACGTACAGCCCTTCGTATTATCTAACCAATGAAGAGATTGGGTTGTTGGAGAAGAATAAACATCAAATAGCGGAACGGATTGTGTCGGGCAGTATGCTTGTTGAGCTTGGGAGTGGGTGTGTTTTTCACTTCTTTTACAGATTCTTCATTTTGTGTGAGCTAATGAATTAGAAATCTGCGCAAAATCAAAATCCTCCTCGAAGCCCTAGACGACCTCGGCCGAGATGTCGATTACTTTGCGCTCGATGTCTCATTACCTGAGCTCCAGCGCACGCTCGCCCTCGTGCCGCCAGGCCATTTCAATCACGTCCGCTGCTTTGGTCTCCTGGGCACCTACGACGACGGCCGCGAATGGCTCAACAAACCGGAGATCCAATCCCGGCCCAAGACTTTGCTCTCTCTCGGATCAACTCTGGGAAGCTTCCAGCGTGATGAAGTTGCGGACTTTTTAAGAAGTTTTTCTGCTCCAGATAGTGCTTCTGGAAGGAGCCCATCGTATCTAATCGGTCTTGACGGGTGCAAAGACCCTGACCGCGTCTTCAGAGCCTACAATGACCCCGAAGGCGTAAACCATCGATTTGTCAAAAACGGCTTGCACCGTGCAAATCAGATTTTGGGACACGAAGCTTTTGACCTAGACCATTGGCATGTCAAGGGTATCTGGGAAGCGCAGTATGGTCGACACAGTCAATACTATTACCCGGACACTGATGTGAGTCTGGGCGATCGTGATGAGATGCATTCTGTTCCTGCGGGGAAAAGTATACTGGGGGTTCAGAGTCACAAATATGATGTGAATGATCAGAATGAGTTGGCGGACAGGGCTGGGCTGGATATCATGGATTCGTGGTCATCGGGACAGGGCTACAGTGAGTTTCTCCCGGCATATTGCCTAGTGAGGAAATATGTCAAAGCTAACCCTGGCCTTGCAGGTTTATTGTTCTTGGATAAGAGCAATAAATGACGAGTAGACAGATCTTTCTCCTGTATACCGGCTCTGTATTTAAATGATAATGATTTGAAAATAAAAGTTGAAATAGTAAAACAAGGATGTAAGAATCATGATCCAAGACTCTCGTACAAACTCATCATGACGTTAAGTCGCCGAAAGCAGAAACCCCATATTTATGCTCAATCCATCCCACGGACCGCTTATCGCAAGTTTATATACAAAACAAAGCCACATCGAAATGTTACTGTCCACATCGGTCCTGCACAATGGCAAAGACAGACCTGCTCATAATAGGCGCGGGTCCAGCAGGCCTCATGGCCGCCTGCTGGGCCGCTCAATACAGCATGACCACACGAATAATTGATCAGAAACCCAGCCGGACGCGCAAAGGCCACGCTGATGGACTGCAAAGTCGCACATTAGAGATTATGGATAGCTTTGGCTTTGCCGATCAAATCCTAAAGCAAGCGGTAGTTGCGGCTGAGATGTGTTATTGGGGGTGGTGTGTATCTTACGAATCCATTCACGATCAATGATGACCCGTGAGAACTGAGTCTTTTCAAAGCGTAGATAAAGAGTCTGGAAACATCAAACGAGAAAAAAGGACTTCGTCGCAGCCAGATAATCTCTCGAGGTTTGGGCAGGTTCTGCTGAATCAAGGTTTGATTGAGGATGTGCTTATTCAGTATGTCAATGGGCTTGGACGCGCCAAGATAGAATGGCAGAAACGAGCTGAGATGTTGGACCTGTCGTCGAAGAATGACTCTGAGTTTCCGGTGATGGTCAAGGTCAAAAGTTTGACGGATCCTAGTATGACTGATGTAGTTCGTTTTCTCGATAATTTAAGCTAATTGTTCTATGCAGACGAAAATGTTGAAACTATCTATGCGCGATACATAGTCGCTTGCGACGGCTCTCGTGGCTGGACCAGAGAACAGCTCCACGTCCCCATGGAAACTCATTCAGAATCAACATGGGGTGTAATCGACATTGCACCCATAACTAATTTCCGTATGCCCCAATTCGCCCCTTTTCCTGTCGAATCCCATGTTTGACTGAGTTGCACAGCCGACGTCCGCCAATCCTGCGCCATTAAATCTGATACACACGGTACTATTATGACTGCACCACGAGAAAATCGGCTTCTAAGGCTGTACATCCAGCTCAAAGGGGATGATGAGCTGGAGCAAGTCGCTCGACAACGGACAGAAGAATCGCCGCAAGCACTCGTGAGGATTGCAGAGAGGGCAATGAAGCCGTATTATCTGAGGTACCGGCATTGCGACTGGTGGTCTATCTACAGTGTATGCTACCCCTAGACGAAAGGTAGAAGCCTATTGATTTGTCATAGATAAGTCAGCGTCTGGCCATACATCATCGAATACACGACAGAATCTTCCTCGCCGGTGATGCGGCACATACTCATTCCCCCATGGCCGGTCAAGGAATGAACATCTCAATGCAAGATACATACAATCTTATCTGGAAGCTTGGCTCCGTAATGGCTCAGCACGCCAATCCTGCCATCCTTGATACATATGAAAGTGAAAGACAACCAGTGGCCAGGACACTAATGGAATTGGATAAACGAATATTATCAGCATATCAACAGGCAACCCCAGAAGGTGAAGGGGTCGATGAAGTAAGAGAGCAATATTCTGGATTCATGAGCGGGGAGGGGCTGGTATATGAACCGAGTATATTGATTGCACACCCCGATACAAAATTTCGAGTAGCTCGTGCCGGAATTAAAAACGTTCATGTCGGGATGCGTCTGGCATGCTTCAAGAAAACGGTCAAGAATCAGGCGGATGGGTCAACGAAGCATTTGTTAAGTCTTTTGCGCAGCACGGGAGTATGGAGATTATTGGTCTTTGCTGGTGACCTACGACAAGAAGAGCAAATGGAGAAGTTGAACGATCTTGCGAACTCACGTTTAGCAAGAAGCTTCCTGCAAAACTTAGGCTCTTCGATTGAGAGCTTTTTGATACATGCTAGTCCCAGAGATCTTGTTGACTTTTTCGATATCCCTGAGATGTTTCGTCCGTTTGATGAGACATTTGGTTGGGATTATGGCAGGATATTCTCCGATACTGAAGAACCGCCAACGATTAATGGTGTCAATCATATCAGCGGTCGTGAGTCTAAAAAGGGAGCCACGGAATTCGTGCTATTGTGTCGTCCGGATCAACACGTTGCTTGGATCGGGGGTTTTGATAAGTTGAATGAATTGGAGAGAATGTTCTCCACAATATTCAATCTGTAAATCTAAGTGTATTTAGCCCAGTACAGACATCAATGATAAGTTGATATTACAAAGCATTCATAGAACGAAACACAAACACCGGCCATTTTGACATTATCAACTCCTGAACTTGGACGGCAATGCTGAACATAAAAAAGACACAACACTACATACTTATAGCAGTAAGTCCCTCTTTGGCAGGCCCTTCAATACAAATACCATCATAAACAGATCGACTCCCATGCACCGGACAATCCCAACTTTTCTCCGCCGCATTCCAACACACTACACCCTTCACATGCCGACAGACAGCACTCTACTCATGCGCTTTTCCCTTTGTCGTCTTTGTACACGGCAGCCAGCTGCTGGCCTGCAAATACCGCTTGTATTGGCTGTTGGCCTGTAGATCGTGTTCGATCATTGTGGGTAACGACTTCGCGATACTCAGAAGACGACTCGGACTGTATAGCGATGCCCATGAGTTCTTACTGCCTACAAGCTCGTCGGCAATTAACCTCCCAGCCAGAACGCCATGCGTGAGGCCATTACCACTGTCACCAGTAACAGACATATGTATGTTTGTGTCCTTGATTCTTCCCGATAAATGCCATATGGCCGACAGGCTCGTAAGTCTGACCACTCCACTTATAATCCACTGAACCCGCAACGGTGAACCGAGCTCGTACTCAGTCCTCGAGCTCTTCGCACCGATCTTGAGCGTCGTGCCCCTGCCCTACTTTATGATCACATCCGCAAATAACGAGACAATCATTCTTGTCATCAAATTCCGTAAACAGAACATATTTGTACCACTCGGCATCATCGTAGATCAGACAGTCCTCAATCTCGCCCTGGCCGGCACACGTATTAGCAATGCAATACGTGTGGTAGAACATCATTTCGGCTACAATGCTCAACTTTTGTGGATTGTAGGCTAATCTTTCAACCAATTCAGAACACCAAGTAGATATTTCGGTTGGGTGAAAGGTGGCCTGATTCGGGAGAATAGCACCATAGCGTTGATCAGGCCCCTTGACGTCCCATCCCCGTAGGTACCTCCAACCCTTCCATTGAACGAGACCTGATCATCCCCCAACAACTCCTGCGCTAGGTCAGCTTCTCGCTTTATATTAGTGACCTCCTTGATTTTTTATATTAGCCACGTATATATACCTAGGTGGTTACTTGCATGTGGGTATGACAAGGGAGGTCAAGACATCTATGGACAGAGAGAACTTATCATAATCATTATTTATAGAGCCGAGTTCATGGACAATATACATTTGCCAACACCAAACCTCTACCTTTCAGGTAAGATAGGTTGGATTTACGAAGCCAACAAGAAAGAAGATTGGATATACAACAACCATGCGTAAAGCGTCAGGTATATGAGAAAGATATCTATCAACCATGCTCCAGAAACAAAAAGGTACATCAAAAGGGTTATAGTATACATGCAAACGCAGAAAATGAGACAGAACCGCCCGTGATTGATACATGCGTTATGGGAGAGTGAAGTGTTGAATTATTGCTGAACCAGAAAATCGGATTCAGATGCAGATATAGAAGAATGGGTAGATTATATGTTGTCGCCATCGGAATGTCGTCGGGTATTAACGTCCAGGGCCATCTTTTTCCCCAATTCGTAGCTCGAAATCATAATAGCGCAGGCAGGGGCAACTTTCAGACAGCGGGCAGCCCAGCCTTTGAACAGGCCGCCTAAGCCTTCATGCTGAAAAATATGTAGCAAGAAGCGCGGCATGGTTAGTAGTTCAGGGTGCACGACTGCGGTCGAACCAATTCTCCCTGTTGCCGCACTGCTGACAACTTCTTCGCTGCTGTGTCGGAATACCTGTTGCCGAGTCTTGCCCACGTCAAACGGTGTAGTCACCAATGCTGACACGGCGCCGGACACCGATCCAGCTATAAAGCTATCCATCATTGTGATAGCTGTGCTTTGACTGGACTGGGAATCGCGCCGACTCCTCGAACCGTCTTGGAGATGATTATTATTCTTATTTCGCTCACGAATGTCTGTAATGAAATTTCGCACAGCTTCGTAGCCCCACCAATATAGACCTGAAAATGGCACATCTCGCCACATTGTCAAGCCCAAACCTCGCCATAGGGAGCTATATCCATTTACCTGGGTCATTTGATGAAGACCCTCAAGTGTAGCGCGAAAGTGGCCAGTACCGGTACCAGGTGTCGCCTGAAGGCGTGTTCGGAACATTTCAATTGGACTGATCGCTGATGCCGCAGCTACTCGCGCAATACTTCCTGCGACCAGGGGTACATATCCATCAGGTATATATCGTGGAAGCGGACTGCGCGGGTCAATCCTCATCCACTCGTACCCCGCAAGATAGATCACATTTCCGGGAACACTCATCACCAGCGTCGGTACCAGTCCTCGCCACAATGTCAAAACTCCCTCATTTCGTGCGATCTTGCGTATCCCATCAAACGTAGAGTTTATCCGGCGCTGTTGTGTATCTTCCACGGCACAATCAATTGCCCTGGCCATAGGTCCGTTCCCGACTAGACACATTTCCGGGTTGTTGCCGATCCAAAATACTTCGCGACAGCATGCTGTTACGCCGAGATCAGCCGGTAATGCCCTGAATGCGTCGGTCGTGTGCGCAGTGAATTTGGATAAGTTGTGTATAGGTGATGCTTGCGACTGTTGCCGAATTCGCACGACGTCCAAGGGTGTGACTGTCAAAAAAAAATGTTAAGTCTTAATCATAGCATGTTAAATCAAGAAAGACCAACCTAGTAAAGCCGTCAAGATGCTACCGCCGGTAGCCGACAGCATCCTTTGGCCGACCGAAATCTGCCCAACTTGTCCATTCTGCGCATTGGCAGCCAGCGGGCTACCTGTCGGGTTCAAAGGTGTCATCGCTCGTGTCTCATGGTCGTGCCAGTCCTGATCTTCTACAAACTCCGCATATAAACTTCCCTCCGCGGGTGGCGAAGATTTGTCTAGCCGAGAACGCCGACTTTGGGTCGACATCAATCGACCTTTTGATGAATGTCTATCTTGCCTCCTAAATACCCGGTCGATGAGATAGAAGACTTCAGGTTAGTGAAGGGAAGATGGCGAGCAAGAGAATCGTCTGCCGAGAGAATCAATAAATGCGATGACTCTACTTAACAAGCGACGCTATCATTCCGTCAAACTTCCCAACTTTCTCTTGAGCTAGGCCTGATCGGGGCTAGGCTCGGCTCCGCGCAACCAACCATCGGCCAACATCGGCGCGGAATTAAGCTGGGGCTAATCTCCGTTTACTAATCAGATTGACTCGTTTCTCTCGTTCATCGATCATTCAACGTCATTTCTTGTCGTCCTACAACTCTTTGCTTTGTTGATTATCAGTCGCTGGTGGCTAGAGTAATGGAGATAACTTAGTCTGCGTGTTTTCGGATCTGTGACTCATAAATCACGATCGACTAGGGTGGCGGGACCCCCTCATTCTTGATAAAAACGACCACAATGGAGGAAAACCCAGAGCTCAACGCCTTTAGACGGCAGTGGCGTGAAGAAGTAACTCGACGAAATCAGACTGCTGCTCCGACGAGACAAGTACAACCTGCTCCCAGCCAGAATCTACCACCAAGTGCTGGATCACATCTCGACCAACTTCCGCCGACCAAACACGAGGCCGCTGATCGCAAAGATGATGATGATGTTGAAGAGGAAGATTTGGGCCGAGACTACGGGGAATTCGTGCAGCGTACAGAGGCCTTGTCTTTAAGGTCAGCTGATGATGATGGCTTTCAGCGCGTGGCGCAGAAGGAGCCCCGGTCGGCGCTGGAACATTTTGAGAAGGCTGTAGAGAAGGAAGCCCAGGGTAGTTTGGGAGATAGTCTAGCTCACTATCGCAAGGCTTACAGGGTATGCCGGTTCTCATCATTTTGGGTTTACAACACTAATTATGTGCTAGTTGGACGCGGCAATTGATCAGAAATATCGCAAGAAGCACTTCTCTGGTAAATCGGTGCCCGGCCAGCCCACCGCAACTCCGACAACTGAAACACCCAGGCCGACACAAGAACAGACAGACGATGTCGAGACTTTACCGACTCCGGAACTGATCATGTCCTTTGCAAATCTGCCAATCCCACGAGCCGAACCGTTCATCGAAGGCGACCCACCTCCGCCATGTCCCATTGCAAAGATCCCTAATGAGATTCTGACAGAAATCCTTGAACATGTTGCTTATATGGATCCAGCATCGTTTGGCCGCATGTCTCTGGTATGCAAACGCTTTGCCTATCACTTTGCGCATGAACAACAAATCTGGAAGAGGCTCTGCCAAGGAAGCGAATTTGGATTCGGAAGCATGCACTACTCATTTAATTGCGATGTGCTCGGCGACATCTACCACTCCTTCACTCCTAAATATACACCATTTCCATCCGGGGTAGCAGTGTCAGTCCCGGAACCTCTTTCCTCCTGGAGTCAAGTGTTTCAGACATTCCCCCGAATCAGATTCACCGGTATATATATTAGTACGATCAATTATACACGACCTGGAGGAGCATATTCCTACGCCAATGCAGCATGGACTGATCCCATACATATTGTGACCTACTACCGGTACTTGCGTTTCTATCCAGACGGGACCACGATTTTTCTCACCACCACGACTGAACCTCTCGACGTTGTTCCTCATATCAATAAGGAAAACGTCGCTGCTGCTGTATACAACCGTCATCCGAGCAAGAAGAAAACAGATATAACATCGCACGAAGCTTCAACGAGCGGAGCGCCAGTCCCGAGTGTTGCCATGCAAGCTCTCAAGTACGCTTTACGAGGCCGCTGGCACCTCACAAGACCTACTAGCGAAGAACCTCACAATACCGAAATAGGGGATCGTCTTCATTCACCGCTTTCCACAGAGAATGAGGGCATGGGAACCGATCCGCGCGATCTCATCATCGAAACCGAAGGCGTCGATCCCAAGTACACATATGTTCTGCATTTAGGGTTGCGGTCAATCAACCCACACCGCGCTGCAGGCGCGATCAAGGCGCCACCGAATGTTTCGAAGAATACAAAACTTGTTTGGAAAGGATTCTGGAGTTATAACAAGCTCACTGATGACTGGGGCGTGTTTGGGCTGCGGAATGGTCGATCTTTTGCATTCAGACGTGTTCGAGGTTGGGGGCTTTAGTTGCACATATGATTTATCTAGACGGGATAGATAGATAGTGGTAGAAGCTTAGACTTGGAAATAATTATAACGAAGTCATGACCATCATTCTATCTTCTGTTTTATTTCTGTAAAATAGAGGAGAAAAATATAAGGGCGTCATGGCAGATGTTATCGATAAGCTAGCTTATGGGCGGATCGGGGAAAGAGCGGGCTAGCGCAAAAAAAGTTCTGGGCTGTCGATTTGCGCTTCTTCAACGAAACATCACCACAACCCTTTAGGAGGTCCAGTGGCTTCTGTACTCTTTTTCTCGCCATTAGCGTCTTTTTCTTTTGCCTTTCAATGATTTCCGAGCCAGGAAACTGGTGACTGACTACGCACGATGCCGGAGCGAGTATACACGAGGTTCGACGACTCGGAGGACGAAAAACCCGTTGTCAACAAACCTACAACTGCCTTACCACCGTCGAAAACCAAGTCGAAGCCTGCAAAAGCAGATAAATCATTAGATGTCTCGAAGAAGAAACGCAAACGAGACGAATCAAGGCCAGAACCGCAATTGGAGACTCACAATGAGAGGATAGCCGTACCCAGGCCACAGCCAGATTCTTCATTCAAGAATCTAGCGAATGGCAATCCGGAGAATGTTCGAAGGAAGCCACACCGTGTGCATCAAGATAATACGGCTATATCACACTCGTTGAGAGAAAAGGCAAAGGCGTTATTCGAAAGCCGCAAGAAGCTACCAATCTTCCAACATGCAGACGAAATCCGCCAGAAACTCAAAGATAACAATGTCATGCTCCTCATCGGTGAAACTGGTAGCGGTAAATCTACACAGGTACCACAGTTTCTGGTAGACGAGCCATGGTGTCAAATGAAGAAAATCAAAGTCACAACCTCGACAGAAGGCGATAGCACACAAAAGAAGAGCATAACAGTTGGTGGATGCGTCGCAATCACGCAACCGCGACGAGTTGCTGCGATTTCGCTGGCAAGACGTGTCGCTGAGGAAATGGGTACTCCGCTCGGAAAAGCTTCTCCGGCGAGTAAAGTAGGCTATTCAGTCCGATTCGATACCTCGGTGTCTCCATCGACGCGCATCAAGTTTTTGACGGATGGAATGTTGCTTCAGGAGATGTTGCATGATCCCTGGTTGACAAAATATAGTGCTGTGGTTGTTGATGAGGTGCATGAAAGAGGTGTCAATGTGGATTTGGTGCTGGGGTTTTTGAAGAATATTCTTGATAGCAAAGGGGAAGGGCGAGGGGGGTTGCCGTTGAAGGTGATTGTCATGAGTGCTACGGCGGATATGGAGAGTTTACTTAAATTCTTTGGGCAAGAAGCAGGTTCGGATCAGAATTTGAACAGAGAAGGAGCGACATCGAATGGATCGACTTCTGATAACACTGTCTCGGCTTGCCATATTAAAGGTCGCCAATTCCCCGTTCAGACCATCTATTCATCAGCACCAGTACACGACTTTGTGGATGCAGCACTGGAAACCATCTTTAACATACACATCAAGGAGCCTATGCCCGGAGACATACTCGTATTTCTCACCGGACAGGAAACAGTCGAGAATCTAGAGTATCTGGTCAATGAGTACGCCGTTGGAATGGACCCATCACTACCAAAAGTACTCGCTCTTCCACTCTTCGCAGCCCTTCCACAAGCAGCCCAGCAGCGAGTTTTTGCGCCCGCACCACCACGAACGAGAAAGATTATCCTTGCAACCAACATTGCAGAAACATCTGTCACCGTATCCGGCGTCCGATTTGTGGTTGATTGCGGCAAGGCGAAGATGAAGCAGTTTCGCTCACGGCTGGGTTTGGACTCGCTTTTGGTCAAACCGATCTCAAAATCAGCTGCTATTCAGCGCAAAGGTCGCGCTGGCCGAGAAGCACCTGGAAAATGTTGGCGGTTATATACGGAAAGGGACTATTTGGCTTTGGACGAGGCTAATACGCCTGAGATATTACGTTCTGATTTGAGTCAGAGTTTGTTGACTATGAAAGCGCGTGGGGTGGATGATATCATGAATTTCCCATTTCTTACACGACCACCACGAGACTCATTAGAAAAGGCACTCCTTCAACTATTCAACATTCAAGCTTTACAAGAGACAGGCACGATCAGCGATATCGGCTTACAGATTGCAAAATTACCTCTCACTCCACCTCTCGGTCGCGTGCTACTAGCAGCAGCAGAGCATGGCCAGAACTGTCTCTTGGATGTGATTGACATTATATCAAGTCTAAGTGTGGAAAACATCTTCCTAAACACAAATTCCGAAGAGAGGAAGGAGGAAGCCGAGAAAGCACGAAGAGATCTATACAGGAGAGAAGGCGATCATTTGACCATGTTGACGACCGTGCAGGGTTATGCGGCCGAGAATACGGATAGAAAAGCATGGGCTGAGCGGCATTTGGTCTCTCATCGAGCCATGCAGTCTGTTATGGTATGACTAGACATCTTTTAGGCCCATCTCCAAAGAGTATGGCAGCTGACAGCAAACAGGACGTCCGCAAACAACTAACAGCCCAATGCAAACAAGCCAAACTCCTCATCGATGCCGACACCACAATCGGAAAACGTCCTCCCCCGGACGCATTGTCCGCCGTCTCGATCCTCAAAAGCTTCTTGACTGGATTCTCGACCAACACGGCTCGCTTAGTACCCGATGGGTCCTATCGAACGGTGGTCGGTAATCAGACGGTAGCTATTCATCCCTCGAGTGTACTGTTTGGGAAGAGGGTGGAGGCGATTATGTATAATGAGTTTGTGTTTACGAATAGAAGTTATGCGAGGGGGGTTAGTGCGGTGCAGATGGATTGGGTTGGGGAGGTTTTGGGTGGATAGACTTGTATATATTTATTACATGATCACTACATATATATATATATCGTACACTGCTACATGAAGTCGCTTGTTAAGACTTGATGATTGGAGGGTTGATATCCGCACAACACAAGGACTGAGGATCGAAGACAGTATCCAGAACCAGAACTCAATTTGCTCGCGCTCAATGCCATATCAAAAGACACTTCACGCACCTTAATGCGTTACCAGCGATGTTGATTCCGGCCAGAGTGTCCAGCCACATCATGCATCTGAAATTCGAAATTCCCGCTGTGTTCATCATTTGAAGACTGGCTTGGCGTTTTGTTTATGGTCTTCAGATCTGATTCTGATGCTTGGCTTTCATCTCCGATCCAGGTTCCAGGCATCAGTTCCAAACGCATCAAACTTTGTGCGTGTGTCGCTCATATGTGCGGCAAGTCGTTGTAGATTGATTGCTTAAGATAATGGCGCGTGGATCAGTGGCGTGTGACCTCACACATCTCTTTGCAACACTCCGATCCGAGATGTCAATACTCAAATGCGTCCATATCTGTGTGGCCATTTTTGAATGTATTGCCTCACTGCTTCAACGGCATGGTCTCCGGTACACATCATTGAATTATCCATCTACCCCCGTCAACTCAGGTCAAGTAATGCAAGACGACGTATTCGCGATCTGCTTATTCTTGCTCTCCGCTTCCTTCGGACTTGTTCTGGATAGCTTGCATGAGTTCATAGAGTTGGCCGATTTGTTGATCTGTTGTCGAGTATGTCAGGTTATCCATTTGTATCATCAACAAGAATAAGAGTCAAAATCATTTCAAGCAGAGAGTAGACAGAAAGTACTAACCACTCATCTTTTCGAGCTTCGCCTTATCCAGTTTATTGCCCTGCCAAGAATCGCCCTCCAATTGCTGAGCATACAGTTGCCATTCGGTCAAGAAGCCGACCTACATCTCTCAGTCAATCCCATCATCCTTCTTCACTCACCAGTAGCAGGCATAGAAAACATACAATGTGAATAGGATTATCAATACTGCGATGCGCTCTAAACTCGCTTTTCACATATTCATCTCCCAACAAACGCATTTCGGCCGGAAGCTTTTTGCGATGTACTCGAAGCAGACGTCGGTACAGCGGGATTGGAGGGAGCAGAGCGAGAGGTTCGGTGTTGAGGCTTGCTTTGGAGCCGATCGTGATGGGAGCGGCGAGGAGGCGGGTGAGGACTCTCATGTTGACGATGAGCGGCAATTGACAAGATTGATGGTGTTTGTGAAGATGTTATTGTGATTGAAAAGAAGATGGAATAATTGATAATACGTAACTGCAAAACGAGCTGTTCCGATGCCGAGGTCATGCTCCCGCCAATCAGACCCACGGCTTCTGCCCACCCAAAAGAGTCTTAGTAGTTTAATCTCTATCATTCTTCGACTTTTATACTACAGCTCTATGAAATGTCAAGATGCTGCCTACTCCTTCAACATCCCATATCTCTTTTGACACCGTTTATGAACCAGCAGAGGATTCGTTCTTACTTCTCGACACATTATCATCCGCATCAGAAGCCGCCTGGCTCGCAGACCGATTCCAAACCTCGACATCATCAGCATCTCCACTAGTTGTGGAAGTAGGCAGTGGCTCTGGCATCGTAATTGCCTTTGCAGCTGCAAACTCCAAACACATATTTGGCAGAGATGACATCCTCGCATTGGCAGTAGACGTTAATCGAGATGCATGTCAAGCCACAAAGCAAACCGTGCAGACTGCCATTGCCGAGACGGGGAATGCGAATAGAGCACATTACCTGAGCTCATTAACCGGCGACCTAGTTTCGCCCTTGAGACCAGGATCGGTGGACGTCCTGCTCTTCAACCCGCCATACGTCCCTACACCAGACTTACCTCTCCTACCCCAACCAGGCCAAACCGAAAACAAAGCATTATCCAGATCCGAAAAATTTGAGCATGACTCATACCTCCTCTCTCTTTCTTATGCAGGTGGTCTAGATGGCATGGAGACTACGAATAGGTTTATAGAAGCTATTCCCTCCGTGCTCAACCCGGAGAGGGGCGTTGCATATCTGTTACTTTGTGCACAGAATAAGCCGGAGGAAGTCAAGGCGCGGATTGGGAGGGATTGGGAGGGGTGGAGCGCTGAGACGGTGGGGAGGAGTGGGATGCAGGCTGGGTGGGAGAAGTTGGTTATTTTGAGGATTTACAGGGTTGCAACGTGATTTCATATCGTGTTCTATGGAACGCGAGGGTATGTCTATTCGTGATCATATCAACAGTATAGTACACAGCAAATGATGAACGGGAGGATGAGACGGTATCGTTATGAATGCGGTCGTCGGCATGAACATTTTGGAATGGGAAAATCATTCGATGCCGAGATGAAGGCTTCGTCGAGGCTTTCATCAACTGAGATCGGACCACGAAATGTGCGTTGCAACGAGCGCGTCAATCGCTCCAGCGCTCCGATAAGCACAGTCGACCATCAACTTCCAACAAAGCAACTAACATCCACCGCCCCCTGCTGATGCAGACGCTGATACTACCGAACTCGTAGCCGTCGGACTAGCTACGGCTCCTCGACGTCTTCTAGCCCTCTTCCGGGCCTTCGCTGCTTCTCTGAGGTCATATTTCTCTTGGTTGTTGTACTGCCATCCAGAGTCTCGGTAGTGTCGCGGCGGGGGAAAGGATTCGTTTGGTCGTTGACTGCTGTCGCGGAAACACATTATGTTGTTTTGAGGAAGACGTGAAATTGAATTTGGCTTGTAATGAAATGGTGTGACTGGAGAAGAATGGCTGGTCACACTTTAAGGATGTAGTCTTATAGATCTTAATCTGGACATTGATATACGTATTGAGCATCAAGACATCTCCTCCGCAAACTGTGATCATTCCTATTTAAATATTCCGGAATACAAAATTTACGTTATTATGTACCCGGTAGCCTACAATGTTCCAATTATAGTGACAATGCTAGGCAACTACGTATAGACGAAATCTACATCTCCGGGACACATAACCCAAGGCGCAGTCAATTGAGCCAACCGAATACATTCCATGACTTTTGACATAAGCCTCCATGCAACCTGGCTTGACGTCGCGGCCGAACGTGCCCCCCGACAGTCCCATATGTTACCTTCATTTTGAACATTTCGCCGGACCCCATTTGAGGCTACTCGCTGATCGTCACTACGCATTTTGCCATTGTGGCTTTTTACCCCAGTTCGCGTGGAGGTGTTTAATGCATGGATCGCAGGGCTAATAGGATTTATTGAATCTAAAGCTACTACATTATATTGAAACAAAGATTGGATACTGAACTAGCCTGCAAGGCTGGTGGTTCTGTCGCGATATCTTCTCGATATTGAGAAGGTACACGCTGATACGAGTACGAGTGCAAATCCCAATCCCCATACGACGAAAACCCTTGAAAACACAAGTATGGTGATTCTCATTATACTGAAACTCTCTCAAAGACCATAAGCGCCGATCAAATAGCCAGACAAAAGCCCTGAATTTTGTGTGTTGCATAAAGTACAGAGACCGCCGAGATGAATCAAGTCCGCATGAATAGAATAGAGCGTTCTATAGTCCATGAATTTGTGAAGCTGTTCTGGAGAGGTGGAAACTTTTAGAAATGGGGTCGGAAGAGAGACAGGTCGAGACTCGTAAAATCTTGTGTGATGGCGACTTCAATTTGAATGAGAATCAACATGTCTATCGGTGTCGAGGCAATATCGCGTGTCCATGGCCATTGAGACCGCCTGAGCTCGAAGAAAAATAACCTGGATCTCTATCCCAGGCGAAATACTCGCTTCGCGAACCCTGTCCCATACTCTTCGAAACAATCGCTCCATCCATCCCATCTTATTTCCGCCTTTCATGAAGAGCACCGTTCCTCTAGAAACCGCGTCCCCGACCCCTTCCACCCCTACCACCACGACCACCCCTTCCTCCTCTCGGACCACCTCTTCCCCTCGCACCACCGCGATCCGCAACCTCCTTTCTCGCCTTATTTCTAGGCTTGGGCTGATCATCCACCAACAACGTATCTAACGGCAGGCTGTCCGGCAGGATGTAATAACGAATAGTCGAACCGCGAATATTGATTGTGTCGAGCGAGATGGGCTCACGGCCCTTGGGTGTCATTTTTACGGTTCGGAGGGCCGTGTTCATTTGTGGAGAGACGGAGGCGATGGTGCCTGACAGAATCGTTCCTTTATTTTCCTCTGTCAGCAGAGATCATGTCATTTGTGGAAGGGTTGGGAGGTACCATTTTTCAATTCGATTGTCACCGTCTCATTTGTGCATTTCATTAAGAATCTGCGGAATGACCATTAGTGTCAGTAATTCACCTCCCAGCGCGCTCCTTCCTAATTAGAAATTTTTGCGCCTCGAACGGAACATACCGAACGAGCTTCATCTTGACGGTATTTTCGCCGGATCAGAGTATCGGGTTGTAATTGCGGAGCGGTACAGCTCCAAGGTCGAAGTTTTAGGCCGATTTCTCTCGTCGAAAGAATAAATTCGTCGTGGACAAATATTTCTTGATGAGTCGCGTAAGTTTGTGCGTTTCTCTCGAATTGTAAAATGGTGACGTGAATGATATGACTGAATCCAAGTGCGTGCGGGATAAAGACGAGATGAGCAGAGTTGAAGCTTCAATTTCCCGTATGGGGAAGTGTCACGTGATTAGGAAATCTTTCGGCCAATCATATCGATTAATGTCTTGTCTTGTTGATAGTGCGAAGAATTGATGAAAGAACAGAAATGATAGTGATATATAAGTGATAATAAGATAATAAGCAAGGATTTACCAAATTGCTAAACTAAATAATCATTGGTATCTCATAAATTATTCATCATCATCAACCCAGATACTTATATTAACCATCTCCTTCATGAAAAATGGAGTCGCATTGCCTCAAGACTAATTGAAATGTCAACCCAACGCCAATATTGACTCATCATTGATGGTCATGTTCCTTTTTATGGTGCTCGCTGAAACGTATAGCAAAAGTGAAAAAAAGAAAGAAAGAAAAACAACACTGCCCGTACTATCTTACGGTTTGTAACAGGAGTTATAAGCTGCAGTGTCGAGATTTGAAGACAGAAATTTTATCGTCGTAGAAGAGAATCTCGCGCAGTCTAAAGACAAAGCGCGAGCCATTTCCATGACGATACTCGCTGTCTTCATCTGTGTCCTCGTCCAGCTCAAGAATGACGTGCGGGTTTGTATGAAAATTATCGTCGTCGTCACCATCATTATCGTCGTCTCCACTAATAGACTCAGAGTCGTGACCATTGGTATGATCATCAACTTCGTCACTGTCTATTTCCGAATACCAAGGCGAGTCGCGGTACAGCTCTCGGTCCATTTTATCATTCACCGGCGTCTCAAGAATTTCGAAACATTTGTGTTCGATTCCGATATAGCATAACTGTATTTCCGGTCGTAACGTGACAATATCCAGTATCTGCAGAGCCAGTTCCCGGTGTTTATTCCTCCCAAGAGTTGGGTCAAACATATTAGGCAGATAAAGAGCTCGCAGGTTCGCTAGTCTGGGAAGACGCTGGAGAAAGAAGTGCTATACACGATCAGCAGAATTCTTCAAAATCAGTGTTGGAAATCTCACCCAATCGCGACGGTCCATGCCGATACCCAGTTCTCGAAGTTGGGGCATCTTGCCGCTTGTCACAAATGCCAAAGCCTCTCGAGAGAGCATCCAGTCTCGCCAATGGCCATGGTTAGTGGATATAGATTCGCCCCGTCGTGAACGATCAAGTAGGACCTTTCTCAGACTACCTCGCTGTCGGCGAAGCACATGTTTGTATATCGCTTCGATAGAGACAACAGTCGTATAAGATCTTCCCTCCTGGAGATATATGCTTTCCAAAGTATTCGGGGCAATGGCTTCCTTCAAGAAGAGCATCAGATAGGTGGAAACGCGGTCTGTATGCAGGTGTTTAAGTTTGAATGGGTAGGCATCCTGGCCTAAAGTCTCTGACCCTTGTCGGCTACTTTCAGAAGCAGAGTAGTTCCTGCGTAGTGCTCTCCAGAGAGACTCATGCTCTTCGCAATGAAGGATAGTAAGCGTGGAAAGACGGGTCCAATCAATTGCTTTCATAAGCAGCGGCGTGTAGATGACAATATTCTCCAGTTCTAGTGTTTCCAGTTGTAGTCTGTCCTCTTTTTCATTTGGCGTACCACTTGAATGACCTGTAATCAGCGGTGTTACTTTTTTTGTGGAGGCCGAGTTAGTGTTCACAGATGCTGCGTTCTGGTAAGTTCCTGCTTGCGCGTGATTGATTGTTAAATCACCAAGCATATGCGTAGTCGTGTCCATACGATCATTTTGCTCGTTGGGAGTGATAAAGGTCGGAGAAGAGGGAATATTGTGAATTTTGGTCTCAACCCATTCTCTGGTGGGCGTTGAGGAGGTCGAAAATGCCTCTGAGTTAGGCCTGTTCAGTAAAATCGACAACACGCCGCCTGATTTGGGCCACCCAGGAAACGTCGATCGCGGACTGTCATTCGGAGAGCCTATTTCCGTTGGATACACCCAATCATCCATGGAACAGGTAGCAGCCATCCCAATTCGTAATTCACGCAGCTTGTGCCGCGAACGTTCTATAAGAACAGCCATCTCTTGCAGATATGCCGGTTCGTCAATGTTCAACACACTCAGCGACTTTAATGGCGGCAAGACTGAGAATGTAGGATACTCGACACGTTGGTACAAATTTTGAAACCCAGGTCTCTGGTAAGGCCAATTATGGTATAGCGGGCTCTTCTGACGATTGTCGTGCCATCGAATCCAGACTCGTTCGAGACGGCACTCTTGGTTGTTAGAGCGTGCGTCTAACGAAGCAAGAGCAAGAAAGACATCTCGCATGACCCCTGTAGGCATATCCCAAATGAAGCTCTCCAGATTGACCATCCGGGCAACAGCCAGAGCCACCAATGTCCCTAACAATTTGCCCGTCTCTTTTGTGATTGCGTATTCCTGCACCCAATCGGTAGGCCCGTTGCCGACACAGAACTTCTTGGTATATTGCGCATAGTCATTTCCTATCCTGAACTCTCCATAATTCGTTCTTAATGATGATGAGCCGCGGACGCCTTGTTGGTGGTAGGACCCGTCACATCCACAATGTTGACACCGTTGGCTATTAGGCTGTGGATGGGGAGTCTCTTTGAACACATTTGCCCCCATTACCAATGTCGCCAAGCCGTACGAAAGCGCATCAACACCCATGGGTTGATCCGATACGGGTGCAGGTTCTGGCCAGACGATGTCGAACCGGGAATACATGGCAGGAATTGCCAGCGAATGGAGAGCGGAGCAGGTGAGAGCAAGCGATGTAAGATCATGGGTGAGGGTGATCTATAGCAGTAAGGGTCAGCATAATGAACAAGGAATACTCCGCGGTAAAACTCAGTATACCTCTTTGACAATCTCTCTTAAAATATCAAGCGGCAGATCAAGTAAGCTCAGTGGCTTTTTAGGCTCGTCTGACTCGGTCGAAGCTTCCACTGTGATATCCGATATCTTCGTCTCAGCTGCCGGAACATCTTGAGTTCCGTCGAAATTAAGGATAGCGGCACCGGAAACGGTACTGTCTGCTTCATCTTCCGGCGTTGTTTCCTGTGCTACCGCCCCTGGCAGGGTATCCGACAACACAGTGCCGTCCATCCTGTGAGCCAAAATTTAAATAAGCCTGATGGCAGTCTTCGTTATGAAATCGGTTTTCCGAAATCTGCTATGATGGAATTAATTGTCGTGCATCAGTTCGATGGTGACAGGCTGATGCGACGCCCCACAGTCCGTAAGTCCGAAGCCAGCTCACTGTTTGTCTGTGTCTTAACAGCTTGAGGGGGTGGGTTGGATAAAATTTTTGTATGCTCTCTAATCAGTGTAAGGCGGAAGTGAGAGAGCTGTAAGAACAAGGTGAAATTGATGGATTAAATAAGGATTAGGAAGGACCAAGAAGAAGTTTAGGAAGAAGCTCTTGTCGGGGAATGGACCCGCCTTAGACTTGCGGGGAGCTTCGATCAAGCTCAGTTATTGCCGGCCACTAGGCTTGTTCGGGCAATTGATCGAGAAGTACAGTTCCAGACGGACGCTACAGTATCTGAGACTATGATAATTTAGCGATGAATGGGGTGCGCCTGATAATTATTACTTAAGAAAGTCGGTATATCGAAGAGGTGGATCTCTACAAGGTCAAGGGGCGAGTAGGCCTTCTATTCGCCATAGCCAGGTCTACTGTGTACATGTAGGTAGTCAATCACAGAAAGGTGCAATTTATACTAAGAATATACTATCGCTGTAGCGCATCGTAATAAGTAAGGGGAGAACAATTAATAGCAACAAAAGACAGCAAGAAAAAACAACATTTAAAACCACCACAGCAAACAGACTATCGTTCCGACATGTCTTCGCTACTACTAACTTCAGTCAATCGTCCAACATAACCCTCAAGCCCCGAAAGTGGAATGAGATCACCCGTCGTAGAAGTGGCCGTCGTTACTCCTGGCATCACAATCACCAAAGAGCCCACTTCAACCCATTCAATAGACGAGATGAACGCAAATGTGATATTCACAAAGCCAACACCATGCGCACTGGAGACGTCAATCGTCTTTTCGCTCTCGGGTCGCGCGCGCCGAACTCGGGTCCCTTGCTTTTGCTTGTCTTTCTCCTCGTCGTCGTCGAAATTGAAAAAGTCGCCTTCCTCGGGGAGTGGCTCGGTTTGCGGATCGAGCTCGTTGGCGTCAGCTAAGGCGACGCAGGTGACTTTGGCGGCAGCTCGGATATTGCCGATATACACGACAACTCCACCGCCGAGTAGCAGAGGTGGAGAACCTGCGACTGAAAAATCGCGGGCTGGAAACGTCGCAACGAAAGCGGTACTGAATGCAAGAGAGCTAGGAAGGCTGCTGGTTGGAGACTGATCTGGCGAGATTCTTGCTTGAGCCAATATCATCCCCTTCTTAAGACGGCCGAGAGCATTCACTTCCTTTCCATGTCCCCAAGGTATTGGCTCAACCCCGATAGTGCCTACTTGATCCTCTAGTAAGATGCGGACGGATAAACGCAGGTTGCGCACACTGACGACCCGCACTCGCTGCCATTCAGCATGGGACACAAATCGTGACTTTCCGGGGAAGGAGCCTTGAGAGAATGGAGAAAATTCGCCAGAAACGGATCTGATTTTCAGGGAACGAGGCTGTGGAGATGCATTCACGGGGGTGTGCAGAGATCTTGGCTTTGAAGCGTGCGGTGTGTTCTCATCCGGCCTAGTTTCTACCGCTATTGGCCCAATGACTAGCTCGTCTCCGACAGAAATACTGCCATGGCGAACTATTCCGCAAAGTACCACGCCCCTTGTATCTGAACGAGAGGCATCGAGGGAAGAATACACTTTCGATGGCGGAATCGCAAACACCTCGTCAATATCAAACACATCTGTAGGCACTTCTTGTCGGTGTTTGATTCGAGGTATGTGCACAAGTCTTGATGACGGGGTTCTTGGTAAAGGAAGGTACCCTAATAGTGCATGGAATTTGCCTACACCAGATCCATTGACGGCGCTAGTGAGAAGAATTGGAATTGTACCAGACCAGTCGCCATTTACAGCATTGATGGTCTTCAATGCTTCCTGACAGTCCATCGTAGAGATCTTGTTCAAGTTCGGGACCTGGTTTTCTCTCGCGACAGCAAGCATTAGCGGCTTCTTGTCGGCAGCTTTGATAGTAGACAACACTCGAGCAAGGGTCTGTTTCAAGCCCATGCGTGACGCAAGATCCAATTTAGTGATCGCCAGGATCATGGGTGTTTCAAGTCTGATGCAGAGGTCGAGGTAAGCCATGCAAATATCAATTTCGGGTGCTTGCTCTCCATCATCTCGCGTAGTAGTAGTGGGATCATGAGAGCTATTGGCTGGGATACAAAGGATAACATAGTGGGGAGCCCAACTGACGAGGCCGCGCAAAGTCGATTTCACATAACGAGGGAGTCCCGGAAGATCGGACACAAAAGCTAATCTTCCACCATCAGACGCTGCATGGATATCATTCCAAGCAGTCACATTTCCCGATGCATAATTGATCACGTCAACAGTGCCTTCAGTTGAGGAGACCGCTCGATAGCCAATGAGTTCTTGAGCCACAGAGCTTGTGATTCCGGAAGAGATCTCATGTCTGTGCTTGAGGAGACTCAGTCTGCTCTTACCACGGCCATTGTCAAGTGCAGATGTTGTCAAAGTCCCAAGCAGCGATGATTTGCCAGCGGCACTAGGACCTGTGATTGAAATACGAATCTGCTCCGTCTGCGAGCATCCCCCCTCCATTGTATCCTCTTCCTTTGATGTCGGCACATTGTCATCCAAGCTTAGATTATCAAGACCTGACTCTTTTGCAGACAACGAGCTGTAGTAGTCAAGATCAGGGCTCACCAAAGCTTCTGCAACCCATAGTTCTCCAGAATGAACAACATCGGATTCGGGTCCCTCTGCCCATTCACAAGTGCCGACCACTACTTTTCTTAACACTTCAATTTTACAACCAAGACTAGCCGCCATAGCACCAAGGTTGGTCAGACTCTCGTCCAGCTCTTCCTTGATCAAACCTACAAAAGTACCATCGTCAGCTACGCCAATCTCGTAGAGAGCGCCTTGACTTTCTTCAAGACCGGGTAATAGACGAGAAGGCTTTTGCGGGATTCCCAGTTTTGGAGTAGCTTCCGGTAAAATAGGAAGAATTAGATTGGCAGTAGAAGAAGAGTGAAACGGAGAAGACTGCTGCAGACGCCATAGTAGCTGAGTTGTAAGCTGCTGCAGTCTCTGTTGACGACTTGTCAGGTTTCCAGCGCTAGAGAGACGCGGAGAAGCCGGGAATTCCGGAGATAGACCCAAATTCCAGTAGGGCTTATTTGATGTTCTGAATTGAAAATTGCCACCCACTACCTGCCCGGTGGTCATTGAAATAAACGGTCTCCTGGACCGAAGCAGAAGATGGAGTTTGTACTCTGTGGGGCCGTCCTGCGGCTCGGGCTCTAGCTTGGAGATACCATAGTCTGCCAGTTTGTCCGAGTCAACTGTTATCAAGCCAGACTCCGAATTGCTGCGTTGGGTCTCGCCTGCACCAAGTCCAGGCGTTGATGAGCCAGATATTGACCAGGGCGAGGATACCCGAGGTGGGTCGGGGTCATATGTAAATATTGATGCCATGTTGCCTTCCCCGATTTCAGTCGGTCACAGAAAGATGGCCTGCGATCACTATGCTTTCGTTGAGTGTATTGAGCAGCACCCGCACAATCCCTCAATTGCAATTTCTTGGTGGGGTCTTCAAATTCAATATCGTATACCAGATAATGACGTTCTTCTTCTCGATATTGCATATATCGTGGCTGTAGAGTGGTTTCTTAAATACGCAAAACCCAGAGTCCGATGTAATGATAACATTGTGTTCATTTTGCAAGGAGAACGAGGTTCGAGAGAGCACTTGTCGTGAGTACGTCGTAGTCGTAAGAAGATAACAGAAATCGTTCTATTCCTCTACAAGGGCAATTGAACAAAGCTGTTCGAACAGGATTGTATGCTTCGATGAGTCTAGAAAGACATTTTCAAAATGTGACGATGCAAAACTCCAACGGTACAGATCGAACAATGTTTTGTTAATGTACAGAGACAATGTCGTTGAGGTCGCCGACTGATTGAGTCAGAGCTGCCAAGGCTGCCAGCATGGCACGTGCTTCTTTCTGCCTGAATACCGAGGCCGCGGTCAGGAGCCATCAGCATGTTCATTTCCAAAATCGCCAAATGTTCACTCTGTAATGCATTTCGAGGAATGAACAAAGTCAACTACACGATTCGTCCAATTAAATATCACAGGAAAATTTAGGAGGAACAATCCCATCCGGATGTTCCCAAAGTAAAACCGAGACCCGGGTAATTCTTTACACCAGAGAAGTGCTCACTCAGCTGGACATGGAGGTAGAAATCTTACAGATGAGATGATAATCATGCCATTATGCAAGAATTTCGATTTCAACTCCCCCGGCTCCAATGCTGAGGAGAATTGAATGGACACAATAACCAAAGTAAGCGCGTGACGCGCAACCATGTAACGACGTCATGGATTTATAGATTTCGTCCAAAACAGCAATATTGACAAGACTGTTGATGCCTCAAGGGGCTTAAAAAGATTTGGATCAGCAACTAGTATCTATCGATTGCGACGGTATCTCTAGCGCTGAGTCAGATGAGTCTTGAATGACCGATGTCATAACCAGAGTCACAGTGATGAACAGTGGACACTGTACAGTCAATATCTTACAATCAGCCTTGTCAGCTAGCCATTGTAGCCAATTCAACGGGGCGATTTCCTGATCTAGTATTCTCGATCTGTGATCTACTACCCAGATTGACTATCCACAACCTAACTCAGTACATTAATCTGTTAATGCCTATGGAGGACGTACGGACGGCTCCCCCATCTGCAAATGCTCAAGTAAAAAGCGCCGAATTTAGTGAAAACATAGCGAGCTAAAGAACCACTTGCATATTTGAAGAAATTAAACTTTGTACCTGGCCCCCATGGGTCGACCAAACTAGAAACACATTTTGCGGGTGAGCTGGAGGTCTTGGTGGGAAACCCTAGATCAGTACAGTGGGTCTAGGTAGAGGTCAGACTCAGTCAACTGTGTTTTTTGTGAGTACCTAGGGCAGTTGGATGTAAGCAGCGGTCAGGCTAAAACTGACTTGCGTGGAGATTTTCAGGGTGCTACTCAGCGAACATGATGTTTTGTGCTGAAGCAAAGCATAAAGATAGACCACGGAGAACTCCGTAAGCACGTCGATGCGTTAATGGAGAAGCCCCACTGGTACATACTACGTAGTAAACATAATTGGCTGTCTGCAGCATGCTCTTTTTTCCTAATTCGGACGTGCTTTTTAGCTTCTTCTCGTCCTTCTGGAACCCTCGGAGAAACTTCTAGCGCCACGCCTGCGCGGTCTTCTCGCGAAGGCGCAAAGTCTTCCTTGTTTTCTCTTCACTAAAATAGTATATAATAATTATGGACAAGTCGCCAACTCCCTCTTACTCTGTGATCCGTGCTTTACCTGCCAACTTGAAGGGTTTCCATTCGATCACTCCGAGGTTCATCGCAGTCATTCCCACAAAGCAATAGTACATTTCCCTAACCATGCTAGTGCCGTGTCGCTAGACTATGTAGAGCAAGCCGTTTGTCCAGGGTATGCGGCAGTATGCATGGCTTAGAATCTGCACAAGACGGACACTAGATGAGTCTGGCTGACAGGGGCGCTATTCCAGGCGTTGTACGGAGTTACGTTGGTACGTACTAGGTACGGTAGTATCGTAGCACTTACGCCGTAGCAGTGCGTCGGTGCCATGTAGCATGCGCTAGTTCCCAGTATTTTTTTTTAATTTTATGTGCAGTCCATTTGAATACAGCCACGATGATCGTGCAAACCTAGGTACCGATGACGTTCATCGCAATAAACGCTTCAGCGATCGTTCATGCTTGTACTATGCAAGTTCAATGTTCCTGTGGTTCATCTTCGGGTCCGAATTAGGGCTTGACTATTTCAGTTTCGTATGTTGTGTCGGCGGTTTCTTTTTTTGTTTTCCTGAAAATTCTCGGAAATAAGTAAAAGAAGCTGTGAATAGTTCTTTGATGCTGAATCGTCTACGCTATGTTATTAGAATGGTCAGTGTTTGCTACTTGATCTATATAGTCTTGCTTACTAAATTTATATGTGTATCCGCCGTTCTGTTTCAACCTTAAACGACAATTCAGCTCCATCTTCTCGACGGTTTTCTCTGTCCCTAGCATGCCTCCCCACTCCTCCCCTGGTTATAATCTTCGGATCGTGGACTGCCCCGTGTCCCGCCAACGCGCTGTCTGACTCTTGCAAGTTGCTTATTGGATCCCGCCCCCGACTGTTCCAGAATATCCAGCCCACGATAGCTCACGTAGAATCTAGCAGAATTGACCGTACGACTCGGTCGAGACTGTCAAATTCCTAGACCCCGTAATGTGGTACATGCCGATTACAGCTTGTATCCATACCGGTAGAGTTCATAGGCTGCAATGGATTGACACCGCGTATAGCGCGTATGCGCCAGTACCAACACTGTGGATAACTCATAAACGAGACATCACTTGGCAGCCAATCAATCATATAACCAGCCAGCCATCAATCTGTCTACTGTCAAGAACAATTTCTCGTCTGGTTCGTACGGAGTGCTTTCCGTCTGTCCGTCCGTAGGGAACGGAGCAGAAAACGTTCGGAAGCCGATACCCGAGCGATATCAACGCACAATCACGTGATGATTAGCTGGCTAGTCCTTGACGCAAAATCCAATCATCGCGGCCGGAAACTCTCACCTCTCCCCACGTAAAAACAGCCCCCTGGAAACGGTCTGCACTCTGCAGCAAGCTATAGGCTGATATGCGTCGGGCTCGGAGTCACGGCTGCGCTCTGTTACAGGATATAAACATTCTAGCGACATCATTAGCATCACGGTTACCATCCATGGCAATGCATATGCGATCTCCAGCTCGCGGGTAGATCCACTCAACCTCCAGGATCATGGATGATCATCTTGCCCATGGAGACACTACCCTCGATCGGCTTGTCTCTGTTGACTCGAATAACATACGGAGTCTTCTAATCTCAATTGGGGAAAAACCAGCGTCTGACCCGAGAAAATACTTACGGTCACTGGGACTTTAACCTCTTCTGGTCACGCCAGGGCCCAGTGGGGGCTGAAACTTGATGCCAACTTACCCAACTGTGGACAAGAAAACACGGCATGATTCAGAACTGACCCAGCCTCTCAAGTGATCGCGGGTTGCGTGTCTTTTGCTTTTGGGCCTCAGATCTTCGCTCAGTCGAGGGTTCTCCGCTCCCTGGCCAAGTCTCACCGCTGACGGTGTCGGTGTACGCGAAACTGCTATGGAATTGTTACCATGGTAGTCGAACTTGCTGCCTAGCACATTCACATTATATCGTTCACCGTGCAGCAAGTCAGCACTTGGCAACTGAACGAGCTAGCCAAGGTTTATTTGATTAGATCTAACAACTGTATCCGCGATTGTCCATTCATGCTTTAGCTGTTGGACACTCTACTCCCCTCATATATGGTTGCCCCGATTGGCCTCATTATGAATACGTCTGACATCATTGTTAGGAGGAAAGCAGGCCCCAGAAAGCTAAATAAATGGCTCTATATAGCCCCCAACATGAATCGGCTAGCAAGCGTCTATCGTCACTCGGGGGGCACTGAGTAGAATGATGGACACCAGCTCCATCGACAAGCCCACTCCAAAATTCTCCTTTTAGCGCCATTGGGGTTCACACCTAAGCCTAAATGGCGATTGTTGCGACCGTTTCAGCAAACGGTCCTGCTAAGGAAGTCTCAGCGAGACACAACTGGCGTGAACTGCGGCCTGGAGTTGGACGCTAAACATCTTAGCCCAACTGTGGAACAGTCAGACTGTGTATTCCGTCCTCGATGCCCTGACTCTCCGAACCTCTTGACAGGTACGTACGTATCTTTCGATCTCAGGAATTAGATCCCACTTTGATTTGAAAGTCTAATATCCATTGGTCAGTCCTTCTTACACACTAGCTTACTCTGAAGACTATTAGTAGTCTACTTGTCATTGCCGGCGGGCCATCTCGAAAGCAACGTATGAAAGACACCTCCAACACCGACAGGTCTAGCGTGTTGCCTCGTTTCATGTTTTCTAGAAGCCTTCCTGAAAGAGGGTAGCTAGATGGCGACGTTCATGCTTCTACCGAAGTACTAGTGCTTCTGTAAAATTTTCCCTCTTCTTACATTTTGAGTTCTATTTCTGAACAGTTACTGGGTTCTAGTGGGGTTTATTTTGATCTACGAAGTCAACTTACTCGTAATTGGTTTAGGTTTGGACTTGGAAAGAAGTTATATCGATGACAGCCTGTTCACCCCATCATTCTTTCAACCCGCGACACCCTCCAGCCGAATAACATCTTTGAAGATATCAAAACAACATCTACTTGTTTCTCCTTCTGTGCATCATATCTCAGCACATTGTTTCCGTATCACAAGCATCCAGTACGTATATTAGCGATCTATCCCTCCAGGGCAGACTATGCCAGTCCCACTTGATGTGCGATTCCTATCGACAAGCTTCCATGCCCTATCCAATTACTGAAGACTCACGCAATGATAAACTCCAGGGTGACATTTTTCAAGAATCGGCTCTGTCGCCAAGTAAGAGCAAGTGGGTTTCCATAGAGCCTGGCGCAGAGTCAGGCAGTACTACATCTGGCCCTGAGCATGGTTGTTTCTACCCACATCACCAAACCCAAGGACTAGAACCATTCGGACTAGTGGTATCGCCAACTCCGCAACTGCTATCACTACCATTATCTCTTGCCACAGATCCTCGTCCTACTACTTTGAGCTTACCAAACGTTCCTGCGAATGATAAAGGACATCCGCAATATCTCCAGCCAGATCAGTTTAATCCAGCCTTTGACAACCACCTTCAGAAGTTAAATCTGCGCCAGTCTCTAAAAGAGATTTCGGACTACGGTGTGGTCGATGTCTCCTACAAGAACCAAGTGAAACCTGGCCCTATAAGGTACTTTGTGGATCCTCCTGCTGCTACCATTCGTTTGTTTTGCTTCTATAGATACTCCGATACAAACACTATCGGAGCTCTTCTTTGATGTCTTCGTGCAATCAAGACAGAAGAACACAATTATTAATACGTGTACCCGTTTCTTACAGCACGGAAATAGACTTGCTCTGGCAGCCCTTCTCTTCACCATCATTAACGAAAGAAGACTCGGGATCAATGTATGCTACTCTTCAGAGTGAGTTCTCAGGAATCCTTCATCTCCTTACTATCGAAGACCGCTTTCGTCGTCCCTATTCATGCATGGCTAACAAACAGCAAATCAGCCTATAGCACTCCGGACATTAGCCTGTATTCCGGACCTCTTTTCAGTGCTGCGAGCAACGTTCTATCACAGACAGCAGGCTCAATTAACATGTTCCCCCAAGGCAACAGACACGATGGAAACTTCCATTCGCAACAGACGCAATGGGCACAGTACCAGCGCTCGCTGTCGAGTACGCCAGAAGACCCGTATCAGCGGAGAACGCAGGAATCGTCCTTGGCGCCTCCGGCAGGATACGCATCCTTGCCTTCACAGCAGGCTATGTTCTCGAATACGTCTTATCCGATGGGTATGCAGCAGCCGATGCAAGTGCCGCCTTCTCAGGCTTTTTATCCCACGTAAGTCCCTCCGGCCAGTTGAATATTTCGATGGGGGTGAAGGCTGATTCATGATAGGTCAAGTCCATATGGATTCAATCAACCAAACTATGACTTTCCACAAACGACATTCGTATCGTGAGTATCCATGGAGTAATACCTAACAACCAACCAGAAGCAGCATCACTAACTCGAGTATATACAGATCTAATACCTATCCCACAACAGCGGGTACTAACATGGGGGTCCCAATCCGAACTCCTCCCTACGTGGAGAGCAGGAACCACAGCCCTCACAACAGCAGCAGCCACAGCCACACCGGCAGTCTCGTCACGTCAGAGCCCGAAAGTCAAGTCCGAGTACTCGAATCGCGACCCAAACCGCAATGCTGGGATCATGGCTGCAATGGTCGCGAATTCTCGACATTCAGTAATCTGCTAAGACATCAGCGAGAGCGGTCCGGCGCAGCTGCGAAGTCGGAATGTCCGCATTGTGGCGCGGTGTTTACGAGGTCGACAGCGAGAAATACACATATTGCGCAGGGCAAGTGTAAGGGGATTCGCGAGTCGACGGAATAAGGGTACCAACACAACGGACGAATATTACCAGGATTCAGGATTAATGGGGTATCATCAACTTTTCTTCCAATTTCTACTGCATTGTACCATATACGACTTCCGGAACGAAGTTACAATTGCGTCAACTTCAACCATGGCCGACGAAAGGAA
This sequence comes from Talaromyces ruber, assembly GCA_022813215.1. Taxonomy (NCBI): domain Eukaryota; kingdom Fungi; phylum Ascomycota; class Eurotiomycetes; order Eurotiales; family Trichocomaceae; genus Talaromyces; species Talaromyces ruber. Next base: position 255,843 of record JAKLMW010000013.1, on the reverse strand, counting down.
TTCTATTCAACAGAGATCCCGCAACACGCAACATACGAAACACACACGATTACATTTACTATTTCTTCTACATGGCGTTTTCATAGAAGAGCAGCACTTGAAAAAAAAAGCAAGGGGTTAGACATCGGACTTGGAAAGGGAATAAACTCATAGAAGAGAGACCACACACACACACCTACCCACCACGACGTCTTTGATTTACGTACACCGCTGTCCGGTTCTTTCAACATCTGAATGACTCGGATTTACAATGATATCATGCTTCTCCTTTCTTCTTCAAAACGCAGTGTATACATTTCCCCGCCTGATGTTCGGCCGGACTGTCCGGTCAAGACGGAAGAAATGGGAAGAGAAAAAAATGGAGTATATTTTGGAAAGCTGGGTTCAAAAAAAATTTTTTCCATTGTGTTGCATTGCTTGCTTGCTTGCTCTTTTGTTCTGCTGTTTTCTTATATTCTACCTCTCTCACTACTACGTATATAAGGTGTCGCTCAGCTTGCTGACTACGGCTGCTGCTGCTGCGGTACATCAATGATAATGAGGGAGTATGTGTAAATAGTTATTTCCATTTTTCTATCTATACTTTCTTGGTCAATATTTAGATTTACATGGTGTTCATATTTATACAGATTTGTTTGAAGCTTTTGAGTTGTTGTTTTTGCTATTGCATTAGCGGCTTTTTGAGGTTAGGTATATATGGAATGATCCCTGAATCAATATAAAGTTGAATATCCTACAGCATCCATATAGCTGATGTCGCATTTCATTGAGACTTGGTACGGCGGCTGGGAGTGCATATTTGTTCCTATGCATGGATAGTTAGGGCTAACGAGGAGTATCTTCACAGTAACCGCCTGGCTCATCAACAGATCGAATCTACAAGTGCGTACCACCTATCCATGAACTCCATCTCAATCTCTTAGAATCTACAAAAGAGTATAGTCAGAATCAGCCTCCATGAAGGCGACCAATTGGCGCCCAAATAAAGCCCGTTAAGAAACGAGATCTTCTTTGATTTATGGGCAGGAATCGATAGTCTTTGGTGTGGCTTAGGGAAGGGAAGTCACTCATTTGACCATAGATACATAATATAAGCCAACAATTGGCCACTTGATGAGAGTCTTCGCAGATAGCTTCGTCAACAAAATAGCGAGATGGCACTTCAATTTAATGTCCGTTAGTATGCTTGTCCATCACGAAGTCCAAGCCGGCATCGCAGAGATGGTACCTGGAGGAGCGCTTGAGTTTAAGTTCATGTCCTAGTATGATTCTCATCTAAAAATCCATTAACCTAGACTTTGATTTCAGGCTTGAGTTTCCATGGCCGATTGCCACATCTAACTATATCAGTCATCAATCGATCAATTGTGAGGAAGGTTATCATCCGTGTGTGTAAGATCCCTACTGCGGGGAATACATACATCCCAGCCTATTTGATGCTAGGTCGATACCGTAGCTGCAACATACTGTGCCAACACTGAGCGATACCTTTTCTGGAGAATAAGGCCAATTCAACCGTCCAGTACGACTCAAGAAATCAACGTAAGGAGTATACGCGTTTATAGATAGTCACATGAGATGTTGAGCAGCACGTGCCTGGGATAGATCATGTGCGTTTGTTATGTCAGGGCAGATTGGCGATGCGAGTCGTTCTGAAGCATAAGAACCATCTTTGGATCTGTCCAACCAACAGCGGTCTGTACACCGGCATTTATTTGATATAGCATGAACTGTTCAGAATGTCGAGTACAGTGCCTGCACGACGAGAAGTCAGGCAGCGATACCTCTGATGGTCAAGGGGGCTAAGCTGGAAGCTGTCTAGTGCGGGCGGCGGTGCGTCATCCGTCTCCGTCTGATTATTGATTGTCCGTCTGTAAGGTCATCCATCAGTCGACTGAGTACATACCCCTCATGTGTTGTATGCGCCCGCTGCTTCTTGATCATTTTATACTTTTGTTCCCCAGACCGAGGCTTAGCTTTGAGTTCTGTCTTGAGATCAAGGTAAGTCGGATTATTCATATGTTGACGTGAGGGCGCAAAATTGGTGCCTGTTCCATGTCCCGTGATGCGACTGTCTGCTTTGTTTTGCGCTGACAAACTCTGATTCTAGTGGCATCTCAGGCACCGTGTTTGATTGAATCTGTTATCGTAATCTCCAACTGCTTTAATAGCACTTCTGGCGCGGATTTGTACTTCGGCTTCGGGCTTGAAAATATCGATATCGGTATGTTTCTTATCCTTCGTCTTATCCGTGAAGACAGTGCGCGCTCGAAAGCGCGCAATGATCTACGACTCGAATGAACTGAAGTTAACTTACATTTTCCTACGTTCAGATTCACCCTTGTTGCGTCGATCCTTGACTTGCTACATTATGGCCTCCTTCATCGAGGAGCTCTGGTCCAGCGTATTCACGCCGGGCCCAACGCCCACTCTCCTTGTAGCCACCAACGTTACATTCGCCGCCCTCCAACTCGTCCTATTCCTACTCCTCGTTGCGACATACAGTATCCACTTCGTGATCCTCTCATTCCTCTCTGGAGCGCTGTGGTGGTCCATCAACTGGTTTGCCAAGGAAGTGCGTCAAGAACAGGCACGTCAAGAGGAAGAGAAAAGAAAACAGGAAGCTCTGGAACATGAATCATCCGGGACTAGCAAACTGAATACATCGGCCGACGCCAATGACTCCGAAACAGAGACGGAGGTCGGAGGGCCGTCAAAGACCAGGAGACGGCGAGTCAACCAGCCCCAAACAACAACTCTTTCCCCAGAAAGTGCATCGCAGGCGAAGAAATTGAGCGATAACGGACCCGGTCAAAGGAAGACGAGTGAAGGGGAGACCTCCGGTTATACGAGCACAGATAGTGAATGGGAAAAAGTGGACAAAGACAGGTCATCTTGATCATCGATGACTACAATGACTGGACTTCAACATCTGTCAGAAGAACGAAACTCTGTTATATGCGTCGCCTCGTGAACCTTAGCACCTTATACCCCCGTCGTATTTGTTTGGTTAATTTACTATTCTAACCATGCCCCATCAGCCGAGATCTGCAACAATCACTTAGACTTGAGATGAAATCTATTGTTTATGAGCCTCTTTAAGATATCTAGGTTATCAAGTCGACAAATTACACAATATCCTCTCGAAATATTCTTTCTTCGTAATCACTTTGTTTGTTGTCGATATCAGCACGTGACCACGCGACTTCTCCGCGCGCCTTATCAGATTGTTCTTTCCGCCGGTTGTTGATGAGCGGCTTTTCAACTTCCCTGGCTACAGCTGCCAACACAGCCTCAAGTACGCATTTCGAAAAACATACACAAATATGCCCTTGAAAGTTTCAAGCCGCGTTGCAGAATGTCACAGATAGATTCTCTTGCCAGGAGCCGCAAGCGTGTCTTCAACTCTGTGTTCGCGCCCGTCAAATTGTCGGAAAATGCTCCCACTCCCCTAGCAACGCCGGCACCCAGTTCCACTGCTCCAGGCCGACCATTTGGCTCAGTGACATTGCCTCAAGTCAGTTCATATTGTCATCGGGGCCTGCATTTTATTTATCGGAACACTAACCCGTTCAAAAGATACCATTCTACGATGTTCCAGAGCCAGAAGCTGTGAAATGGAGTCGAGCCTGGCATTCAGCGACAGAATTCCTTCAGTTTCCTGACAGGGCTTTTGATACACCCTCCAGCTTTCTTGAATATGCTAGGCTCAATTCCCGAAATAAACAGATCACAGCTGAGACACGAAAAGCCTTGAACTTGTTGCTCCTTCCGCATGTACATGGTCTGCATGAGATACCCAAGGAGTACGACCTAATGCAGTGGTATTGCAATGAAGTTCGGCGTCATTTCATAACCAATATACAGTCCATTCTGTGTACCGTATGTGATGAACCCTGTGATAACACGATGTTAGTAGTATATGACTAACTTTTGCGTAGGTCTTGAAGAAAGGATCTGAAGATGATCCGTTAGCTCAGGCGGTGCGCTGCCTAAATGTAGCACATCACACGTATTTCAGGCCCGTGAAAGATCATATTCTCCCGGAAGTTGTTAGCACGCAGCGCAATAATACATACTCCAAGCTAAATGAAGCTTTTCAGTCCATTGTTGCACACTCGTTACCAACAAAACGCATTTCGGATTTGCTGGAAGAAACAATCCGAAGTACTGCTGTGGACATTCTAGGAATCTCGCAGGCAAGAGATGACGATGCAGGTGACGCTGGATCCAATGACATGGAGATCGATCAACAACCCTCAATCATTTATCGATTGTGGAAAGAGATGCCAGAGACTGCTCGCTATGAAGTTTATGAAGTTATACCGGAATACCGCGATGATAGGATCAGCCAAGCCAGGAATAAGCTCCTTACCTTGTTACATGCAATGCAGGAACTTGGTCTTGGTGGTCACCGTGTACAAAAGGTATTTGCTCAGGTCATGAATGATATGATGACCGAATTCATACTAGTGAGCTATAAAGAACAATGGGAGTCGCCCTCACTCGTCAGAGAGCATTTATGTTTGTGGGTGGAAAATGTGTTTGCAAGACTAGCTGTTGAAGTTCTGGAAATAGTCCAGCCGCCCACAGACTACCGCAATGACAACCTCATGAATGTCGGGCTTGGCGACGTTGAAAAATGGCAGGAAATTGGCTTGGCTCGCCTGGGTGCTCTACGCACCAGTGAACTATTTGATGTGATAGTGAATTGGGACTCGAGTAGCGGCGCTATTGAAGACCTGAAACAGTATACAACACATACTGCGTCTAGATTTTCGTTGTCGACTGCATTTGTCGGCACACTCTCACAGCGTCTATTGCACCCAGGAGCATCCACGGCTGAAATTCTGCAACTCTATATCTCGATTATTCGAGCATTCAGCGTTTTAGATCCAAAAGGCGTTCTGCTAGACCGCGCGGCTCGACCCATTAGAAAATATCTTCGAGACCGTGATGATACAGTGCGAGCAATTGTTGGAGGTCTCCTGGCAGATCCGTCCGATGCCGACAATGCGGAAAGCAGTGAAACTTTGGTAGAACTTGCAACAGAACTCACCAATGCCCATCGGCGGAATCTTCAGAATGATTCTGGGGAGCTGGATTGGGATGATATGAGCTGGATGCCCGACCCGATCGATGCAGCTGCAGACTACAAGAAATCCAAGGGTGCGGACGTAGTGGGCAGTTTGATCAGTCTTTTTGATTCAAAGGAGGCATTCGTGAAGGAACTGCAAAGTATGCTATCAGAGCGGCTGCTCAAGAAGAAACCGAACTTTGACCAGGAAACGTCGGTGTTGGAATTGTTGAAAGTACGGTTCGGTGACGGCGCTCTGCAAGCCTGTGAAGTGATGCTCCGCGATGTTATTGACTCTAAGCGTGTTGACACTGTGATTCGAAATGATCAAGAGCTAGCTGGAGAGCCACTTCCCGCTTGGGGGACAGCAGCTCCGGTGCAGAAGAGCTACAACGTACCACAATTACATTCAAGGATTCTCTCGCGATTTTTTTGGCCGGCTCTACAGGATCAGCCATTCAACGTACCCGAAGAGATCAAGACACTACAGGAAAGATACTCTGCTGGGTTCGAGGCGTTGAAGCAATCTCGAAAACTAACCTGGCTTAATGCTCTTGGACACGTCACCGTCGAACTGGACCTTGAGGATCGAGTTTTTACAGATGAGGTCACGACATGGCAGGCTACAGTGATATACGCCTTCCAATCGGATAATGCACCCGCTACGAAGACTGTGGCCGAACTCGCCGAGACATTGGAAATGTCTGCTTCTCTAGTACGCAGTGCTTGTCTTTTCTGGGTGAGCAAGCGGATTCTCGTTGAGACTCAGCGAGATTCATTCCGCGTTCTTGAAGTTCTTCCCAATGACGGGGATGATGAGATGACCACTAGTGGTGATCAAGAAGTCGCCAATCCATCTGCCACAGAAGCCGACGCCGCTGCTGCTGCCGATGCCGCCGCGGCCGCCGCAGCAAAGGAGACAGCGAACGCTGCGGCGATGGAGAAGCTGAATCTTTACTGGCAATTTATTGTTGGCATGTTGACGAACCAGGGCGCCATGCCTCTACAGCGGATTATCATGATGCTGAAAATCGCAGTACCGGGTGGCTTTCCTTTCGGGAATGAAGAGCTCCGTGAGTTCCTTGCAGGAATGGTTGCGCAGGGAAAATTGGAGATTGTCAGTGGGGGAAGCTATAAAATCGTGCGATGATGCTATGAAGTACGTATAATGACTTGAATTGGATTACCATCCGTAATGAAACTTTCTATTATCACAGACTCATTATTTCATTTTCATAAGCTCCTACATCGTACATCAGGTTTAATCATAATACTTGGTCGCCACTCCTTTGACTATCTCTACATTCCCAACCTCATTATCACCAGCCTGGGTAGTCGAACTCCCCAGATTTTTGATTATTCTCTGCTTGACCCATTCACCAGCTTTGATTGGTTTGCCATCACTGCCCAAAACTTGGTCCTTCACAAGGCCCAGTTCTTGGAGAATTGGCGAATCTTTCAGAGGTACAAGGTCTGTGTCGTCTTCTAGACGGACCATGTACAGAACTCCAAGACGGTCGATGTGAGCTTGATCTTTGGGAGGGGCGATGACGCGGTGGATGCTGGATTTGAGGAAGCCGTCTGCATTATTAGACACGGGGATACTTGTTTCGAGATTGTGTAATAACTTACTTGTCAAAAACTCAAGCGCATCCGCAATATTCACCGTCAGAGCATTCATCTGCGGCTTGACATATTTCCACGTCCCATCTTTGGTCAATACCTGCAACGCCGCAACAGGTTGACGGAAAAGGAGCGTCAGACTGCCCATATCTGAATGTCTTCAACCACGTCAGCTAGGTGTCCTTTCTGCATCGAAATTAAGAGGGAATAAAATACCCCTTGAGCCATACACCACCCAATTGCCGATTCTCCTCCTCACTCCGCGCGTAATACTTCATATACCTCAAATGATCCCCACTCCTCTCCGCATACCGATGCTTATTTACCAAGTACTCCTCATCCTCTAGACCCAACGCCACCGCAAATACGACCAACAACTTCCTCACGATCTGCTCATGTATATGCGTCGAAAACCGCTTGATCGTATTCCAATGCTTCCTCACGACTTCCGGATGTTTCCTGTTGGCATGCTCAGGCACAAATTTGGGGATGTTGTAGATCTCAAAATTGTCCTTTACGCCGGGGATAAGATTGCGTGTGCCTGCTGGTTTCCACCCGTTGTAGTCCCCTTGTTCGAGGGCGGCGCGGTAGGGTTGCTTTTCTGCGGCGGAGAGGGAGAGGACGGATTTGGCGAGGGCGAATTGGGTGTCGATGTCGCTGGAGCTGAGGCCGTGGTTTTTGACGTAGAAGAAACCTGTTCATAATCAGTCATCCACATATTACACGATTATTGAGGGCGGGTGGTGGTACCGATATCTTCCATTGCATTTCGGAATTGAGTGGCTAGTTCTTGTTTTCCGCCTGGTTGGTCGAATTTGGAGAGATCGAGGGTTGCCAGGTCGGCCCAGTCGAGGTTTTCGGATGTCTCTGGGACTTGGACGTAGGAGAGGACAGGCGGTACTGTCTGGGTTGTTGTTGTCGCCATTGTGATTTCCTATGTGATGCTTATATTCAAGCGATTTTGAGGTGATGTTTAGTTGTATCAGACGTAGTCTCCTGAAATTGAAGATTGGTATATGTATAAATGTATTATCTTCGTGTTCTGAGAGTGAGTCTAGTTAGGGCAAAGGCGCCAGCCAAACCCGCCCAATTCCATAGCCATTATAATCCCAACAACATCCTGTCATGCCATGTGCGTATATGCATCATCTCCAGCTTACGAATCGAGTCATTATCATCCGGACAGAATCCCGCTGAAAACTACCGGAATTGAGGCATATTGACCATGCACGTCATGATAACCTTCATCACGCCATTTACTAGCCCTAAGACTCCGCTTGGCTGAATTGTGGACTTTTTGTATATCAGATCTCTTTTTGGTATTATTATGCTTTAAGCCGATAATCGGATTTGATATTGGGTTTGGTACATGTAAGCGTAGTGTATATAAGGTGTCATTTTGAAATCTGTATTGACTGCTGTGGTAGTCTGACCAAGTCCGGCGGGGGTTTCATAAATTTTGAAGGAGAAAGAGGGAATAGAGAGAGCAAGCTATGAAACAGTGGATTGGGGTGATGTTACTTTCTTGAGACTATGTAGTTCTTATATGACTTTGTTCAGCTACACACTCCCTATCCATTTGCATTTGGCCTTGTCCTATCCAATAAATACCCCAATAATCAAAAGGCTGGCAAGAAGGGCAAACTGTAACATACAATTTAGTTGTACCATGGCTAGCAGCATGAATATGCGGGCATTAACTTTGTGCGATTTCAGCGTTAGGTGGTTCTGTGGTACAGATACGATAGCTGCATGATCATAATGGCATTGGCAAGTCACCTATTGTTGGAACATCCTATCAGTCTCACGGCATCTATCACGAACATCCTTGCTGGCTATTTCATACCATGCTAGATCATCTAGTATGTGCGCAGCTTTTTGGTCTGGTGGGTTACGCCAACATCTCTAGCCTTTATCAAGGCAAAGCCGGTATTCTTGAAATGTACACAATGTTTGAATGCAGTCAAAAAACCTTCGAAAGCTGCTCATCTGTTCCTTTTATCCCATCATCAAGAGAGTATACTTTGATCATTGGATAATGGTCAGATTAGCAACCTTTCCCATGAATTCAAAAGAATCATATGGGTAATGTCTTGTCCGAGAAATGGCCAGGAGGCAGTACTACGAAGTAGATAGTCCACATATTACCTGAGTAGGTAGACGACCTCAAGTTGTTGAAAATATCGTAAACGATCCACAATCCATCATGGAATACGTGCTGAGAGTAGGCCAAAAGAATATGCTTTTATCAAGTAGTTCGTTCAATACATAACTACGTACTCAAAGATCCTCTACCGGATCTCGTATCTGTCCAGCCGGTGAGCCGAATACGTATTCGGAAGTCTTATCCAGACGGTCCAGACAGGGTCCAGACAGCTTAGGGTTACCCACTTCACGTGCGGCGAGGTCTGACCGTGTTTGCATCCAAAGCATCAAAACTTGAAGTCAAATCCAAAAATTTTCCATTCATCATCCCCAAGCTATATGATGCCATTCTGCACATAAAATTACAGATAAGTCCAGGGTTTCTGACATAAGCCGATCGGATCGTGTTTGTGGAATCTGTTGACGAATACAACATATGTAAGCTTTAATCGCTGATTGAAAAAAAAAAAAAAAAAAAAAAAAAAAATTCTACTGACGTGTGAAGAAACCGAATAACAAATAGAAATGACTCAAACCGAGCCTGATCTGCAGAATGCAGATGTCCCTGCCAGCAATGCAGACACTACCAACGAAAAAACGGATGCAGTAATTACTGGAGATGTTGAAGCGCTAGGCGAGGAAGCGAGAGCGATAGATGCGCAATTGCATGCGCGTGTTCTGCGCAAGATTGACTGGGTTTTGATGCCTTTTATGGTTATTGGTACGTTATGTCTTTTGCTATATTGTGCTTAGGTCCTAACATAATTGCAGGTTATGGATTGGTTTACTGGGATAAGGTCAGTTGCCAATTGAATCATCAAATTCGACATGGGTAGCCTCGACTCACTCTGAGTTATGTGTAGGCAATTCTAGGAAGCGCCGCTCTCTTCGGCATGACAACTGACCTCCATCTCACTGTCACCAACACTTCCGTGAGCCCACCCGTGACAAGCACATCAAGATTGAGTTGGGCGACCTCCATCTTCTACTTTGGTCAACTTGCAGGTTCGTATCCCATGGCATATACAGTGCAACACTTTACTACTCGGAATGTTTTGTGTCCGGCCGTTATTACATGGGGTATTATTTGCGCAGCCACCGCCGGCGTTACCTCATGGCAGGGCTTATTTGCGCAGCGGTTTTTCCTTGGTTGGTCATTCTCTAGGACCTCTATTAACTGGACTAATATGGGCAGGCTTCACCGAATCCATCATCCCAACCGCATTCATGACAATGGTCAGCGGCTACTACACCCAACGCGAACAAGCCCTCCGTCAAAGCTGGTGGTTCTCCGGCACAGGCTGGTTCACCATCATCGGCGGCGCACTCAACTACGGCTTTGCACAGATCAAGAGCGGCAGTCTGGCACCTTGGCAATACATTTACATCTTTGCTGGATGTATCACTGCTCTATTCGGAATATGGACTTATTTCCTACCTAATTCGCCTGCGGATGCGTGGTTTTTGACGCCCGAGGAACGCATTGCGGCTGTTGAGCGATTAAGGGCTGGGCAGACGGGTGTGAAAAATACGGAGTTTAAGGCTGAGCAGGTCAAGGAGGCGCTCTTGGATGTGAAGATTTGGCTTGTTGCAGTTACCATGGCTGCTGCGTGAGTTTCTCTTATCGCTTCTCAAACACAAATGGTTAACACTGGGTAGATATACTGTCAACGGCGCAGTTTCTGGCTTTGGTCCCCTCATAGTCTCGACATTCGGCTACTCGACTCTCGACAGTATCCTCTTCCAATTCCCTCTCGGCGGTCTCTCAGCCTTCGGAATCACATTCACCGGCTGGCTCTGTTCACGCTACCGCAACATCCGCGCTATCTCTCTCGTTTTATGCTGTCTGCCCGTCATCGCCGGTTTTGTGATGATCTGGAAATCGTCCTGGGGCCACAAACCCGTTACTCCTGTGGCCGGTTACTCCTTAATCGGCTTCTTTGGTCCTGTTGTCAGTTTGACAATATCGTTAGGAGCTGGCAATGTTGCCGGAGAGACTAAGAAGAGTTTCATGGCTGCTGCGGTGTTTGTTGCATATTGCGTTGGGAATATTATCGGGCCGCAGTTGGTGAAGAGTCAGACCAAGGCGCAGCATTATCCCGAGTTGTGGACCGGGTTAATTATCTGGTATGCTTACTTCTATTCTGTATGCAAGAGTATGGCTAACTCCATTCTAGTTACTGCATTACTATCGTCTCCGCGAGTACCTTGTACTTTGTGCTAAGGCGCGAAAACAAAAAGCGCGAGGCGATTGAGGTCGACGAGCGTGAGCGAGACAGACTTGCTTTCAAGGATCTTACGGACAAGCAGAACCCGTACTTTAGATACGTTCTTTAGAGTCCTTCAAGGTGGAGGTATTCATCAGCTACATATTGCTACGTATGAATCTGAGGTCTGATGCTGTATGTGGTATACATACTATTTTAGATTGTACAAAAGTCGTTACAGTACATAGTTAATAATAATGAACTAATTCTTAATCCCGCCTTCAATCAAAACCGCGTGTCAATATACCTAGGCAGTCTATGAATCCATAACGCAAAGTCCATATATTCAAAATTCGTATTTTCAAGCCGAACAATGACGCCCACGCACCTAAAATGGTGCCATCGCAGCCTCGGCCCCGTACCTATAAACATTTCCTCTTTGGGACATTTTCTGGCGAACGCCAAGACTAGGGCTTGCTCAACATCTCCCTGATGGATTTCAAGTCTATTGACTCACAACGAATGGCGATGTATTTACCGAAATTGTTCCGTCTAAATGTGTTTTTTTTTTGGGAATCGTGGTTCTCGGTGTTGTCCACTTCTTTGGGTTGTGTGTGCCACAAAGGATATAGTGGGCACGAGACTTGTCACCCTACAACTGACTGGAATTGTGGATTACAATACGAAGTTGTACAATATTTGATAGTACGTAGTTATCTACCCACCTGTATTGTGCATCTGTCCATTCTTGTCCGATCTCGCTCTGGACAGAGAAATGTACCAGACTCTATACGAAAAAATCTCTCTCCTCTCAATGGTGTATTGTAGTTCTTCAATAGTCAAAGATATACACAATGGCAGGGAGGAAAATACGTCGAGTAGCAGTCATTGGCGCCGGCCCAGCAGGCGCAATTACAACCGATGCACTCGTTAAAGAACAAGCATTCGATACGATTCGAGTCTTTGAGCGTCAGGATGTAGCTGGAGGGACATGGTGAGATCCATATACAGAATTTAGTCTTCCACGACATCTGATTGCAAAACGGAGCATCTAGGGTACGTTCCGGTGATGACGAACAACACCGACTCGGGATCCCGTCGCTAGAAGATCTAATCAACCTACATGCTGATCTCAGCGTTCCAATTCCACTGAATCTGACTGGAAAAAATGCCTTAATTGAGACGCCAGAAACGCAAGAGATCAACTCCCGCCAACTCCGCTTCACGGACACTGGCGCTCATGAACACCTTCACAGCAACTTACCACCGGAAATCATGAGCTTTTCTCAAGAACCCATTCCCGCAGTCCTCTCAGAGCAGACACGAACCCAATACGGTCCTGATTCACCTTTCAGACCGCGCGAGGTAATTAGGACATGGGTCGAGGATGTCTTTCGACGGAATGGGAACGATAAATTAATTGAGTTTGGGACTTCGGTTGAATTGGCTGAATATATTGAGCCAAATCAGAACAATAACGAAGAAGGGGAATGGGTTCTGACACTCCGCAAATCCGTCCCAGGCCCTGATGGGGGAGGAAAGAAGAATGTATGGTGGCAGGAACGATTCGATGCTGTTGTGGTTGCGACGGGACATTATTATCTCCCTTTCATGCCTAAGATTCCAGGCATAGTGGAGTTCGATAGGAAGTATCCTAGCAAAATCAGGCATAGCAAGTATTACCGCGGTACAAGGGATTATATCGGAAAGGTCAGTCTGCCTTCCTGCCTAGGTAATATTTGCCAGACTCGAGCTGATGATATATGCAGAGAGTCATCGTTGTAGGAGGCTCAGTCTCCGCCTTCGACGCCCTACACGACATCCGCGAAGTCTCAAAACTGCCAATCATCTCGTCATTACGAACCCCCTCCCCTCTCTTCGGCACAGTCCCCTTTTCGCATCCTAATATCGAGAAAAGACCACATATAGCATCCTTTGACTCCACGACAGACACGATCGCATTCGCAGATGGCTCTACATTAAAAGGGGAAGAGATTGATATAGTCCTCTTTGCAACTGGGTACGATTTCAGTTTTCCGTTTTTGCCCGGTCTTAAAAAGGTGCATAAGAGAGTGCCGGGATTGTACCAGCATATTTTCAGCATTGAAAATCCTACTTTGGCGTTCGTAGGGATGGTAAGATCCTTTCCCGGCTAGTCTAAAGACAGTCAAACTGATATTGGGACAGATTACAGGGGGATTTGGAATTCGCTTCTTTGAATGGCAAGCCGTCACCACAGCACGCGTACTAGCTAGGAGAGCTCAACTCCCAGACAGGCATGCAATGGAGAAATGGGAACAAGCGCGACTGGCGCGACGGGGCGAAGGAGCGCCGTTTTGGACTCTCATACCTGAGTTTGAGGAGTATTTTGAGGAGTTGAGGGCGCTGGCTGGAGAGCCGGCGGCGGGAACGACGGGGCGTGTGCTCCCTAAATACGAGGAGGCGTGGGGAGAGGCGTTTTGGGGATTGATTCGGAGGAGGAAGGAGTGGTGGAAGAGAGCGGCTCAGGAGGCTGGTCAGACATCGAGGAGTTCGTTGTAAGCGTTGTACACAATCTTCATAGAATCAGATGGGTAGATGTATGTCGTAGATGGATGAGTAACACTAGAATTAAGGTGTCGGGCTGTCCGTCACGACATGGACGCCATCAGCCCTAAATCATTGGTGCCTGGGAGCCAAAATGTTCGTCCCGGTATCGAAGCAAACCCCCCGTTCCCGGGGCTCTCTCCGGCATCACCCATCCTTAGAACATAATCCCGATTCGATGTACAGTGGGGCCTCAAGATGTTTACTCATCTTCATTAAAAAGCCATTTGAACTAGATTGATTTCTATCTCTCCTGCTGGCGGGTTACATATACAGGTGATCCCTCCAGGTTTCCGAGGTCGCTCTGCCAGAGATTACATATCCTCCCCTGCGCTTTTACTCTCATAATACGACTCAACGCCTACACAACGGTCAAAAACGGCACAATGGCCACCCGACCGGTAATCGAATACTACTTCTCCTTCATCTCCCTCTGGTCCTACATCGGCAGCAAGCACTTCCACCAGCTTGCCAAAAGCCATAATGCGCAAATCATCTACAAGCCCATCGACATAATGCACACATTTTCCGTGTCGGGCGGCCTCCCCGTCAAACAGCGCTCAACACAACGCCAGGCTTACCGCTTACTGGAGATGAAGCGATGGTGCCAGGTCCGCGGTATCCCTATTGTGCCGCACCCGAAATATTACCCTGCAAACCCATCGTTAGCGCATAGAGTGTTTCTTGCAGGCATTGAGGAACTGCGTCACGATCACGAAGCGATCCAGAAATTCGCGCATATAGGATTGCAGACTGTCTGGGCTGATGAAGGCGATATCGCGGATCCGGCAACTATAGTGCGCATTGCGTCGGAGGCCGGGTTGGATGGAGAGCGATTGCTGCAACGTGCGCAGACCGAGGAGTCATTAGTTGAACAGGAAGCTGGGCTTGTGCGCGAGATTGATGCGCGCAGGTATTTTGGGGCGCCGGTCTATGTGTATCGGGACGAACCGTTTTGGGGGCAGGATCGGTTGGAGATGTTGGATGAGGTGATTAAGAGTGGGAGGGAGGCTCTGCCGTTGCCTGAGAACCTGGATTAATTTCTGCTAAGTTGGGTGGAAGAAATTAGGGCTTCTTGTTGACGCCCAAGTCACCATGTTATTTGTGCCTCAGGCTACTTACTTCGCTGACTTGACGGTGGATACGTCGGAATAGCAGATTATATTAATATGTATGCATCTTTGTATGTAAATATTCACCGGAACATCGGGGCTATATCTCTTTCATAAAATTGACCAGTGCTCGTTACACATCCCTGTATTAGAGTCAGAAGAGTACGTAACTAAGATCAAGCGATATGCAAGGTCTTCCCATTTTTGAGAAAAGCACGCAAGGCAGGGCAAACATTCGACTATCAGGAGAGTGTACTAGTAAGTGGTTAATGGAGGGGAACAGCCAACTGAAACACGAAATGGCTAAATAAATCGAGCTAGCGAAGGTTTACTAGCAGTAGATACTTCGTATCAAATCAGCCGATAAGCAGGGTTATTCAGCCCTTGACAGTTGCCGATGACTGATCACAAAGTCTGCTGTTGTGTAGGTGTACTGTAGTAGTCGCAATTCAAGGGCAATAGATATCCTTTTTGCAAGAATAACTTGCAGTATGTGTCAGAACATGGGAAGTGCCGATCGTGTGTCATCATCTCCAGCAGAAGAGCTTATCACGGGACCCGCTTCCGGGCTTGATCTGTTGGGCTATCTTCTTCCATCATGACTTGTGCAGTCCGCCTGATCGTCCCTACCTCATTGTGTCTTCATCTTTTGATTATATTCTGTCTTGTCCAGCCTGCATTCACATCAATACCCGACTTTCTCCTCCAGTCGCACATTCATCGCGGCTGGGAGGTAGTGCACTTCCAACAAGATAGACGTTTACACTGACGTTCATTGACGTTCACTTATCGTTATCAATCAATCTACCAAGATGGCATTCCGATCTCCAACCCACGCCCCTCCTCGCCGACAGCCATCCTATTCTACAACCCTCGAGATCGATACTCATGCTTCTCAACACCAACAGCAAGTAGATGACGACGCGAAGGAATGGATTCTTTTCTCTCCCTCCCAAGCCGCGTCCACTACCACCCGCACGCGGAGCGACTCCACCGAACGAACCGCACGTACCGCAGGTGTCTCACGACTGAGCGACTTTGGCTCCTTCAATGCAGCCACTCATCTAGAATCAGGCGACAGCGCGTCTGTTGATGCATTGGATGAAGAAGCGACGGAACTGGACAGTTTGGACGATGGTCTGCGTGATTTTCGGGATGCCAACGAGCCCGACAGCAGTGCTTACCCCGTGTTACCCACTCACGACGGATTAGGGTCTTTTCATGCCTCGGGACAACAGGTCCAAGAACAATTATGGCGATACGAGCAGTTCAACCCTCGCCGTTCAGCGGACGCAGGCCCTACGCGTCGCTCAAGTCTACAGAACCATCTGGCGACGGTAGACGAGCTAGAATCGCTCGCCGATCGCGAGCGATGGCAACGGATTGAGAAGTGGAGAACAGAACAGAGCCGGATATTGCGCCAAGAGATTGAACGTGAGACAAGACGGCGCCAGCGACGCAGCAGTCGCGGAAGCGTTGGGGCTGCCCCTCACAGGGCAGGTAATGACGTTCTTGGTAGTATTTCCGAGACCAAGGCAATGGAAACATCGAGCGTATCTTCAGATACGGCTTCCTCGCCAGGTGATTCGACCAAGGAGTCGATCTGGCGTCGAATAACGCGGAAGGTGATTCGCGATTTGATAGGCATTGACGATTCCATACTATCTGTCATTTTGGGAGAGTCATTGGTTGATGATATCCATTTGACTTCATACGTTGACGAAGAATCGCATCCTGATATTCGTGAAATGCAAGAAGCTATCCGCGGTGTGCCTATAACGGCCGCTTCAGACGATGTTGCTTGGAAGGAACGTCTACTTCAACGCATTGCGCGCGAGCTTGGTGTTCTTGTTCATCAGATCTGGGAGCACCCAGGAGCGTTCAGTACATATCTACGCTCCGATGATCCAGCCGAGTTCTATGCTGGCATGCCAGTGACAAATGTACAACCATCAAAACAACTGACTTCGAGGTCGGATGCATCCGCGCCGCGGACAACGCCAGAAGATAGCAATGTCTTTTCCATATCTTCACCACAGTTCAATCCAACCCTACAGCAAGACCCAGCTACGGCAGAACATGTCGCTGAATGGGGCATTGACGACGGCGAGATCGGCGCAGGCACACAATCACAAACCAAGAACCCACAAGAACCATCGACGACTCCAGTCGCTACCCAGGAATATGAATACTGGGAGCAAGATCTCGATGTCACAATGATCTTCCGCTACCTCAAGAGCCGCTTCCGCCGAGGCGACAACAAAGCGAACAACGCAAACACCGCCGCATCAACAACCCGCTCCACAACCACATACGACGAACAAGACGCCTCCAACCGCGCAGCCGTCATCCGTCAACACCACCCTCTCGTAGCGCGGGCCCATGCTCGGACTCAAGCCCGCCAACTTGGTCTACGCACTCAGATGCGAGCAGCGGGAATCTCAACACCTACATCCCCTATCTCCCGTCATCATCATCAAGTAAACCGCTTCCGCCGCCCCAGCTCTAGTTGTGCTAGCCAGAGTACGAAGGTATCCGCTAAACGCACTCATACGGGGCTAGGGAGCGGTTCCAGTCGTCACTACTGGGATATAGGCGGCAGTGTCGGTAGTGGCAGCGCAGCTGTATCTGTTGGCAGACCAGCTGGTGTCGGTGCATGGGGTGAAGCCTAGTCTCTCTCCCCTCCCTCTTTCCTCTCTCTTCTCTCTTCTCAACCAATCACACTCTACACATACACACACACATACAGTTATGGTATTTGACTTACGACGGACATGATTCGGCGGCGTTTCGAGATTGATTTCTTCTACACATTTAGGGTTGATGGGAGCGACGTGATATAAACTTGTGGAAACGGGGATACATATACATATTTGATTTTTTTTTTTTTCGGTGGCCGGGGTATTCACGAGCCGGTTTGGCGTTGGCATATGCGATATGGTTTTGTATACTTTTTGATAATAGGCATTTTCTCATATTCGCAAATGTAGCTACATAGAACGTAATTCCGGATACGGTGTCTATGCTCATGAGACGGATATAATCCAAGGTTGATTGCATTCATGATACATACAAGACTAGCAGATTACTAGTATCCTGCCGAATATCTGAAGACCTCATGACTCCATAAAATCACAAATGGGTAAAAGTTGAACATGAAACATTAATCAATTCCTGACGCTAGTTTATAGGGTTTTTTTTAAAATTGGTATGAAAATGCACGACATCTAAGCCTGGGAAACATTCTCATAAGCCTCAGGGAAACGCTTAATGTTCTGCTCAACGGAGCCATGGTGACGCAAGAACTGGACGTAGGCACCATCGATCTTGACACGACCCTCCTGGCGGAGACGGACGTACTCCTCGCGACGCAGGGGAGTGAAACCCCAGTTCTTGGAGACGATGATCTTTTGGCGACCGGGGAACTTGTACATGGAGCGGCGGAGGGCCTCGACGGCGAGGTGACGATTGGCGTCACGGGTGCGGACAGAGAGCAAGATCTGGCCAATGTTCACGCGGGCAACGGAGCCGTTGGGCTTACCGAAGGCACCACGCATACCAGTTTGGAGACGATCGGCTCCGGCGCAGGACAACATCTTGTTGATACGGACAACGTGGAAGGGGTGGGCGCGGACACGGAGATGGAAACCTTCCTTTCCAGCGGACTTCACGAGGTACCTTCACACATCATTAGCGGACATTCGAACCTTTCCCCGATTCCAAGGACATACTTGTTGGCGCAAATACGGGCGGCTTCGAGAGCCTCGGAGGACAGCTGCTCGTACTCGTTGGAGACCATGTGCACGCAGGTAGGGAAGTCGTCGACATTGGCCTTCTTACGTCCAAGATCGAAGATACGGATCTTTGGGTCGGGGACACCACGGTTGAAGCGGGACTTGGGGTAAGGCTGCAATTAACATGTTAGTCCTTATCCTGAGATTTCCATCAAATCGATCAAAATTCGCCAAAATCTCCGTTGTCAGGGCTTTAAACGTCTGCTGGTAGTCGTGATGTCGTCGCTGGCGTTGTCGCTCGCCAAAAGACGAATAACGCCCCCCACAAAGTTGTTCCACGCTCAAAAATTCATCGCGAAAAAAAGCTCCAACGCACCTTGTTCTTGCAGTAGCGGTAGCAACGGGCAGGACGACGGGCCATCTTGGATGCGAGTTTTATCAAATGACTGCACTTCCTGCGAACTTGTTGATAGTGATAATTTGGTTGTTGAGTTGGCGATGGACAGGAGGTCGAGAAGTAGGAAGGGATCCTGAAGGCGGCTCGCTATTCTTGCCAGGTTTGATTTCAAAGCAGCGGGCGCTAGTGGATTTTTGTGGCAAAACCCTAAGCCCTAACTACTTCTTGCTGGCCAATCTGGCTGAAGCGTTATTGTTATCAAGCAGGGTTACAGTGTGACTGACTATGAGTCACTCGCAGTCATTAAGTACTAGATGATCTTTTCAAAATGAATTATCAATTCTGTTCTTCGATACCGGGCTACTCGTTGCTTCAGGATCGTTCTTTCAGAAGCATGATGAACGACGATCACGTGAGACTTTGCCGAAGGATTATCGCTTACTAACCGGAGACTTATGATATCATCGGATAATCATTGAACCGATGACTTCGCTTCTCTCTGTCACTTTGTGAACAATATCGAGTTAACGTCAAGGAACATGATGAGAAGGCAACGCGATGAGTGGCAATTTACAAGGTGCTTTCCCCTTGACGGTCCATATTTCTGATCCCACACACGTCGGGGGATACAGAACCTCATCAGCATTATTGTTCCTGCACCGAGATTCTTCACCATAGCAATCCTGCAAGTACCACGGATCGTGCCCACCGTCCTCATTCGTATATGCGATAGGCCCGGGTCAGGGGCTGCGTTACAGGGACCGCCGTCAGTTCCATGGGATAAGTCCCAGTAACCGTCACAGGTCGTATACGACACGATGAGGTTTATATATGTACCGTTGTACCATGGCAGAAGTTTCTCCAATGTTGGCACGAACACAGCTTCTATATTTTTTGTCTTGACACGAGTGATCATGCCATAAATCCCCCTCCACCGCGTAGTGCTCGAAGGAGATCGTTGTTTGAGGTGGGCTGGCGAGGACTTGCTGGCCGTTCGTGCGCACGACTGGAGCTTCGAGTAGTTGGTCTGCTGCTAGACCAGATTCTTGTGATGTGCGAGGATATCTCTCGCCTTGGGTGAAACCCCTGATACGCCGACGCTCTAATTTCGATAAGATGTAAGAAGTCAGACAGGAGTAATTACGTACCTAGGTACCGCACAGCAACGATGACCCATTGGCAGCGGCTATTACTTGAACCATTATACTAATCCTAGCCAGCACCAACTGCGATAATGTAATAAACTACCAAACCGTCCTCGCCGAAAGATCTAACGTAACACACCAACAATCACTGAAACTCAAACGTGTTCCAAGTCCCTAAGGGCGGAAACAACAGCTTCAGCGTGGTGACCCAAGCCGAATTGACAACTTCTTGCCCGAGGCAAGATATGGGCCGCTATTCTCTACAACGGTCTTAGTATCGTTGATGATGTTATTGCAGAGTTTGTCAAGAACGGCACGCCTGCAGAGTATGATAAGTATGCGTCGTTTATCACGTCGTTCGGTCACTCGCAGACACATAATATGATGCTTATTTTAAGTGATCTTGAGTATACAAAATGTGTTAAGAATTCGCCTGTGTATAAGGCTTATTTAGCTCATTGGCTTTTACAGAGCAGATACCTGGAGGGTCCGACTTTCCTTTATAGTACTATGAATTCATCAAAGCATGCAGATATCATCTACAAACCCATGTATCACCAATCGCTTTTATCACACATCGTGATGACTTTGAAAGTGGAAAACATTTAGTTGGTATTGCACTTGGCTAGTCCCAAATCTCAAGCATCGTCTCCTCGTTCTTCAACCCCGTATATCTCACGATATCTCTCCACACCATCAACTTCTTCTCCTCATCCCCTCGCCTCAGGTCTAATATCTGCCAACTCGCATCTATCAGATACAACCCCTGTGGTCGCTCACCAAGCACCGCATTACAATCTATAACCGCCGCCAGTACATCGCCCGTTTACTAGTCTAGAGTGCGTATGTAGTTACTACTAGTAGGACTGCGCTATTGTTGAACTGCGGCATCAAGTGGTAAAAGAACTGGAACATGAGCTTTTGAATATAAAGGGGCTGCTCCGGGCTATGTTAGTGGGGACGCTGCCCGGATCGACGCTGAGAATGGAGACAGTGGAAAGGGCGGGGCCGGGGGGGAGGCGCCCTTGGAGTTCCCCGCTATTAGGCGTCAGTGGCCTTATCAATGGGGATAAAGGAACAACAGCAACATACTGGCGAAATGTGCCAGAGCAAACGTACATCATCATATCTGATGTGCTATCACATAACCGTGGGTCTTATAGAGTATTCTCAAGCCCTGAACATAATCTACACATGTACCCAAATCCCAGCGATCTTTATGCAAAGGTCTCCTGGTTGTATTCTCGGGGGCTATAAACAAAGCTATGGGTATAACGTGCATACTCAGCCTCATTCTTGATTCATCGCACACAAGGCTGGGCCCCTCATTTCGAAGAATAGAGTCCCAGCTACACTTGAAGTCCATATTCCCTACTGATGTACTATTTACGGTGAAGATGCAGTATCGTCTTGATCCCATCCAATATAATGGCAGATCCAGTCAATTACAGTATCGGCTGGATCTGCGCTATTAGCACCGAGTATGTCGTTGCACAGGCTTTCCTAGACAAAGACATTGGCTTCCGGACCGAA
Organism: Talaromyces ruber; assembly: GCA_022813215.1. Classification (NCBI taxonomy): domain Eukaryota; kingdom Fungi; phylum Ascomycota; class Eurotiomycetes; order Eurotiales; family Trichocomaceae; genus Talaromyces; species Talaromyces ruber. The sequence continues at coordinate 234,284 of JAKLMW010000013.1, read as the reverse complement.
TATCTCGAGGAGACTGCAAAAACTATACTCTTGGGTACAATTGCAGGCCATAATGTTGTCATTGCCGTCCTACCGAATGGTAAATATGGAACCGCTTCTGCAGCGGTCGTCGCAACCTATCTGCTTCGCAGTTTTCCGAATATTCGAATAGGCCTGATGGTTGGCATTGCCGGCGGAGTCCCCAGTGCAAAGCACGAAATTCGACTCGGGGACATTGTAGTCAGTTCTTCATTTCAAGGACAGTGCGTCGTGGTACAGTATGATTTTGGGAAAGCCATTCAGGGGAAGAGCTTCCAACTTACCCGATTTCTGAACCAACCACCCATGATTCTGCAAACTGCGGTGAGTGGATTGAGCTCGCTGTATGAGATTAAAGGCCATAATCTTCATGAGGCGGTTTGCGACGTTCTTGAGCAAAATTTCAGGCTGCGTGGGAAGTATCAGCAACCAGGCCTTAGCACAGATCGACTGTATCATAGTAATATCGTCCATCCATCGAGTGATAATCCAGCTGCAGAATTTGCAGTGGCTTATGGAGACAAGCCGCCTATGTTGGTTTCAAGAAAGAGCCGGACAGATGATGAGGACAATCCAATGATCCACTCAAATGACTACTCTTCTCAACAAAACGACTTTATTGCAAGTCATCAGGAAGGAAGTGGAGAACGGATGTTGAACTCGAGTCAGTTTCAACAGTGGATAAACCAGGAAACGACGATATTATTCTGCCCTGGAATACCAGGTGCAGGCAAATGCTCCCAGTGCGAGGACACGAAAAGGGGATTGCGTCTATAGCTCCATCCAGCCACAGCCACCTAGCCAAATTCGCAGACTTTCGGGAGGTCAGGTTGAGGAGAGGTGTTTCCTCCAATATTGCATAGCTGTGTAGGAGAGAGCGAATTCTGATTCTAGGGGTTAGGGCGCAACCCCCTGAGACGCCACTATCTTTTCGTCGACACTCACCGCCGCTTTCGCTTCTCTTCTGGCTCTCATCACGTGAGGCCGCGCCTTGCCAGCCTGGGAGTAGTGGTGCTGTCTCGGATTAACCTTGATCCTTGTTTTATCCTCGGGCTGCTGTTTCAGGTGTGGCTGTGATGGGCGAGATGGCATCATAGATATTTAGATAATTAAATATAGATGGTAACACAGCAGCAATAACTGGTCCAGCTGGGGGGTTTAGACGGTGGCATGGTGGTGGCGGTGGTTCAGTACACCTCCATGAGCCGGCAGTGGTGGCATCAGTCGGGTTTGCCAGCTTGAATTGCATGACTCTGTTGATTGTATGCAATTCGAGGCTCGAAACGGTTTCTACGGGGACGCGACCAGGGTTGCTGCCACTGTAATTACGTACTCAGCCCAGACCATCGAGAAATGCATGTCATTGTCTTGATCTACAGCATCAACATCCATTTCAAATCATTCTCTGTGTTTATAGACAGTGACCTGCATTCTAGATCACATAAATCGCGATCTCGTCGGGCGGTTACTGAACTGGTTGACATCCAGACCTCCGCCCGCATAAAATAATTTATCTGGCCCCTGCTTCATCCTCGCCAACAACACTCTCCCCTTGTATCCTTATAATACATTGTTGCCTTTCCTGGTGATATCCACTGCATTTTTACTTTTTCCGTCGGTTTCACCCTGCCCGTTGTCTCTCTCGCATTTTGGTTTCTCCGCTGGCCGGGTCGGATTCTGGGTCAAAACCACTTATAGCATCATCCTCCCTTGCCATCTGTTCCCCGTCGCGCTCAACGAACGACCTCATTCATACCGAGGTCAATATCTCCACGACGAGAGCAATCGCTCTCCCGGACCGCTAAAATGTCAACGACGCCCAAAAAGCCCGCTGGCACAAATGGGACAACAGGACCCAGCAAGAATACGACTACCCCAGACCGAACAGCGGCCGACAACCGAACTGCAACGACCAAGTCCTCGAATGGCCTCCAACGAACCCCCTCCGGTCGCGCTTCACCAGTTTCTGCACGTGCCGCAGCACGCAAGCCGGGCAGATCGAATTTAAGTGTTTCCAGCGTTCCCAAAATCGCCAGCTCAGACGCTTCCTCCTTTGACGATGAAGCGCGGGCCCAGAATGCGGCGCTGATAGACGAATTAAAGGAGCAATTACAGAAAGCCGAGACGGCTTCGGAACAGTACCAGAAACAATTGGGTGTTTTGCAGTCACGGTTGGACGATGCTATTACCGAGCAGCAGAAGCTGGAGGATCAGGTGCATGAAAGGGATAGTAACATTGAAGCCTTGAATGTGCAGATCCGGGATCATGCTCGTCAGTTACGTGATATGGAGCAGGCGCATGAGCAGGAGCGCAATGCAATGCTGCAGGATAAAGAACAACAGACGAGCAGGGAAGAGGAATTGCAGTCAACTATTCAGCGCCTGAAGGAGTCAATTGCTCAAAAGGACATTCGGGTTAATACCGACAATGACAAGAGCAATATTTCCAGATCTTGTATGACTACATCAACTCCCACATCGATGTGTTACAAAGCCGTTATACTGACATTTTCATTCACAGCGAGTTTCCGAAATCGGTCTTCCCCGGACATCGACAGTGGACAATTCGCTCCATCGGCCCAGATCGAACGCAGCCCGTCACGAAACAATGCCAAGCTTCTACTGCAAAAGGACAAGTTGATCGAGTCGCTGCGATTAGAGCTTGCGGAATCCCAGATCAGACTCGTCGAAATGGAAAACAAAGGTGGCGGCCTGCAGCAAGAACTAGAGCGCGAGCTCCTAGAGGCAAGAATGGCCAACGCGCGCCTAATGGAAGACAACGAAAGCTATCAACTTCTCTTGAGTGAAAAGACACTAAATGGAGATTTCACTAAGGTAGACTTCTTGCATGATGCCCCTTCAGGCATACCTCAGAGCCTGAGCGGCTCTTTGGCCGATGAACTCGACAATGTTGGCGAAGGTAACAATGCCGAAGTTCGCAAGTTAGAAGCCGAAGTCAAGGCCGCCAAAGATCAAAACAAGGCTTTGACTCTCTATATAGAGAGAATTATTGGACGGCTGCTGCAGCACGAAGGATTCGAGCATATTTTGGACAAGAATGATGACCCGCTACCCAATGAAACTGCTGCAATTGCTGCAAAGACCGACAAGGAACTGCCTCCTCCACCTTCAGAGAAAGACGAGCCGTCACTATTGCAACGCGCGAAATCTGTCATCATGACCGGCCAGAACCGTCCACAGCCGAGGTCTCGACCGGTGAGCGTGATGCCGCCTCCGACATCAGTCCCGTCTGCTCACGAGAACCCTGAAACTGCACCCAGCATCCCTCTAGGACGCTCTCAATCAGTGCGTACAGGCCATCGTCGGTCTCGCTCTGATCAGATAGGCGACCCTGCAATGGCTGCTGCTGTTGTTGGTCAGATGTACCGTGGTCCTTCAGGAAGCCGAAGCCCATCCGGGGTTCCCTTGAGTCCAACAACCATGGGTCCGGGATCTCGACAAAGCGGATTTTTCGGAACATACATGGCCAACAGCAACGCGCGAGCTCCATCTCAAGGTAGTCAGCCTGATCGCAAGAGACTCAGCAGCTCCGACAGTCTTTCTAGCGATGCCAATGCAGAGGTGAGCTCGCTGGGAGCTACGTCTACACCCCCTAGCCGGTCTAGCAGCAGCATGAACAATTACACTGGTGCAGTTATGACCCAGAATAGACTGCGTCCACTCCGACTTGTCCGCGAAAATCAAGAACCGTCCGAGGAAGAGGAGGCAGCAAACAAGCGAGCCAACAGAGCTAGTTGGATGGGATGGTTCAATCGACCAACCCCCAATCCTGTACAGGAAGAAACTCCTAAGCAGTGATGATATTCGACTTGTCAAAGTCCGACTTATTATAATTAATTTACGTTTTTATGTATTGATCTCCCCGATTTATTGTATCATTGATATTGGACCTTCATATTTCATATCATGATCATTTTTGTTCAATACCCACAAGTGTGATGAGACCCATGTTTATTGTTGAATACTATGTTTGCTATTTACTTTACTAAATAACGATGATAGTACGCTTTCATGAAACGAGTTTTTAGAGCCATTGGGTGTTGCATGCCGATCTGTATAGTGTCTATCTACCTGGGTCTGTACAAGTGTCGCTTACTGCTTTAAATTACTTGTGCATACATAGCTTTTCCTAGGATCATTATTTCTATTGTCAATATGAACATAGATTTATCAGAGATGTGGTGTTGATGTACAGTGCAGTCTATACCATGGACCAATCATCGCCGCTCAACCAAAGAGCGGAAGCGGCCACGATGCGGCAACTCCAAACATATCAACTTCGCAATCAACACATTCAACTTCTTTCACCATATTGCCGCACGACACCAATTGGAGAAACAGACAGAAGAGCAAACAGACAAAATGCCAGGCTCCCTCTCCCTCTTCACCGTCAACGCGGTCCTCATAATGTCCACGGACGACAGCTCCCGCATCTTCGCCAAATACTACTCCCCCCCTCACCCTCCAGCCGGCGTCCCAGCAACCTCCACCGACTACCCTGGCGCAAACCCTTACCCTACGGTCAAAGAGCAGAAAAGCTTTGAGAGCGGATTGCTGGACAAGACGAATAAGCAGACCAATGATGTGATTCTGTATGATAACCGGGTGGTGGTGTTCAAGCTTGAGAACGATGTGATGTTGTATGTTGTTGGCAGTGCGGATGAGAATGAGGTGTTGCTGTATAATGTCGTTGTTGCGTTGAGGGATGCGTTAGGAATATTATTCAAGTCAGCCCCCTCTCCCCCTCTTATAATCCAGACTCTTTTCTGGAATTGGAAGGACGTTGCTAACGATATTCTCAGAGGAGCAACCGACAAACGCACAATCATCGAAAATTACGATCTCGTCTCCCTCGCCATAGACGAGATCATTGACGATGGAATCATTCTTGAAACAGATCCTGTCCTCATCGCTTCCCGAGTTAGTCGCGCGCCCACAGCAGATACGCCCAACATGAAGAACATCGACTTGTCAGAACAAGGCCTGCTCAACGCATGGGAGTTTGGTCGACGCAAATTGGCCGAGCAACTGCGTCAGGGTCTTTAGATTTGTTCTTGCCTACCTGTTTCTCTATGTTGTCTTTAGCCGTTAATGATTGAAGGGTTCGGCTTTTGATAGAAGTGGGTTTTCTATCTGCTTATATATCTTCTTTTTTCTGGGACTGAAAATGGGGTTGGCGTGTTCATCTTTTACTTTATGTTGTCTAAGGCATTATACATATTATCTGCTCGTGTTCTTTGCATTTCATTATATCTGGCTACTCCTGGCCATGATTGTTTCTCTTCATCTAAAAAGCCATGTCTCATTTTTCCCGAAACTCTTTCATTTGAAGCATAGCTCTGGGCCCTGGGATTTCGAAATGCAGCATTGATACTCAATCATTCTGCTGTGGGAACTCTCTCATGGCCAGAGAGTTTGTTGTACACCTAAACGGTTCCTAGGAAGCAAGCCTATAAAAATGATACGAGCGCGGCTGCCCCGCATACGTCACATTAAATGTGCGCCGGTTCGGGGATGACTCTTCATTCAAAAAAAAAAAAGAAAAACCGAACTACCATTTCATTCTTTTTTTCCCTTTTCCTTCGTTTTGAGAAAAGTCCTAGCTGCTCTTTTTAAAATATCTCTCGCTACCAAATACATCTATCCTCTCCTATATCCCCGGAGCCCAGAAGTCTCTCAGATTTCTAAGTCACCCACCCCATCAGAATTCAGCGGCGCGTCCTCCTTCACTTCCGCAGCAATGAAGCAGAGATTCTCGTCAATAGACGTCAAGATAATATGTCAAGAGCTCAGCACTTCGATCCTAGGCCTACGAGTCTCAAATATATATGACCTCTCATCGGTAAGCCATCGTTCGCATTTCGTCTTCCCGCAGCTCTCTGACCGAGTTGTTTCATAACAGCGCATCTTCCTCTTCAAACTCGCTAAACCAGACCATCGCAAACAACTCATCATCGACTCCGGTTTCCGCTGCCATCTAACCGAATACTCGCGAACGACCGCAAGCACACCCTCCGGTTTTGTTAGCCGACTACGCAAATGTCTCAAGACGAGACGCGTCACTGCTGTGAAACAGCTGGGTACCGACAGAGTGATTGACATTGTTTTCAGTGACGGGCTGTTCCATATCTATCTCGAATTCTTTGCGGGTGGAAATATTATCCTGACGGATGCGGAGAATAAGATTCTGGCGTTGTTTCGTACCGTTGCGGCCGCGGGCGAACAAGATGAGGTCAAGATTGGGTTGACGTATGCCGTTGAAAAGGCTCAGTATTACCATGGAATACCGCCATTGTCAGAAGAGAGGTTGAGAACTACAATTCAGAAAGTGGCGGATGCGAACCAACAAGCAGCGGGAATTGCTCCGAAAAAGTCCAAGAAAAAAGTTGATGTCTTTCGAAAGGCCGTTTCGAGTGGATTCCCGGAATTCCCACCTCTCCTTTTGGAAGATGCTTTTGCTGCTACGGGGTTCGACCCGAGTGTCACGTTGAAAGAAGTCCTAGAAAACGAGAGCACTTTTCAAAAGGCCATGGAGGTTCTCCGAGAAGCCGAAAGAATCATCGCCGGGTTGACTAACGGGGAAAAGAAGGGCTATATTGTGGCGAAAGAACGAGTTAAGAAGGAAGATCAACCGGATGACTCTGCGTCAAAGGAGAATCTACTGTTTGATGATTTCCATCCGTTCCGGCCGAGGCAATTTGAGGGGAAACCTGGTTACCACATCCTTGAATATGATAGTTTTAACAAAACGGTCGACGAATACTTCTCCTCGATCGAATCACAGAAACTCGAATCTCGATTGGCCGAACACGAAGAAACTGCAAAAAGGAAGCTCGAAGCAGCTAGGACTGATCACCAGACCCGAGCTGGCGCATTGAAAAAGGCTCAAGAACTGCACATTCGCAAAGCAGAAGCTATCCAGGCCAATATATATCGTGTGCAGGAAGCTACAGATGCAGTCAATGGACTTATCGCGCAGGGAATGGACTGGGTAGAAATCGCCAGGTTGATAGAAATGGAGCAGCAACGGAACAATCCGGTTGCTCAGACTATCAAACTGCCTTTGAAGCTTCATGAGAATACAATCACACTACTATTGAGTGAAGAGAATGCAGAGGTAGATGAAGAGCAAGAAGAATTTTCAGAGTCGGAGCCAGAAGTATCGGATGACAGCGGCTCCGAGGAAGAAATCGAAAAGACCGAGCGACCATCACGAAAGGCTGCCGCGCCTCTGACTATTGATGTCGACTTGAGCTTATCGCCATGGTCGAATGCAACTCAGTATTACGAACAGAAGAGAACTGCCGCTGTAAAAGAGCAAAAGACAATCCAGTCCTCCGAAAAAGCGCTTAAAAGTCAGGAGAAGAAAGTGACAGAAGACCTGAAGAAGCACCTCAAACAGGAAAAGCAGGTGCTGCGACCGTCAAGGAAACCATTCTGGTTTGAGAAATACCTTTATTTCATATCATCTGAAGGCTACCTCGTTCTCGGTGGCCGTGACTCACATCAAACCGAGATACTGTATCAACGGTATCTGAAAAAGGGCGATGTATTTGTGCACGCTGATCTTGATGGAGCTACGCCTATGATCGTGAAGAATAAAGAAGGCACACCTGATGCCCCTATCCCACCTGGCACGTTGACTCAAGCTGGTAGTATCTCGGTTGCTACGTCAAAGGCCTGGGAGACAAAGGCTCTGATGCCCTCGTGGTGGGTGCAAGCGCATCAGGTATCACGGACAAATGAGAGGGGGGAGCTTTTGGCTAATGGAGCTTTTATGGTCAAAGGTGTAAAGAATTACCTGGCCCCTGGTCAACCGATATTGGGATTTGCTGTTTTGTTTCAAATCAGCAAAGAGAGTGTGCAGAATCATCGGAAACATCGTATAGAAGAACCGGCAGAAGCAGAGCCAACGGGAACAGTCGTGGCAAAGGAGGAAGAAAAACCAAATTTGCAGGATTCCGCTGAGGACGTTCAGGAAGCGGTCAAAAAGGAAGTTCCAGAGGTTCCTGAAGACACAATCGAACAGGCAGAGACGAAAGCACAGGTTGAGGAAGAAGATTCGTCCTCGGAAAGCGAGAAAGAAGCAGAAGATGAGAAGCCGAAATCAAATCCACTTCAGTCCTTTACCGAAAGCGGAAATAAATCAGAAGTAGAAGACGAGGCAGATGCAAATGATGAAGATGATATCGACAACGAGATCGATGAAACATCTACCATTAATCAAGAACAAACCTCTAAACAAAGACCAAACGCGCCAACGTCCAAGCAGCAGCCACCACCACCAACAAAACAAAAAACCACCCGCGGCAAAAAAGCCAAAGCCAAAAAAGCCGCCCAAAAATACGCCCACCAAGACGAAGAAGATCGCGAACTCGCCCTCCGACTCCTCGGCGTGAACCCCAAAGCAGCAAAAGCAGCCGAGTCAGCAGCCGAAGCCAAAGCGAAACGTGAAGCCGAGCTCGAAGCACAAAAAGCACGTCGTCGCGCACAACACGAACGAGCAGCCGAAACAGAGCGGAAACGACAAGAACAATTCCTCCAGAGACGGCGTGAAGGAGGAGAAGCAGGAGCTACAGGTGAAGACGAAGAAGCCTACAACGACGAAACCACCCAACAGGAAGCGGAAGATCTATCCTGGCTTCCGGCTCTGGTCGGCACACCCCTGCCAGAAGACGAGGTCCTCGCTGCTATCCCCGTAGCCGCACCCTGGCCTGTCGTAGCACGGTTCAAATACCGCGCCAAACTGCAAGCAGGGAACATCAAAAAGGGTAAAGCTATCAAGGAGATATTGGGTCATTGGATCATTGAAGCCGGCGGTACTCCCGGCGCTGGAGCCACTGGTGCCAGTGGTGGCGCAGGCAACAAGATCGCGAAGAAGATTATTGCGGATGATGTTGCGGAAGGATTGGATCGAGCTACGGCGGAAAGGATGCGTGCCCGTGAAGCGGATCTACTGAAGGGGTGGCGGGATGTGGAGGTTATGAATACTTTGCCTGTTGGGAAAGTGAGGATTGTGTCTGGTGGTGTTGTTACTGGTGCTGGTGCTGGTGGGAAAGGCGATAAGGGAAGTGGGAAGGGAAAGGGCGGTGGAGGTGCACAGAAAGGAGGCAAAGGTGGGAAGAAGAAGTGATCTATCGTTGTACTTATTCCCGAAGTGGTATATAGAGTAGAGTAAGAGACTCGCCTGAGAATTGATAGCCTGGATAAGACTCTGCTGGGTAGCGGATAACATCATGTCTTACAAAACGGCAACAGCACAAAAAATCAAAGAATCTGCTCTAAAATCACCACACGCTATAATCGCTAGAAGCAAAGCCCTCGAAACGCCAATAACCACGTCCCAAATGTTTCGAAGCAAATAAAAGAATGTAAAATGTACACCCATTATCATAAATTATGTTGGCATCAAATCAATCGCTGGCCCAGAGGGTTTGGTACTCGTCTTGCGCTTGTTAGTGGCATTAGTTGATGTTGACCGACGATAGTTTTTATAACCGCCGGAAGATGATGATCCACGACCTCGATTGTTGTAGCCTTTGCTGCTTCCCTTGCCAGAGTAACGGTAAGCTTCTGGATCCCACGGTGCCTTTCTTCGTTTCGATGATGATCCGCTGCTGGTACGTTGTGCACCGCCGCGGGCTCGACTGCGTGGTGCAGAAGGCGCTCTGCTCGTTGCCTTCCTACCGCTCGTAGATGGCGCATCTAGATCAGTGACTCCAGAGAAAGTTAGTCTCACATACAGAAGGTGTTAGTGTTTGGTACAGGAACGAAATTGACATACAATGAGTGGATGACACCCTGTTTTGACTGGCAGATGTGTCCAAGTACTGGCTGGTGTCATTCGTATCTATTTGCGAAAGGGAGAACAAGAAGTCTTCGTCATCGCCGTATTCATCATCACTGTCAAGATTGATGACGTTTGTATGGTTAGGATCATGGATGACCTCGTTGTTGGACCTGATATCCGAAAGCAGCTTCTTCGAGTTTCGAATCAGCTTCAAAAATCGAGAACCGTATATCCTGACTTTATCCTGATTGATATTGGGAATCTCATTCATTCTGTTGGTATCTATTCAATATTGGTATCAGTATGTCAGATGCTGAAAATTTTGACGGCGATGTATTACCTTCAGGAAGATGTATTGCCATCTCACGCAGCATGGCATCGGAAAAGGGTTGATTGCGAAGGTTCCTTTCCATCATGATCTACAAGTAAAATGTCAGTCATCATGAACAGCATCTTGACATCAGACTCACCTGTTGACAGAGCTGCTTGGCATTTGTAACAAAGTCTTCAACCACCATTTGCTGTTTATCATCCAATTCAGCCATCCGCCCATCCTCTACGATAGGAGGTCCCACGTCCGCTTTCTTGTGTCGGCTTGATTTACCTGCCTCTCGGATCGGTTCGAAGCCGTCGCTATCTTCATCATCAACTGCTTGGGGAACTCCCCGCTTGCCTTTCGGTTTCGGTGCGGCTTTCCGACGTGAACCTTGTACAGGGGAAGGTACATTGGTGGACTGAGGATGATAGTCTGACGCTCCAGACACACCAGTAGACGTAGTGCTGCGAGATGCGCCACTTGACCTCTTGGCTGACTTTGACGAAGCGCGTATTTTCATTGTAAAAGGAGATCTTGATGAGAGAAATTGAGAGGCCTTCGGACCCGGTTTGACGTACCGATGAGTGAATCTGCTTGTCGTTTTGGACCACTCTTCAAGGATATCTTCCCCCACTAACTTGAAAAACAATCGTTCAATCTCTCCGAGTTCCAGATCAGTACCAGCACCGTATTGCGGCACTTGAGCATGATCGCCCTTCATCTTTTTGTTTTTTCCGGCGAAGATATCAATGCAATGCAATAGTGTTACGTCCTCCCCTCTCTGATGAAACAATTTGACAAGTTGAACAGCCTTCTTCGCATGTGCTGCGTAATCGATCGTCTGGAAAACTTCATCCGTCTTGCAATTGTCACAAGTGCGATGACAGTTACAAACATCGAAAGATTCATTGAAGTAAGCAAGAATCTGAACTCTTCTGCAGTCGCTCTGATTCTCGCAGAATTGTACAACGTGTCGAAGCATTTGCCGTTGACGGGTTTTCTGTTGCCAGTCACCGTCAGACGTTTCAATGAAGCGTTTTTGCACAGCGGTATCCCTATAGCTGTAAAACAGATAGCAACCAGAACGCTTTCCGTCGCGTCCAGCACGGCCGGTTTCTTGATAGTAACCCTCTAGACTCTTTGGTATAGTATGATGTATAACAAATCGGACATCTGGCTTGTCAATTCCCATACCAAAAGCAATGGTCGCGACAATCACATCATATCTACCGGCTTGCCAGTCACGCTGGACTGACGTCCGTTCTATGGAAGGCATTCCCGCATGGTAATGTGTCGCTTTGATACCATACCCTGATGAAAGCTCCTGGGCGACCTTTTCGCAATCCTTTCGAGATAGACAGTAAACAATGCCAGCTTTTCTCCGATAAGAAGTTTTGATGATGTCTGCTATCTGTGAAATAATGTCTGGCGCGGAACCTTTCTTGGGTAGGACGTCATATGTGAGATTCGGCCTGTTGAAGCTCTGACTCAAGACTTCACACTCCTTCATTCTTAAGTTGTTTATAACATCGATTTTCACGTTTTCAGTCGCTGTCGCAGTCAATGCCATGACAGGGAGCCCGGGAAATTTCGAGCGAAAAGCTCCAAGCTCTTTATAGTCTGGGCGAAAATCATGTCCCCATTGACTGACACAATGAGCCTCGTCTATGACCAGACGAGCAAATTTTCTATTGTTATGAAGGGTTTGGAGGGTATCACACAGGGTCACATTCTTGTTGATCATTTCAGGTGTAACATAGAGCAATTCGAGCTCCTGTTCTGCGTAGGGACTTGAAAGAGTGGACATCACCCATCTTTTGTGCTCGGTACTTACATCTCCGTTGATGAAGTATGCTTTGATTCCCAATTTCTGAAGGTGGTCAACTTGATCTTCCATCAAACTCAGTAGAGGCGACACGACGATGGTAACTCCTTTGGTTTGGCCGCTGTGTATCACAGATGGCAACTGATAACACAGCGACTTACCACCTCCTGTGGGCATTAACACGAATGCATCTTTTCCGCCAAGCGTAGCGTTGATTGCCTCTAACTGATGAGGTCGGAAGCCTTTAAGGTGGAAACGATCTCTCAGTACTGTTTTTACGTCTTTCGACCAAGGATGTGATAGCATAGAGTTGGAATCTGCAGCCGTGGGTTTCTGGGTCAGTTGCGACGGCGGTTGACGACTGGCATTTCCGGAAATTTCACCAAAGATCCTGCGATCATCGGAATAGGTTGCTGGAGGGTCGTAATGTGCGGTCGACATGACATTGTCTACTTGTATGAGGTCTTCCTCATCAAAGTCGAAATCATCCGAGGTAATGAAGGCTCCGGCAGTATTCGAGGGCGTTTCGGTAGAATAGGGATTGCTTTCCTCAAAAGTTGATATATCCCTGCGGTAAGTTGTACTCAAACTTGTAGCACCACCTTCCGAGGGTAATATTGGTGGAGTATCGGTCTGATATTCCTGGGGAACGGGTTGCGCAACAGGCCGTACTAGTGTCTGTGGCGTGGCAGGTAGTACTGCTTTTCCTGGGTTCGCGAGTTGAGGAGGCGGGAGAAAAGCAGAAAGATCCATATCGATCACTGACAATAGGTCGCCCAACTGAGCTTCGATCGTTTGAAGCTCCTTGGCAATATCTTGGCTCTCTTTGATTTCTGCTGCCAGACCAGTCAAATCACCGCCGCCGGCAACTGCTTTCACCATAATGTCTTTGAGTTGTTGCTTCCTCAATTTCTTTTCACCATATACAACTCTTTCCGTTCTCAATTTTCCCAACGCTTCGACTTTTGTTCGAGCAGCCTTCCCTTCAGCCACAAGTTCCGGGGGTGGGAGTTCCCCTTCAATGGCGTGCTGCACCACAATGTTTGCGTTGGCGACCAAGTCCTTATTCAATTTTTCGATTGCTGCATCCACAACTCCTGGATGAAGGGACACAAATTGTTCCACATCGGGGTTCTCAGTACGTTGTGATAATGGGGTAGAAGCCATAGTCTCGACAAGAGCTTGTCTCTTTCTGAGCGAAGTCTTTTTGGGTGAAACCGGCTTCGGCTGAGCCGGAGTTAGACTTTCTTCTGGCGTGGTCCCGACATTTGAGTGTCCCCTCAGGTCGCAGTCCCTCGAGTCTAACCTTTCTCCAATCGCAGGAGTCTTCTGTTTAGGTGGATGTTCAAAAGCATCTTCCTCGGAGTCCCAGGAAAACAGGCGATCAACATCCTCATCTTGGGTATTTCTTTTGTTCCTCGATTTATTGTTTGTATTGACGGTAGTTGGTTTCTTCGAAACGGCTGAACGAACTGGTGATTGACGAGCCAATTCTTGTGAAGACGGGATACCATAACTAGGCGGATCTGATGAAATTTTTGGCGTGATATCGTCAGCCAGCACATCGTCATCATCAGGCGTCCGTGCTGTGTTCCTGCGAGGAGGATTTCTATTGGGCGACTTTAGATCCGACTGGTACTCATCACTCTTTCTCTTTTTGCCTTGTCGAGCTATGGGTTCTGGCCGCATAGCATAATCTTCTCGCCATAATGTTTGCGAATCACCGAATGCTTCAACTGTACCGGAAGAAGTAGATGGTTCAAGGTCGCCGGTTAGATCAATAGACTCCATGTCACCGAACTGGGACTTGTGATTTGAGGAAAGGATAGGCCCCAGTTTCGTCGATGGCCCGTTTAGTTTCCTGCGAGTCGGGCTCGATACTATGGTAGCTTTTAACCCAAGTTAGCAAAAAGGCCGCATTTATCTAGTCAAAATAGAGGTACCTGGAGCAGAAGGAGATGTAGTATCTCCGGTTCTTGAAATTTCCAGCGCATAATCCTGACGGGCGTCAGATCCCGGCGTTGCTGGTCTTGTATCGTCGCTTCTATTGCTGGCTGCAATGCTAAGCATGCGTGGCTTCGATGCTGACGAGGAAAGAAGGTTCAGTCGCGCCATACTCGCGTCCTGCAACAGAGAGTCTCTATCACCATCGACTTTCAACTCCGCATTTTCGTTTTTCAAAATAGTCGATATGTTTTCGTCTATAATATTGGTCAATCCTCCCGTATCTACTGGCCGAGGTGCTGCTAATGGTGGCTGTGCTGATATGTGAACGTTCACGGTATCATCATCAGATCGCGTCAACAACACGTCTATAGCGGCAAAGTCTGGTTGCCGGCGGTCGACAAGCCAACGAAGGTGCTGCTTGAGATTATTTTTGGTCATCGGCACGACTCATCATTTCAAAGATTAGTGCAAATTTTGCAGCCTTGTACGCCAGCTAGAATCGAAAGTGGTTCGTAAGAAGTTCTAATTGAGAGACCGCTAGAGGACGGTCGATGATTGTATGGGTGCGGTTCCGTCGTTCCTACACATTCGGCTTAACCCTTCGCGGTTAGTCAATCCGCGTGCTCATGTGATGCCGCGCGATAAGAAACACCAGAGGAAAACAATCAATTGAAGTTCCTATTTGCATGATGGAGCAAGGAAGGCTTGAAATGATCTAGGAAGGGGCGAATTTTTTGATTGATCTGTCTGTGCTATTCGAAAATGGGTGTTGATCAGGACAAAGTGGACAAGATCCGTGCCCTGGCCGACAGGGGACGCAATCTCGAGAAACAGTATGGAGACAGTCCCCTGAGTCTAGACGTGATTCGGCACTACAACCGGAGATTAGACGACACGATCCAGTCTTTACAAGATCATGTCAAGCGACAAGAAGACGCTCTTCTAAAGGTGAGTACATGGCTTCTAACTATATTAAATGATTCTTTACTAATGTTGATATAGCTACGTGCGTCGAAGCAAGGACTGGAGATCTCTGGTCAAGGAACAGAACCTGCAGAGAGACTGGCACAGATTCGACGAGTCAAGAAGGCATATGACTCTCTACTGCAGGCAGAGCCAGATCTACCTTCACCAGACTCCCCATTACCGTGCCTAATCGCTTTGCGGGAAACATCTCGCGTAATCCAAGACAACAAAGCCTCGATCTCCAGTCTCGAAAAATCCTTGCCTAAAAGTCGACAACAGCTCAAGGACGAGCAAGACGATCTCGAAGACGCAAAACGCATTCACGAAGGCCTCAGAGAGCGCATCCAACGAATCAAAAGGGAACAGTCCGAAAAATCAACCAAGAGCCCCTCCGAACTGGCGGATGACTTCGTCAATGCAGAGCGCAAAAAAACTCGTGCCTTGAAATCCTCATCTTCAAAGTTGAGAAAGGATCTGGAGCAGTTTATAGATGAGCATCTTGCGTCGCAATTGGCAGCGGAAGATCTCGGTGGTCCCGTGGTGGGTGATATCATGGAAGTGCCTGATTCTACTCTGCAAGCTGGCTACACAGCTCATGGGAAACCGAAGAAGCCGAAATCATCCTCGGCACAAAATGATGATGACGATGATCCAAGACAGCAACGGATAGATAATCTCCTTCGACGGCAGCGAGGAGAAGATGATGATGGATCTAATGCTGCTCCGAGGAATAAAAGGGAAGCAGCGGCAGTAGCCATGCGTGAGCTAATAAACTCTCTACTAGAATCAGGAACATCTTATGTGGAACTGCCACGCGAATCTGCGGCTTCGCGGTTTCTGGTCCGAGTTAAAGTTGCGCAACTTCATCCGCGGGATGCACGAAGGATTCGTTTGATTGATTTTGGACGGTCTTTTGAGGATTAGCTCTCAGCTCCCTTTATCTTAAAAAATATTTTCATTGAATAGCTCCGATATTGCTTGTATAGCTAGATCAAATGGCCTTCTATCTTCTGGCGAAATGACATGAAATGTAGCCTATCTAATCAATCGTGTCCTCCTTCAAGTAAAACAGTTGATGCATAACTTCTTCCCCTTTATCGCGCAACGCGCTGTGATACATGGTGTTTGTAATGACCTGCTTCGCGCCCTTGATTTTCTTGGCTGTCTCAGTCGCATAGCTATAGTCGACGTACATGTCATCTACGAAAGTAGCTGCATACACTGGGACCTCGTTTTTGGCCAGTTGCGCTTCATCGTAGAGCTTGGGCCAGTCATCTGTGGTTGCGAGAATGTCTGCGACTTCTTTGAGCTCGCTTAATTCGTCGTACGAGTCGAACATGTCTTTGTATATCTATAAAAGCATAAGTATAATGTTTCCTATGTTTTCGCGATACAACTCACCATTTCTCCGGTGAAATAGATCTCGGGCTCGGTGCTGCCCTCCACTCGGAACTTGGGATTCTGAGCACGCAGTCTGTCCGCAGACCAGCGAGAAGCTTCTCTACAGTAGAACAGTTGATGAGAAACTGACTTCTAGTCTTATAGGAGTGGAGACCATACCCCTGACAGTATATAGGCTCGTGCAAGACAGCGTATATGACAGCGTTATCGTACTCTCCATAACTCTCAAGTAGTGATAGTGTCGGCCTCGTCAGGAAACCGAAATGATCGAGTTCAAGAGTCATTCGCAGAACGATATCTGAGATTTCAGTAAGCAGAATAATCGCACAAGATTGGCGAAGTCCACACCATGAATGCTATCCAGACCACCTGTATTCATTAGCGATGACGAATCGAGTATGAATTAGGAGAAGCTCGTACCATGAACCCCAAAGGTTATACCGATCTGCTGGAATCTCTCTGCTGTGAGCACACCGGCTCCCAGACGAGGCTTGTTCTGCTGCAGATATTGAATGATCCTTTTGACACGCTCTGCATCTTCGGGGAATTTTCGATAGTACGCTTCATTCCGTTCTACCACCTTCTCTAATGATGGGGTCAGTTCCGTGTTGTGATATTATATTCAATGGCCACTCACGATATGTCTTTTCATATATCGGGTCAGGTCCGTTGATAAGCGGAGGCAATCCACCAGTCAAGAAGACTTCGCGCAAACCCTCGGGACTATACAAAATCAGTATTGTACTTAAAACAAAGTGATAGTCAGACCGCAACGTAATGAGCACTCACAACTGCGACAAATAGGTGGTCGCACAAAATCCACCAAAACTCTGCCCTAAAACGCTCCATTTCTGATACTCTTCCGGATAAGTAGCGGTCAAATATTTACGTATAGCCTCGCAATCGCGCACAATATTGTCTGCGCGGAAATTTTTCAGATATTCGGCCTGTTTGATTGCGCTACCTTGGCGGGCAAGAGTTTGCGAGGTGATTGTGGAGCTTAGGCCAGTCCCACGTTGGTCGAGGAGGAGAATCTGGAAGGTGTATCAACAAGGTGACACCGAAAAGATGGAATTGGCCCATAACTAATTGCTTTTTACGTACCTGATACCCCTTGTCGAGAACAAATGGGACAAATCCCACTTCCTGTGGTGGTCGACATCCAAACCCCGGGCCACCCTGCAAATACACAAACCACGGAAGAGGCTTCTCGTTCGCCTCGGTGTCGGGAAAGATTGCAAGGCGACGGACGCTCCGAGCGAAGAGGCGTATTCGCTCTTCGTTGGGTTTGCTGTAATTCAAGGGGACATCGAAAAACAGCTCAGCCACTCGAAGCTTGCCTGCAATAGTAAGTCAGCAAACCTCCACGAGTCTTCCCAGATCATCGTGTTGTAACTAGTATCCACATGGCTTACATACCAGGGACAGTGTGAAGCCGCCTGTCGATTAGCTTTGCTCCGGCGGAATTCATAAGGTCTATTGTGTTGCTTAAGATGGCGAGTATATAGAATATAGACGATATGATGTCAATGGCCTTTGGGATTTAGTCAACTGTTCCAGTATAGTGAGGATGCTTTGGAGATTGTTGGAGAAATGATGCGTTGATAAGGCTTGTTTGCGGTGTGGGGTAGCCACAGAACGCAGGCACCCATTTTATGGGCGGGTCGGGGTGAGGAGCAACCCAACATCTTTTCTTTCCTCCTGACCATCCCCGCGGCACTCTCGCCGGAGGACCTGGTTGGCAGACATTAATAGTGGTTAGAATTGGAGACTGTTTCTGCTTGACCTGCTGGCTGGGTCCCGAGTATGACTCTCCTCGCACCTATTTGCCAATTCGAGGCATAAATAGATGGGTCCAGTGGCAAGTGATACACACAACTTTATTCTCGACTCCAACTGACTCCAAAAAACATGGAGAAAATGGGACAAACCGAGCAGCAGGAGACTGTTGCTCCTTCTGATCATGCGGTACCTAGTTCGTAAGTATCTGGTCTTTTTCTCCGATATATTCTGTTTCGTCTCGTCTTACTTACGACGTCCCATTCATTTAGTACCGATACCCCGCAGCCCGTAAATCCTGTGGTTGTGAATGGGAACGGTAATGAGATGCCTTTCAAAGAACTATATGATTTCAGCCAATCTCTATGGGACTTCGTCCTACAAACGCCGAGCCTTGCGGTTCTACCGGATCAATATGCATTATCAAAAGCCCGCATGACTCTTCTCGACGATCTTCCTGATCGAGGATATGGCTTGAAAAGGACGAAAGACCACTTAATCCATGACATTGTACCGGCATTCAACGCAAGTAGCCTGAGTCCGAATTACTACGGCTTTGTTGTTGGCGGTGTCACTCCAGCCGCTCTGTTAGCTGACCATGTCGTTTCGGTGTACGACCAAAATGTTCAAGTCCACATGGAGGAACATTCCGTTGCCACGGATGTCGAATTCAAAGCATTGGGTCTTGTAGTCGACCTGCTGAAATTAAATCGACAGACCTGGCACAATGGGACCTTCACTACTGGGGCGACTGGAAGTAACATATTAGGGTTGGCTTGCGGAAGAGAGTATGTACTACGCAAAGCGGCAGAACGACGTGGCAGTCCGGTCTATAGTGTGGGAGAACACGGACTATTTGAAGTCATGCAAGCTGCTGGCCTTACAGGGATTCAAGTTCTGTCTACAATGCCTCATTCTTCAGTTGGAAAAGCAGCAGGTATTCTCGGCATCGGACGTTCCAACATGAAGAATATCTGCACTTCTCCCAACAACCCTCTTGAAATTGACATGCAATTGTTGGAAAAGGAACTCTCAGGAACGGGCAAAGCGAGCATTGTGTGCATATCCTGCGGAGAAGTCAACACAGGCCATTTCGCGACAAATGGCGGCAAGCAAATGCGCGAGCTACGGCGATTGTGCGACAAGTACGATGCATGGATTCACGTTGATGGTGCATTCGGCATATTCGGTCGTATTTTGGATGCATCAGAAGAGGATTACGCAGCCATCACACGAGGCAGTGAAGGCATGGAACTTGCAGACTCAATAACAGGGGATGCTCATAAATTCCTCAACGTGCCTTATGACTGCGGTATATTCTTATGTCGCTATTCGTCGAGCGCAGTTTCACAGGATGTCTTCCGTAACGCAAATGCGGTATATCTCAACTCAGCGGCTAGCGGTGGTTCCCAGGTTCCATCACCGTTAAACATTGGTCTGGAAAACTCGCGACGCCTAAGAGCACTACCAGTTTATGCTTCATTAATGGCATACGGGAAAAACGGCTTCAAGACTATCCTTGAGACACAAATCCGCCTTGCACGCATGATAGCAGGCTGGTTATACGATCATCCTGCATACACACCCTTGCCCCTTGCTGCGAGTGAAGATGACCTCTGCGCTCAAACTTTCATGATTGTGCTGTTCCGCGCAAACGATGAGCAACTGAATCAGCAGTTGACCAAGAAGATCAATGCGACTTCGAAAATGTTTGTGTCGGGTACGTCCTGGGAAGGGAAACCGGCGTGTCGGATTGCGATTTCAAATTGGAGGGCTAATGTTTTGAGGGATTTTGCGCTTGTCACTGATGTGCTTGAGAAGGTTGCATCGAATTCTAAATAGATACCAATATATAAGATTAATGCTATAAACTCTCAAAAACCCCAAGGATGCATTTAACTCTTGTTGGCACACATGCAAGTCTTGTACATGAACTGGGACTCCAATCGCAAACTACCTACGCCGTCCAGCTCCTCCGGTCGTCTCAACTCTATCCGTCATACTAACAACCTCCCCAATACCAGCAGCCTCCTGCTCATCCTCGAGCGCCATAATTTCCTCCCGACTATCCCACCACTTCTCCTCCGCAAGATCAAACGCCTCTTTTCTCAGCTCTTTCACCGTCTTTTCTGCTGAATCTCCTCCTCTCTGCTTCAATTTATCCAGCAAATAATTCTGCCACTCCGTACTTGTGCGTGCAAAGAAGTCTCGAAGAGTCTCGAACGGTCGTGGTTGTGGTCTGTCATCTGTGGTCTCGGGCTCGCCTTCTGTCTCTTCGACTTCGAGATTTTGCATTTCTCGTGTGACGGAGGGTACTGTGAGTTCGGTGGGTGCTTCGGAGGGTGCGTCGACTGACATGCCCTCTTCAGCTTCATTATCCTCTTCATCGTCGTCCATGTCTTCATCATCATCTTCATCCTCATCCTCATCGTCGCTTGCTTCGAGTTGCGTGTTCCAGTTTGCAGGTTCGTTGTAGAATATCTCCTTCACGCCATCGAGTTTCACCAGATCTATGGAATACATATCATTAAAGATAAATTCTTGATCACCCCGCTCGAATGTGCCACCAAACACAAATAGCGTGTCATCCTGCACAGTCAATTGAGCGTTAAACCGAGGATGCGGCATCTCAAACTTGACAACCGCCGGTTTAACAGGCTCTACATCTTCCGCATCGGCAGGAGTGTCGATATCCATATCATCCTCATCAGCGTCCGCCGCACGAATCCCACGCTTTGCCTCCAAAGCTGCAAGATTACGCAACAACTCTTCTTCATCCGCTTTACTCCTATCCCTCGCTTTCGTGGGCTGTTGTTGCTGCTTCTTACCCTGCGCCTTTGGTCGACGTAAGGTAAGCGGGAAGAATCGATTCCGTTCCAGATTCCATGCAAACATGGTATCAAAAAACTCACTATCGATACCTTCTTCACTCATTTCCACATCGTGGACACCGCCAAACATGATTCCACGTCCCTTGTGGTGTGCCATTGTGACACCTGCACGTGCTGGGTTTGGTGCGTTGGCGGGCTTTTTGCGTCGTTCCCAGCGAACTGTTGGTCCCGCGGAAGCAGAAGCATCTACTGCGGGTGGCGTGACACGGAGAAACCAGGTATCTTGGTGGACCATAGGTTTGAGAGTGACTCGTTGCGGACCTCCGCCTCCGCCTCCACCTCCACCACCTTTGCCTTGTTTCCCGCCGCCGCCAGCACCGGTCGATGTTTTTACGCGGGAGTAGCCGCCGTATAAGACGGCGCCAGACTCGTGAGGCAAGAATGAGAATGAAGATCTAGCATCTGGCTTGCCGGATGCGGGAGGGAGGACTGGGTTGAACCATACGAACTTGGTGCAGTCGTAGATCCAGAGGTCTTGGAGGTATTTTGTTTGCTGTGAGGTGTCTTGAAATCCACCAAACAGAATGATGTAATTCTAATTCCAGTTAGTATATAACTCATAATACGCTTCATTTGTAAAGAGATGATCAACCTTGTAATATGTCATTCGATGCCCACTTCGAGCCGGCGGCCCCTTCCCCTTGGGCTCAAGACGAGTCCATTCCCTCGTGGCCGGATCCAGATGCCAAAAGTCGTTATAATGATAAAAAGTGCCCTGCTTAGGAGACGAGAATTCACCACCAAACATATACACACCACCAGCATTCCCACCTCGACACCACGCATGCCCACTCCTCGGCAACGGACTATTGGGGCTTGTGACCTCCCGCCACTCTCGGCGATCAATCAAATAGACATAGAGATTATTGAAAAAGGTGGCGAGAGTACCGTCAAAGTACTCACCGCCAAATACCAGCAATTCATTTCGGTTAGCTGGCGAGGCGACAATCGTCGATGATGAGCGAGGAGTTGGTGGAGAGGAGGGGATTTCTGTGACTTTGAGAAACTTCGCCTGTTCTTCTGCATAGGCTGCAAGCACCGCATCCAGATCGACGTCTTCGGCGTCACTGTCAACGTCTCGGCCTTTTGTCTTGTGCCTTTTCTCTTTCTTGTCGGCTTTTTTTAGTTGTTTTGCGGCGTTTCGTTCTTTTTTCTCTGCAGACTTCTTTTTATCTTTTTTAGCCATTTTATTGTCGCTTCTTGTATTAAGAGTCTATACAGAGCCTGGACGGGTATCACGATTTGTCTTTTAGCCTCTCAAACAAGGAACGTGAATCTTCTATGTTCTTTTTTGTTTTTTTTTTGCTATATATTGAAGAGTCTACAATCCCCGCAAAATAATCGTCCAATAGTGGATCAGCCAAGTTTGCCCCTCTAGAATAATACCTGCATCTGATTGGCGCAGACTATACTCCTGTAAACTCCAGTACTCGTATGCTCAGAATGAGACAGGTCACATCGCTATGCATTATCTTAAATGATGATTTTAGTTCGCAGCCGGCTTCAAGGAGGTAGCAGGTAATTTCAATGAAGATCAGTCGCATGTTGACAGGGACTAATTGGCGGTGAGCAGAAAACTGTGGGAAGCACACAAAAGCTAGTCTCTGCCTGAGGCAGCACATCACGTGCTGCAACACGTCGCCAACTTTCCTTATCCCTTCCTTTCCCCGTGTCGAACTTGCTTTCTGCCCAGAGACTCTCTCCTTGTCATCAACGACTCTTTCACACCTTCGTGGCTTCTGGAGGAACTGGTCCCGTGTCTTTTTCTCCTCTCTTTCATCTTTCATCAAATCCTCTCTCGTCTGCTTGGTCACTTGCGTCCGTGTCAGTCATATGCTAGTCCTCTCCATCTCCGTGACTCCTTCACTGCACCAGCATCATCTCAGTCCTCTCGTCTCCAGTCTTGATTCCAGCACCATACCAGCCAAGTCCATCCATATTCCCCTTCCGACCATCGCCTGAGATTACTCTTCACCAACATCAGACTTCCCTGCACTTCGAGCTTCCATCACCAGCACCAGCACCAGCACCAGCAAGTTTTTCTTGGGGACACCTGGTGTATATAATCGATCCATTGAATAAAAGAAAACTGGAATAAACAGATTTTCACTGCTTGAACTCGCTTGACCCTTAAGTAAAAGAACTACGAACACGACGCGATCAAAAAACAGAATGTCTGCCTCTCCCTCGACCCTACCGTCTACCAAGCGACCCCTGGAGGATCCCTCGTCGCCATCCGGTCCTAACGACCAGCCTGAAGCCAAACGCCCAGCACTGGACAAAGTCGTCCGCAGCGAGGATCACAAACAGTCCGAGGTCGACGCCAAGGACGCTTCAGCTACCCATGGTGACTCTGTAGTGAATGGCAAAGATGTCGGCTCTGCGATCGATACCCAGCCCATCCAGTCGACCGCGTCGCATGCCGATCGCGCAACGTCGCAGCCGCCCCAGCATCAGACTTCGCAAGACGAGAGCTCATGGATCCATATCCGCGCCGTCATTTCGAGCCAGGAAGCTGCTACTTGTATCGGAAAAGGTGGTGAAAATGTCTCCCAAATCCGTCGTCTTTCTGGTGCTAAGTGCACCGTGAGCGACTACTCACGAGGTGCTGTCGAGAGAATCTTAACCGTCAGCGGCCCCCAGGATGCTGTTGCAAAGGTACGTTTCTTTCTTTGACATCTGCAGATTAATACTGACTGTATAGGCCTTTGGTCTGATTATTCGAACTCTTAACAATGAACCTCTTGAGGCTCCTTCCACTGCCCAGTCCAAGACGTATCCTCTGCGCCTTCTCATCCCCCATATCCTCATTGGTTCAATCATCGGAAAAGGTGGTGTCCGTATTCGCGAAATCCAGGAGGCATCTGGTGCGCGCTTGAATGCTTCTGACGCCTGTCTTCCTCTCTCAACTGAACGCTCTCTTGTTGTCTTGGGTGTCGCTGATGCCGTGCACATTGCAACTTACTATGTCGCCGTGACTCTTGTAGAGCAATTGACTGAGCGATTTGGTGGGCCTGCTGCTTCCGCCTATGCCACTCGCAGCGGCGGCCCTGCTGGCGTCGTGCCTGGTGGTATGCAAGTTGTACCCTACGTCCCTCAGCCTGCTGGCGGACAATACGGTCATCCCGACGCGGCCAGACGTCACTATCCCCAAAATAACCGACCCGGCCCCGGTCCCTACGGTGCTCCGTATCCCCATGGCGGCCCTGCTGCTCAAGCTCCAGTCACACAGCCTCCTTTGCATTATGGCGGTGGTGCAGCTCGTGCTCCATATGCCGGTGCTGGCCCACACCAGCCTGCTCCGTACGGAGCTCCTCACGCGCAGCCCCATGGCGGCGCAGGAGCTCAGCCGCTTGCCGGTGTTGTTTCCAGCCAGCCCATCACCCAGCAAATATACATTCCCAACGATATGGTGGGCGCCATCATCGGTAAGGGCGGTACCAAGATCAATGAGATTCGACACCTCAGTGGCAGTGTGATCAAGATCAACGAGCCTCAAGAAAACAGCAACGAGCGTTTGGTCACGATTACCGGCACACAAGAGTGCAACCAGATGGCATTGTATATGCTATATGCACGATTGGGTATGTCCTCTTCACCTCTGTTCAAGGATTATTGCTAACGACGAAAACAGAAAGTGAAAAGCATCGTATCTAATATTCGTCTTGTTTTCTTACGTTTTCATTATACCTAGCGGGTTGTCGTCGGGTGCAACATCAAAAGCTCTTTTTTCGACTTCTCCTTTGCTTGCCCACTCTATTTAGCTATGTAATTTAAAATGGAGGCGGTCTCTTCGTTTATTTGATTCATTTCATCCCATTTGGTTCCCAATCTGAACATCGTTTTTATCATGCCATTATTTGCGGACTTCTTGTAGTGGGTTGTTAGAAACCAATCTTTTGGAACTTGACATGCTTCATCTCCAACCCTTTCACAGGCGTGAGAACATGTTTCCGGACCGGCTCAATCGTCTCCGCAAACACCTTTGTGTCCCTAGCCTGCATATGATGCTCCCTGCTCTTCCACCCGATAACATTCACATACACTAAAGCCTTGCCCGACGGACTATCCTGATGCTCAAACACCGTGGGTCTCTCGACCTGCCCTCTCGCCCAAGTTATGGGTCTTGCGCTTTCCGGTGTTGTTTTGGTGAGTAAAGCTTCTCGGAACGCGGCTTGGTCGTTGTTGAGTTGTTTGTGTTGGTCGGGGGATATGTCGCTGGGTACGGCGAAGGTGACGATTTCGGTGATAGGGTTGGTGGTCAGGGTGTCTGAATCGGAGATGGAGGGGGACAAGGTGGAGTAGAATGTAAGTAAGGTCGTTGGGTCGTCGCTATTTGTGTAGTCGATGAAAGGGTCAAGGCGTGAGAGGGGCGTCGAGTTGCTCGAGTCAGCCCATTCTTTCTACCATTAGCACTCTTGCCCTAGCCTTAGAAATGAACGAGGGGGACAACCAATAACCCAAATAACGACATTCTCATCCTCCAACGTCCGTCCCCAGGCAGATCCCAAATGCCCGCTTTGAAGCATCGTTTCCCGGAACAAGTCGAGCAGTTGCTCACCTTCGCGGTTACTCTCGCCTTCTTCAGGTTTGACGGATGGCTTCAGGCGGAAAACGATGAACTCTGTCAATGTGGGTGATCTTGGTGGTGCTGCCATTTTTGATGTTACTTGGCTACTAGTCAATTGATTGATTTATTGACTGAGTGATTTGTAGGATTCGAAAGGTAGAGGTTGCAGCTGAAGGAAGGGATGTGCTTGTTAGTAATCAGTGGGGAAGCATAAACAGGTACATTACGTAGCAATGCATGCATGGGCCCGACGTTTCCTTTTACTCCCGTAGGTTAATTATCGCTGCTATTCTTGCAAGGACCTGGAGAAGTGGCTCAGACAGACACAGACAGCCATGATGTCCAAAGATGGATGTTTGTTTATCGTCGAATTCGATGTTGATGTTATGGGACAGATGATATGATGTCGTACCGCCATTGCTAACCCTAAGACATGTTCCAGTCAGATGGTATTGAACAATGCTTCTGATTGTTTCGTCTATCAAATAATCTTAAAAGTCTCATTTGATGACTGAAACTTTACCAAATCCATATGAGCTTGCGCTTGCAATGTTATTCGACAATCCCCTGGAACTCACTAATAAGGAACGCCGTGCGATTAGGGCTAGGGCTAGGGCTGATAATCCTCTAGTCAAACGACATGACTTTGAGATTTCATGATCAACGCACAGTTGGTTTGATATATAAATGGCCATAACCGGTCTTTCGCCCTTAATTTCCCAGATTTGAAGAACCACGCATTGTTGTCCATACAGATGACTCAAGATGTACCAGTTAGTTGCTTCTCACAATAGTATGATGGATACTATCCAATCAAGACACAAGTTAAACCAAAGCTCCTCGAAACATTATCAGGTGGAAGCAAACGGAATTAGTCGTGCTCGGCATGTCGTCGGGCGTTCAGCCACTCAGCGGTCCAGGACATGTTCTCTCACCTTCTCCTCATTCTCTTGTCAACTCGTCACCATATCTTCTCTACGACTCTCCTCTGCAACTTACCCTCGGTGATACAAGAGGATGTTTGTTTGGAGGACTAGTACTGTCCAATGAAATATCATTTTGAAGCTGAATTACACTGACTGTCTGAGATAGAACATCTGAAAGAATGAAAACAATCCCAGAGACCTAAAAGCGTAGCTCTCCATCTAGTACACTGGCATTGGGACAGCATCAAGGTCATAATGCCACGTATCGAGAGAAGTCTGATCTAAACACAACTCATCGTGTCAGTCTTACTCCAGAGAGGTCTCAAAAGCCAAGGACAAAGCTGTTCATTCTCTCCCTCGTTACTACCCTGCAACACCGTGGCGTTCAAAGTGGTAGGTGTAACACTCTTCTCAACCCAATTGATGAGCACCTGCAAGTTTGTCCGCGGGAAAGGTCCATTAGGCTGGTTAGGATCAGGAGCGCAATGGCCGGCTCCAGGCACAAGAAAGAGCCGGTACCAGTCGTTGAGTGCGTTAGCGCCTTCTAGGTAGGAGAGGTCAGGATACATGATGCTGCGGACTTAATCCCAGTAACGGACTGAGGATGCGGTTGGGACGCTGAAATCGGATTCACCGTGGAAATGAATTACTTTTCCGCCCGCTTCCTGAAATGGAGTAAGATCGGGCCAGTTGGTCTGCAGCGTATATTGATTTCCTGCATACCCCGGATCATCCATCCTTTTAGAGTACCGTAGGTTACTCCATCGAAATTTGCAAACGTGGTACCGTTATAATCCAAAAGGAGAGCAATGAATATCCCGCCCAATTGGTCAATTGACACTTCATATTCCCCGGTTGCTGAGTTGTACTCGGTTGTGGCATCGGAGTATGTGGCAGAGCGTTGGTAGGATAGATAAACCTGGCGACCCTTGGAGTCCTTAAGCCCCTCAAGGATCGTTGAAGCAACTTCAACAGCTTTAGCGGTTATAGTACAATTTGCCGCTGGATAGTCAAAACTAGCTGCACAATAGTATGGCTCCCCAATTACCGAGGAAAGGTCAAAATGAAGAGTGCAGAGATCAGTGCGGGAGACCACGCCATCAGTCTTTCCATCAAGAGGATCACAGGCAGTAATGGTCGCATTGTTGATCTTCTCTAGCTCACATGCAGAGGGGTAATAGCCCACTGTCTGAGTCACAACCTTCGAGAACAGATGCTGCGTCTGCTGGAATGACCATCGAAAAGCCGGCGCACCCATAACGCACCATCCCACTCATCACCAAATCGCTGAACTTGGCTCCAGCCCTCAATGGATCCTTAATAATATCGATGGGAATATTGCTCTCCGCATTGACACCTTGAAGCTTCCCTCTCGACCGATCTTTGATTTTTTTAAACCCAATGCATGCCTATAGTTCTAAAAGACGCGCGTCCAAATAACGCCTCCATTTGTCCAGAACCTTGAAAGTTCCGTGATACCGTAAACACTATTTACAATCTCTGGGAAACGAGAGTAAACATGGGGAAACGGTCTGGATAAGACCTCGTCCGGGCGGGGAGATAGGTATCCAATAGGTCAAAGTGAGAAGCTTATCCATGGTATTTTGCGGAGAAATGTCAGTATTTGGGTAATACGGGTCCAATTTAATAACTATAACCCCATGTTGGTAAGTGACTGCATCGAGAATCATATATTGGGGTAGTATTTGAGTAATTTCAATAATTCCCTTCGCATGAAAGATATAAACACACAGCCTGTCTCCCTAGAATATAGTAGAAGCCAATCAGATCGACACGATGTTTATCACTGTTGAGTTCTATTCGATTGAAATAATAGCCCTCCGGCAAAACACTCTATGCTCGTTGAAGCTGGGGAAATTAACCTTTGTCGATCTCTGAACGACTTCTTCTTAGTTCTGATAACCCATTGGATTGAAAATACGTACGTACGTATACTCTTTCTAAACCAGTTGAGTTGGCTTCTTGATGCCTAAGTTTCCTTCGTGATCTCGCGGCGAATTGCTGTAAAAGCGGCCTTGTACACCAAAATTCACAAGTCAATGTTTCATCAAAGCCACTTGTGCAGGCACGAAATTGTCCCAGTCTACACCCATGGAGAAGTTCCGATCCGGCCTTAATCTACTTAAAGATAACGTTTTTTTTTTTTTTTTTTTTTTTTTTGGATTTATCCTATTGCCAAAGCTGGGGAACTTTGCACAATCAAGCACATTGATTGCTTCATTATCTTACCCAAAAATAGCTGCGCGGAAAGATTTGCTGTGTGAGGTGCGCAAATATGGCATTTAGGATTGAGAGTCTCGTCCTACTGTAAATAAAACTTAATGTGTTGAAATATCTGATGAGTGCTTCGTTAAATCGACTCCGTCGAGCCCTAAGTACGAAATAGGAGCAAATCCGCATAGTGGCCAAAAACTGTTTGTTCATGTATGTGTTCTTCAAAATAAACCTGGATCTGAACATCGCTAAATATAAATGTGTCTGGAGATCCGAAGCAAACCATGCAGTTACACACGTGACTTATGCTCCGGATGCCAACCGCCGCACCGGCAACGTCTCATTTCTCGATTATTCACCACGTAGATATCTTGTGCTCTGATCAAAGACGAAACCATGGAGTTTTCTTGGCCACTAATCATTTTGATAGCGTACATTGGTGAGTTCAAACCATTAGAATGATGAATTCCCACTCACAGTATCCTTCATAGTCATTTCGGTCGCTCGAGCTAGCAGCTCAAGCAGCAGCCCTGCTACCCTACATGGCAAAGTGATCAATGTTGAGAGGTGAATCCACCATCCTACCTCCAGCACGAGCAATTACTTGGACAAATTACTAATATTTCTTTTGGTATTCATCTAGTCAACAAGCCTTCAAAGAATTAACCGCCTCCGGTCCCGTTGTTGTCGACTTCTTCGCCACATGGTGCGGTCCTTGCAAAGCTATTGCTCCCAAAGTCGGCGAATTCAGTGAAACCTATACAAATGTGCGCTTTCTCCAGGTGGACGTTGATAAGCAGCAGCAGATCGCGCGGGATCTTGGTGTAACTGCCATGCCGACTTTTATCTTGTTCAAGAATGGCAAGGAGCTTCCGGATCGCATTCGAGGCGCAAACGTCAGGGCCTTGGAGAATGCTATCAAGCAAATTGCTTAATTGCAGATAAAAGGAGTCAGGAAGGATATGTGTATGGTTTCATCATGACCAATAGGAGAGATATCG
This sequence comes from Talaromyces ruber, assembly GCA_022813215.1. Taxonomy (NCBI): domain Eukaryota; kingdom Fungi; phylum Ascomycota; class Eurotiomycetes; order Eurotiales; family Trichocomaceae; genus Talaromyces; species Talaromyces ruber. The sequence continues at coordinate 204,598 of JAKLMW010000013.1, read as the reverse complement.
ACTCTACTATGGTGACTAATTGAGAATAGTCATTTAGGCATGGTTCAGACACGAACTTTGTTGCTACAAGTGTCGCACTCTTGCAGTTGCACAAGATCAAATAGATTTATCATTGCATTTGCTAATAGGTCGTAGACCTACACATTTGTTGCTCATTCTCCGCAAGTCATTTCGCACCGCATATACACTTTCCTTGAACTCGTAATATCCAGCATCTTTAGGATTCACATTGCAAAGGGTACGGTGAAGGAACGGCGACGGACCATTATCATTTCCTGGCATTGCCCTTATCCTTAAGGTGTGTCGGCAGACATAGGGCTTGACAGATCACATGTTCATGCTAGACACCTCAGGCATAAATCTCCTCTCAATATATGGAAAAGCATATCGAACCTCAACTCTGAATATTTTATTGAAGTGCAGACGATGGGTAATTTGTCCGTAGTGCTTCGCCTTGTTAGGTTTTGACGGCACCTGGGAGGGACGTGGACACACAACTAAAACTCTCGATGATAAAAATTGGCTACATTGGATGCTGACAATAACGGATTTATAATGGAAACACAACTGAAACTACGTAATTTCTTTGGAAATCCAACCAGCTCTAGAGATCCGATGGTCGACAGATCTGCAATCAAACCCGTCCCGCTCAACTCGAGTCAAAATGCACGTCGTGGACAAAGAAGAGATGGTATGTACGTACAATGGATGGCTCAACAAGACGACATCGAGATATTAGAAGATTGTCGGAGGATTAAGTGGGCACTACTGTAGAAATCAATTATAATTGCCATTTATGAACAAGAAGCTACTGTTAGATCTTGTCTTTACCCTGGCATATATATATAAAGTAAGAGTAGACTAGTCCCTTATGGAAATTTGTAGCAGATCCAAGCAATAAAAAGTGACAATTGGACCCTGTACGATAGGGTATATACAATCTATAAGATAAAAGTCGTTATTGCCGAGGCCCGAAGTAATTCGAATTGAATGATGGATATGAAACCATAGAAGCTGTATTTGGATCCATTTCATATTGCATAGTTGCCGATAATGTCTGTGGTGGGAAATCGAGGTTTCCATCGTTCAGGTGAGGTGGAAACAGCTTGTCCCATTCGGTCTAGACAGCGGAGATGAGCATCCAAATGTTGGAATGAAAGTGTAAAGTGGAAATAAGACTTACCCAATCAACTTCAGGCATCGGTAGATCTTCGGAACTGGGAGGAGAGATCCTCCAATTGGGTTGGGTAGCTGCTCCAGCAGACACGTCTGGGGTAGTGGGTAGCCACGAAGATTGCAGGGTATCGAAACCAGAGAAACCTCCCAGACCTGAAGGCATTTGTGATCCGAACTGGGCTGATGCATAGTCTTGGCTTTTAGGTTGAGGCTCTGGCGTAGTGATATTTCCGACGTTTTGATATTGAGAAGAATATGAAGACTGAGACACGAGAGCACGGGCCTTGTTCTGAGAGGCTTCACCGGGCAGCAAGGTGAGAGGTTCCAGCTTGAAACTGACCATTGCATCAACACCTTCCGCTACCGAGTCAGACGGAATAGGAGATGCAGATATAGATTTAGTCAACACTATCTCATCGACATCTGCAGAAGTTTTAATCTTTCTTAATGCCTGATAAACTCGCATTCGATCACGGAACTGACACATGATCATATGAGACTTTTTGCGTCGATGCTCTATAATTTGTCCTCTGGTCAGGTTTTGTGATGGATAGTCATCCTTTATCTCGTACACGTAGTCCAAGCATCTCCAAATTCGATCCGCTTCACGGCGAAGAGGGTGAGTTGTAACGTCAACTAGGAGTAAGAAAGCCGTATGAAAGTTATGATAGGCACGACTATACCATATCCACGGTCGCAAATCTGGAGATGTCTCAAGAGTCACGGCATCCTCTAGCTGTTGAGCGCCAGTATTGATAATCAACTGAACCAAACGGTCCGGCATTTTTGCCTGCCAGCTGTTATAAAACTTATTCAGCAGTATGATATGTAGCCGATGCATCATGAAAGACAGGGTCACAGATGCAGCGTATTGAACGGGCGTGAGGTCTGGTCTGTTGAAGATGGGGCCATATTTCTCGTACATGTTTCTGCGAGCTGTTTCCACCTTTCCTATAGCGCCGGTGACACTCAATGTTTTCTGTTCAAGACGAATTCTGTTGACGAATGTCTCACGAATAAGCTCTTGAGATTCAAAGCGCAAGCACGCAAAAGTCATGTCTGTCCACTCCCTGGACTCCTCTTTTCTGCCCGCTACGAGATCCGCATCGTTGATATTCAGGGGGAATTTTGTAGAAAAGTCTTCGCTGCGTATTGTCACACGGGGGCCCTGAACTTCCGCAGTACGAAGGTCAAGGAAGCATAGTTGATACCAAATCAGGCGGCGTATGTGTGTTTCAACTGGGCCGTAATTGTATTCAGAAGGATCACGATGTAGGCCCATGCACTCAGCGAGTCTAATGGCCGTTCCAACCAGGGCAGAATGCGCTCTGGAAATTGTCTCACGGCACATCGGAATCTGTGCATGATTGGTTAGATATAGCACAGAAGAACATGAGGGCAGAACAGCTGACCAAGTACATGACAAAAGCCTGTAATGTTTCAATTTTAGTGGAGCGCAAAAAGTGGGCTTTCCCAAGAGCGGACTCTGTTCCGAGTTGAAACCGTTCGATAAGGCTACGTTGATCCACGCCAAACGAAGTCAATACATCCTCGGCGGTCATGCTGACGGCTGCGGTAAACAGTGTCGCGAATATTATAGCTTGAACGGACGGAGTCGGTTCGACACCACGGGCAATATTATCCCATAGAAGCCTATATCTCGCTTCAAGTGACTGGCGGTGGACAATCCTCGCGACTGGATGGCAAGCTTCCCAATACTGTTGGAGAAGCTTATCTGCCACCGTTTTGGTAGGCAGCATATCAAGCAAAGTGTATTCTTGCAAGCTCGATCCAAGCAACATATCAGAGCGAGGTGCGATGAATGATGGACCCGGATCCAAGAACGGGAGTTGAACTCCTTGATTTGCAAGTTCGAGCAATCTCAACACTTCGTTGCCATCATCTACCGGGATACCACGCTTCGCCGGATCTCGCTGCTCCTCTAGCTGCATTGCAGCAGCAATTTCTTCTGCCAGCCTCGGACGTACGAAACCTCCCAAACGATCGGTGACCCGCATGTTTCCTACTTGAACACCCAAGTCGACCATGACGTCGTCGGCTTCATCTTCATACATGGCGTCCATCAAGGCTAAACGCGTGGGTTGTAAAAGAAATTCGTCTTCTGAAATCGGTGCAGGTGATTCCGATGCTGAAGGTCTCGAGCTAACAAGCAATTCACCTTCCGCGATCTGAGATGGCTTCGAAACCTCCTTTTCAAGGGAACGTTCGAGCGTACCCATACGTTCCTTGAGTTCCGCCAGTTTTAACCGAGTCGCAGAGTCAAGTGAAGGAGCGAGGAAGACGCAGTCACGTTTCCCCTTCGCACAGTTAGTACATGGGTGGAGTCGATCACATTTGAGCTTTCGTCGTCGACATTCCAGACAAGATGTAATCATCCTATTGCGGCGTCGAATACGTGAAGCATGAGCGTCAAGGCTGGCTGCTGCTTTCTGGGCGTCATCGGGACTTCCCTGGCTCATCGGCCGAGTTTCGTCGAAGCTGTTCATTCCTCAGCTTGCGTGTAGATCAATGCGCATGTATATAGTATGTTGTTAGTCGAGGGCTTGTGGGTTGTAGCCTTACGGCCGCAACCATAAAAGCGGGGCAGAATAAAAGCAAAATTCTAGCCTAGTTGAGCTAAGAAGCAGCTAAAGAGAAATTTGATAAGAATCTTTTCTCAAAAGTCGTCTCTTTCGGTAGAATGTCGTCGTCTCTCGGGATATTTAGTAGCTAGATGTCCCAAATCGTTCGTTCTAGGTCCTTATCAATGAGCCTCGGCTGTGGCACCTGAACCGAAGGATCGCTGTACCTACCGGCACCGATCAAATTTTTGTTTGAGCCATTCCGGCCAGTACTGACAACGAGTCCCCGACAAATTGATGTACTTCGGATCGCGTTGTGAAGCTTTTTAAGAGGTCAGAGGTCAGACGCAACCTTTGAAGTTCATGATGGTTACCGAAGTCAGGCTTGTGTGGCTGCAAGACTTCGAGGAAACTATGATGCGCGCCAGGCCCAAAGGGGAATAAAGTCAAAGCCTATCTTATCTTATCATCTCGTCACCTGATGTATCTTCTTGCAACTTTTGTCGCAGCTCGATTGATTTTAGATATTTTGAATGCTTTGACAAAGAATGCATTGTGACCTATTAGGCTAATTCTATAGTCAACTAATGTATGCATTCATCTCATCTGAACCAGCTATGTAATACAGTCATTATCTCACTCATCATCCATAGTTCGCACCTTGACTGTTCGTTCGCCAAACGCCCTTTTGAGATTATCAGAAACTTCCTTTCGCCGCTGGGTTCGTGCCTTCCATTCATCGCTATCTTGCCTCGAAACAGGATCCAATTGGGAATTAACGCTGCGAAGCCGACTGTGCCGAGCTGAACTATTCATGTTGGTCTGGAATCTACTAGCAGAGAGAGGAGTTCCATAGGGGCTGCGCCCTCCTTCTGACGCCGGGCTGACGGGGACTCGGAAGCCGGTTTTCTTCACAGGTGTAGAGAGAGGAGTGCCTTCGCGACTAGCAGAGGCTCGGAGCTCAATCCCAAGCTTCTTCATTTGTGCTTCTAGAACATCAATATCGCTGCTTTTGCTCTCGGCCATATTCATCATCGTAGCAATAGTCGACGTGACCGCTTCAACCGTGGGTTTCTTGGTAACCGGTCGCCCGGACATAGATCTATTTGCACTGGAAGAATCGGCAATCCTGGCCCTCAACAGTGAGATACCTTGCTCTAATTCTGTCAACTGAGATTGGATAGTGGTGGATGCCTTCCTTAAATCTTGTTGTAGACTTGCTTGTTCCGCTGATAGAGGCTGACCCCGAATGGATACCGTATCGGTGTATGAATCAAGGGTCTTTTGAATATACGCACACTGGTCACGAAGGTTGAAAATATCGTGACTGAGAAGTCGTTGACATTCGTTAATCTTTTCTTGTACATCGCTAAACCGTTGTTCCTCCAGACGAGCTGCGAGGAATTCCAGAAGCCCATCAACATTCTCAATGTCAGAAATTGAAATCTCCTGGTCTAGAATTTTCGTCGGCGTATCACTAAACAAAATCTGTTGCGATTCGCTAACATCGGCGGAACGATTCTCTTCCTCATGCAAGATATAAGAGGCGATGGATCGGGAATTCAGACCTAGTGTATCAATCATTGAGTTGATGTCACGATAAAGTCTCTCAATCTGACCTGGCACTCCAGGCTTAAAGTGTTCTCCGCTGTACTCCTGTCGTGGAACAAAAGGATCCAACGTTGGAGTGGGAAAAAGAGGCTGTTCTAATTCTGCGCGTCTTAATGAGTCTTCATCATCTGACGATAATTGCTCGGCCTCGGAAGCAAGCCGTTTGCTCTCAGCTGCAGCTGCTTTGGATTCTTCCTCTTCGATAAGATCGCTTTGGTTGAGAGGCTCTTCAAATCGCGATGGCGGAGGCTTCGATCGAGTCGGGTTGGACCCGAACATCGATCCAGGAACAACAGGCGCGCTTGTCGAACGGACTTGTTCTGGGCGAAGGTGGCCTCTCCTTGCACCCGGCCGAACTGGACTGGGTGATCGAGGGCTTTTGGGAGCAGCTCGTGGTTTCGGAGGGGGAATATTTGGCTGCGATATTTCGCCGAATAAAGGCCTTGATGGTTGTGCTCGAGACTGTGTCTCTGGAATAGTGACTTTTGTGAATAGACCCCCGATGGGCTCCTTGCGAGAAGTTCCACCAAAAGAGCTCTCAGGCGATATTTTGAAACTAGCAGGCTCCGACTCTACAGGCTCATTTGGCGGAGAAATATCATGAGTGATTTCCTCTCCACTATCTTCAAAGTCTCCATCCGAACCGTCTGACTCAGGTGGAAGCGAAATAGATTCTTCCTTGACAGGCAAAGGAAATTCAGCTGCAGATTTCTTCGTTTCCTTCAGCTTGGGGAGAAAGTCGGGAGGTAGAGGTGCCTCTTCTTCCTCCACTCGTTCGCGGTCGGCTATTTTGGGACCAGATAAGATATCGGGGAGTAAAGATGTAGCTTCCGGCTCAGCTGAATTCTTTGGCTTTCCTAAGAAATCAGGGGCCAAAGGCGCATCATCATATGAACTTTTAGAAACATTCGACGAAGCTGATGTATCTCCGGGTCCGTAGGCGGCTCGGCTCGTTGCATCGGGAGGTAGCGGCTTTTCGACGCTCTTTTCCCTCTCTAAGCTAAGAGGGGGTACTACTGTCTTCTCCGACAGAGAAGATAATGGACTAAGTGGCGTAGCTGTTGAAGTGCTTCGAAACAATGTTGTTGGCTGGCTAGGAGTCTGGTTGCCGAAAAGGCCGGAGGTCTTGGGAGGACTCTCCATTGAGCCCTGTGGTGTACCGAATGTTGAGGGCTTTCCAAACAGGCTTGTGGGTTGCTGCTCGCGCGCTGGTGTTGTAGAAGCGTCTTCTAAATCATCCATAGATTCTGTTGGAGGAGTAGTCTTCTTAGCACCATCGTCAAGGAGATTGCCGAATGATGAACCCAGAGAAAACGCCCCGGCCTTTGATGGCTTTCCGAACTCCGGCTCGTTATCTGCGGCTGATTTGGTATCTGCTTTGAAAGTGGACCCTATATTGAAGCCTCCTTTGGAAAGGCCGAAAGGTGACCTGGACTCGTCAATAGTCTGTATAGTTCCAAAAGCAGACTCTGTACTAGGTTTTCCAAATGTTGACTGTGCTGGCTTTCCAAAAGGACTATCTGTTGCTGGCTTTCCAAAAGGACTATCTGTTGCTGGTTTTCCAAAAGGACTATCTGTTGCTGGCTTTCCAAAGGGACTTTCCGCCGCGGGTTTTCCGAAGGGGCTCTCGGTAGGTTGTGATGAGATGACGGATCCAAATCCTCCGCTTGTAGCGAAATTTCTGAAACCTCCTCCAGTCGCAGTGGCTCCTGTGTTGAAACTTGACTGACCCGAACTGGCCGATACGAAACCACCAAATCCTTTGCCCCCTAGACTGCCCGTCTGGCCAAATGCTGGCTTCGAGTTTGCCGCAAGGCCAAGGCCAGGTTGACCGAATGAGGATCCACGTTGTCCCAGAGTCCCGGGACTTCCAAAGGCCGGTTTATTTGGTGTTGTTGATCCAAAGCTCGTTCCTCCGCCAATGTTTGATGGTGCGCCAAATGCAGGTTGCTGAGAAGCCCCTAATTTGGACGTCGAGCCAAAAGCAGGGGTTGTCGATGGCATTGAAGGCTTTCCAAATGCACTGGGCTGAGACTGCGGTGTGCCAAAGCTAGTTTGACCAAAGGCGGTTGGTTGGCCAAAGGCCGGTTTTCCGAATGATGACTGGGTCTCCGGCGCGGGCGCTAAGGCAGGAGCAGGAGTGGATGGAGGAGCTTGGGCTGGAGACTGTTGTGTGATGGTGCTTGCCGTCGCAGCAGCGCTATACGGCAACCCAGCCTCAATCGCTTTCAGGTGAAGGAACCACCATGATGAAAGAATACCCTCGTTTGTAAGGACCATAATATTGGGAAGAGGGGTCTTGGTTTCTTTTTCCACGTCATAGAATACTGTCTCCGTGCCCGTCAAGTCAAGGACAAGGCCGATAGTAGAAGTCTCCCCGGATTCTGCATTCAAAGGCAGTGTTGCTCGCCTGGTCTCTTCCATGACAGTCGTCGTAGTGAAGACATTTGTGCTTGTAGCATCGGCTTCTTTGAATGGTGTTGTAACCCTTGTAGCTAATCCAATATCGGTCGAAGCAGTCGAGGAAATTATCAGTGCATCCTTCAAATCGGGATTATAGTTGCTAAGACGAGCCGTGAAATGACATGCCGGACTCCTCTTGAGACCGAATGGCGCACATATCAGTGGCAACTGTCGGTACAGAAAAGGTTGCTGTTTACGGCGCTCAATGATATAGTAGTCCGAGTCTGGGATCATACCCGCATCATCTTCCATTTCATTGGGTGTATAAACCACAAAAAATAGGTCGTTTTCCAGCCACGATATGGACGATACTAGGTATATTAGCATTTAAAGAATCAGGTAACAAGTTGTAATGAACACACTCACCATGTTTGTTACCCTCAAGCGCCGGTGGTCGAGGAACCTCGGCTTTCACCAAACCTTTAGGGTCCAATTGAACACAGCTGCCGTCTACCAGACCAGCAGCCATCTGCTTTCCCTTGTTGCTCCATGTAACAGAAGCAACCCCCTTTCTGAAAACGGGGCCTGATTGACCATTGACTAAAGAGCCTGCTTTCAAGTCTGCAAGTAGAAGATCGCCAGTTGCCGTGATTAAGGCGACATAGGAAGAGAGATCGCTTTCTGGTGAAGGATTAGCGGCTAAAGAGCGAAGCGGACCACTAGTACCAATGGAGATTTGAGGTTGAGGGTTGCCGTTTCCGAGACTCGTAGTGTCGTAAATAAGTAGCTGGTTTTGCGATTCCATAGCCACGGCTAATGCACTATCCGCAGCACAGAATGCGATATGTGTCGGACGGCTAGGTAGAGAAATATGCGCCTGGGGTTTGAATGGTTTTGTTTTGGGTCCGGATTCTGCCTTGGTAGAAATAGCATCACGAATCGATTTCGTCGTTGCTAATACCAGACCCTCTGGACCGCCTCCAACCACTAAGCCTTGTGAGTTTGAAATCGCCAACAAAGAGCTCGTCGGTGCGGGAAGGGCGTCTTCGGGCCATGGTGTAGGAAGAAATTGGATATTGTAATCTTTATCGAGCCCAAGAAATCCTACTTCCTAAAAGAGAATAATATATTAGTGACATGTTCTCTGAGCTCCATTTCAAAGCGTGTAAAGCATACAGCAGTGTCGACCTCAGGTAGCTCAGGCCCTGTTTCTGCGGCAGGTGCGCCGCCACCAAAACCGAACGACATTTTGAACTTCGATAGATCTGCAGTGACAGGGCGTCTATTGGTTTCACCTAGAGAAGAAATGCGCTTTGGAACATTGGGAGATGACCAGCTTCGAGGAGGCGACGTAAAAGAGCGACTTCGGAGTGGTTGAGGACTCCGATTGAACAGCTGCAAGGTACGATCGAAAATGTTTGTTGACCTTCCCTCTGATGGGGAAAGCAGAGCGAAGCTCAAAGAAATGGAGGTCAGAGAGCTGAACTACGCGAGGAATGAGATGCCCTTCGAAATCGCAAGAACAGCTCAGAGCGCTGTCTTACACAAGTGGCGCAAATATGTTTGAGGACGAATGTGATGCTGAATATAGAGAGAGCTACCGCGCTTTAGGCCAGAGAGCTCGACGTGTTTGCCGCTTGGTAGTTAGGTGCCTTGGATTTCAGGCACAAACAATACCTACCAGAAATGTTAGCTGAAAAGAGATATTGTGTGAGCACTACTTATACAGAGTGATCTTATTCTTCCAAGAATCCTAATTACACCTCATAATAGGCATGCTCCAGAATAGTGTAAGATGCACTGGAACGTCGTAAATGCCTGACTTCTGAGGCTCTAACAAATGCTCTGTTAGCCTGATTTCTAAGGTGTCGGTTGAGCTTGGCAAGGCTAGTTACCTCCCGGAGCTTCGTCACGCAGTTCTCCGTCTCGCGCTCATCTCATTCAACCATCACCATCAGCTTCACCACTTCCACTTCAAGCTTCTTGCTACTTCGATAATCATCGCTTTTTCAGGTTGGAAGCTTTCTGAAGCTCTCGCCTTCGATCATCGACCCTCTATCGTGCAGCAAGCCAACATTCTCCGAGCTTCAATTGCATCTGGCCGCTGAGCTGCCTGCTAATCCGTCAATATGCCAGGCTTCGACTTTTCGAACTACAACCGCAACGCGGCCCTACACGCTAGAGGCGCTCCCTTACCCAAAGCTACCAGTACAGGTACAACCATTGTTGGATGTATATACGATAAAGGTGTAGTGGTAAGTGGAGATCCATGACGGCTTCCGTGGCAGTGTTGCAACAGCTACCTTTCCTTATCAACCTTGATCTAACTCATCATGACTCCAAATAGATTGCAGCAGATACACGAGCCACCAGCGGCCCCATAGTCGCCGACAAAAACTGCGAAAAGCTCCATTTCATTTCCCCCCAGATCTGGTGTGCCGGTGCAGGAACAGCAGCCGATACCGAATTCACAACGGCCCTCATCAGCTCCAACGTTGAACTACACTCGCTGTCGACTGGCCGACCACCCCGCGTCGCCACTTGCATGACCATGCTCAAGCAACACCTTTTCAGATATCAGGGACACATTGGCGCCTATCTCGTCGTTGCGGGGGTCGATCCCACCGGCACACATCTCTTCACCGTGCATGCACACGGCTCAACCGACAAACTTCCCTACGTGACCATGGGCTCTGGTTCGCTCGCGGCCATGTCCGTATTCGAGTCAATGTGGAAACCCAACCTAGACAAGGACGGCGCCATCGCTATCTGTTCCGAGGCCATTTTGGCTGGTATTTTCAACGATTTGGGATCCGGTAGCAATGTCGACGTTTGCGTGATTGAGAAGGATCAGCCCACGCAGTTGTTGAGGAACTACATTAAGCCTAATGAGCGTGGCCAGAAGGCTCGTGATTACAAGTTCCCGCGGGGCACTACGTCTTGGCTTAAGGAGAAGGTAATCAAGAAAGAGGATATTGGGAAATATGTCACTGTGCAGGAATTGGGTGAAGATGAGGATTCTAATGTTGTTGAGAGAATGGAGGTTGATTCATAGATTAGTTAGACACCGATTTCGGTGACGCTGATTGTGAGGAATGAGCTGATAGTTGCAATATCATACTCTTATGCAATGTGGCCGGGACTATGGGCGCTAAGATAATTTATATTTGGGCCTGTAATGGTTGGTTTTCTTTCAGCTAACGGATTCTGTATTTAAAATTTCGAGGACTACCTCGAAGCTGACGTGCTCTATCATATATACAATGGGTATCATCTATCATAATATACATGCATACTCTAAATTTCACAAAACTAATAAAGTCGCTCGATATACGACCCATTCATTAGCGCACGAGCGGCTTCCGGCTCCTCATGCCGTTGCACAACCTTCAAGATATAATACTCCTGGACCCCAGATACCCGTAGCCCACTCTCAAGAAACCGCGTGATACCACAATGGTACATGGCACGAACAAAATTCGGCTTCACCGGGCCGTTGTATTTAATCAAGTAGTAGTAGAGGTATGTCACAAGATTAAAGGCTGCTCGGGGGCTCACTTTGTCCGATACTGCTATCGAGGAGGCCAGCAAATGGATGAATGACACGCAGGCATTTGGCTCCAGGTATAGCTGTTTGCCTTTGGATTCGAGTCGCAGGATGGCTCTGACCCTTTTTGTGTTGGGGATATGTCCCGCATTGCGAGTACTCGCCATGGCTAAGGCGACCTGCAGAGGCGTGTGCAGTGAGATCAGAAAGATCATGTCGCGTATTTTGGTGTTATCTTTCTCTATTAGATCGACCATGCTATCGATGAAGTCCGGACTGGTGACGTCGACGTTTCTTATAACCCTCAAATGTGAAGATAAAAGGTATGACTTGGTCGAATTGAACACGTTCCGCTGTAGAGCCGCCTGCTCCAGGGTCATGCGTCCCTCTTCAAGTTTCTGGAAGGATTGGAGAGTCGAAAGATTTGTGATTTCTTTGCGAGTGAGAAGTGCGTACACCTTTTTCAACACCTGGTTACCAGGAACGTCAAGCTGTTGAAGACCTGCTACTAGCTTTGGCAATAGCTCTGTTCTGTTTTCATGCGATCGCCATTTGATGCTTGTAGTGACATTGTCGAAGAGCTTCAACAAGGATATGCCAGCACCATGTATACTCTTCTGATGGACTTGATCTGGACGCGGACTCGCAAGTCTTCGATGAGGCGTGGTACTTAACGCAATCCAAGTCCATATACGTAGAGCAACCCTCAGTCCTTTGGATGTGCCCAGACCATCATCCTCTTTCAATTCACACCACCCTTTTGACGAGAGAATAGCCGGTCTATCGATGTGCAAGAGGCAATTCCGCAGAACTTTGAGAGCATGATCACGACCCGGGTCTTCGCGTTTTGTAAAAGCTAGACGTTCGGTGATCATAATGATGTAATCCGTAGCAATTTCTGTATTCAGCTGCCGTAACAGGTCCGGCAATATTTGAGCGACAACTCCTTCTGAGTCGGCTGAGATTCGCGCATCGGTAAGGTATTGCAGTAGGAGGTCTGCGATCGAGCTTAAGGGCACCAGCTCGTATCGATGATACGTCAGGATAAGATCTTTTGCATAGCTTAGAGAAGCCACATCACCACGCATCAGAGCCTGTTCAAGATATGTCGTGCAAACACCCCAATCAACCAAAGCTCCTCGCGAGTAAAGAACGTTCAGAGAACGTAGAGAGATAGAGTAAGAGAGACTTCTTATCGAGTCATGATATGCAGCCAGGATGCGCTTAGCTAAACGCAGCAACCGAACATCATTGAAAGTCATCAGCTGATCAACCCAGGGCTCAAGGAGTTCGTGGTCAATCTCATGCAACTTGAACACACTGCATGACTGCAGCGCGGCCCAGATGTCGTTGAAAGCTTTTGCCAGGGTTCCAGTCTCCCGAGTCTGACGAGACGATTCACGACCGCATATGGATTCTGGCAGAAGTTTCAGAATTCGAGTTATCTCTCTGACAGGAACAAGACCAAGGCCGATAGCCTTTGTGACGTTGTCAATGAGCTTTATTTTGTAGACCATATCCAGAGCAGAGTCGCTAAGATGTTCGAATAGTTCGCCGTAATTACCCATGCCGTATATATTTAGGCTCGAATCGTCCAGAAAATGCAAAAGCTCACAGACGCCAGGAGCTTGGTTTTCTCGGGTGATTATTTGATGAAAGTGTTTGAATATCATGCGGCTATATTCCGGTTCATGTCGAATATCGATATGGTACCACTCCAATGCCTCTCTCACGTCATGTACGGTTTTGCATCTTGTCAATGATGAGGCAAATGTCAGGTTCGCGGTTCTTTGTGGTTCATTTGCATCGCCTAAGGCTTCTGCCGAACATTCTACCTGCGCGAGAAATGATAGGTTCGGAGATGGAGGAGGTTGATCGGAATAAGAAAATAGTTCTGCAGAAACCTCATCAGCAACGATTTTGTAATGTGTAATCACGCTTTATATTTATGCATACCCAATGGCTCCGGCCAGCGTGAGGACCATGGAGAATCGTCCCATTGGCGAACATGCCCCGTACCATTGGCGCCGAACAGATGAGCAACATTAGCTGCAGGATCAAAAGGACTTCCTCCCACAGCCAAGGCAGTATTCCTCCTTCTTGCAAGTCGCTTACTGGCTTCCAATGGACCAGGAACTCGACTTCCGTACCGACGCTGACCCTTCACGAATTTCTGGAACGTCGATGAGAGAAGCTCGTCGCTGATCCAAACGTAGTCGAGCCGAGAGGGAGCACGTTGTAGCGCATGCCTATAGGCATGGCTGCCAACAGACATGTCAGAAGAGGGGAATCAGGGGGATTGCGGACACTCAATTGGTCGATGGTATTAAATTGAGTGCATTGTTGCTGGTACAAGGTGATGATTTGTGTTGGAGTTCGGAGATGTCGATTTCGGCAAGTTCCATGTCTTGGCATGATGGATGACTAATATTTGTTGCCTCAGGCAGCACAGAAGATGTATCTTTCCGCACTTCCACCAATACCTACTCTTATTTTTGCTCCCCAGCGTAATTGGAACGGACCCTGTCAAGAAGACGCATAATGCTATATGTTCTGGACTCTGTTACCAGGAAACTTGGATGAACTGCATATTCCAGCCGATATTCAACATGCATACGACATTCAATCCTATTATTACTCGCTGATGCACGTTGACGTGTCCTCTAGTGGCTTTCTCAAGCAGATCAAGGGTCGAAATGAGGGACAGTCGCATTGGACTACGACAGCGAGCAGCACCTAGCCGTGCGTTGGGACCAACAGTCAACTTCTACTTGCTACTCATTTCAATAGGCGGATAAACATGGAGTGGCAGGTGGGTTTGACGCAAGTATGTGTAAGCGAGAAGAAAGACATCCAGCCCCCTGCAATATGGGACTGAATGAGGACCGAAACACTGGCTCTCTAGGGCCTACAGTCACGGTTTCCGCGGCATGATCTATATTCGGATGCAGTAATCCGCCGACTTATCTTGAGTAGGACTCGACGTAATCCTGGTATTTCAGAAGAATACCAAACTGTTTTCCTTGGACGATACGGAGATGGCGAGGCGAAAACAAGCCTTGTGATTCCCGGGGTATCCTCCACTTTTAACGGCGCCTCTCTGATCGGGACATCCTTGTTCACGAAACAATACGAGTGGTATATTTGCATGCATTGACGTTTTTGGGGAGAGCTGCAGCTGATTCTCGTGAGCGCAAATCGGATGCTCTTCAAACCATCCATGTGTGGTGCGGTTTATCGAATCTTCATGTACAATCCATTGAACAGCCTAAACCACCCAATTCAAAAAAAAAAAAAAAAAACACTGCCTAACAGACCTCAAGGTGGCGGAGAAGAAGAAATAACGAAGCTGTGTATCTCCGTGCGTCATGAGACCTGACAATATAGTATGCAGCAGAAGTGAAGCCAAAAAAAAAACATGCAGCTGGTCAATATACCTTTATCACCGGGATACCCAATATGCGGGCACTGGGGAACCGACAACATCCTTCTGATTGCCCGGTTTGATTGCATAATTGATCAATTCAAGGCGCACCTATTTGTCAAGGATGCGTCTCGGGATCCTTAGTTTGCTTGCATTGCCAACGAGGCCGGAGAGTAAGTAGGCACGTACCAAGGTAGTCTACATATGTAGTCCTGAGTAACACGAGTGCATCGATGGTAACCCGGGTATGCAGGTGTGCAATCGCCTGGGTAAAAATGGGCCAACTGTTTACTAATCCGGATGCACATTGCGGTTCACGAAGTTGATATGAGCAGAGAGAAGAAAAGCCATGAAGACATGAATATGTGCGTTTCTTACCTAGATGGGCGGATGCACATGCCACATTGACATATATGGACACACTTGGCCATCTGTACGGAGTTTGTGACATGAGAAATGATTAAAATTCTCCGTTCCGTTGCTGATTTGATACCGAGAGCCACGAACCCTGGCACCTATTTTGTGACTTGGCCGGCTCCGAAAACTAATTCTTAAACTGGGAAAGTTCGTATACGGCCTTCAACGTGCACCGGTATCACCGTTATGAAGGCTAGCCGAGTGGTGCTGTTAGTGTCTGATAATGTATTTGGCGAGGTGTGACAGTCATTTCGAACATGCAGAAGGACCGGGTAGTTTGAGGGATTTGATACTATTGATGGGTACGTACTTATGCAATACTAGATTAAATGCATAAATAGTGTATGTACGGTCATACATATACGATAAAACGAGGTAGCAAAGAGTACATACCCGGTACCAACTTTGTCGGACCACGCACGCTAAAGATACAATTAGCAAGGATTTGCCTTAAGCTAATTCCGCCATAAACTGTAAGATGTCAAACGGTTGTTGAAGAATTAACACAAGCTGTTTATTACACAGCCAATTACTGACTACGCTAACGTCCGCTCGGAGTGTTTGGTATCGAAATACTACATACCGAGTAAATCTACTACGTACACAGTAAAGTCTCCAGAAATATCCACTCCAGGCGCTTATGCATGCCAGAGAACTTAGTTCAAACGGCTTGATGCTGTTCCCAACTTTGAGGAATGCGGAAAAGAGATTAAGTCATTCTCCTCTGGAAGTATTACTAGTTTTCAAAATTACGGATTGATTATTGGTTGACTATCTTCTATGCAATTGTTGTACGCTTTGGCAAGTGATGATTTGTCTTTGTGTATACGCAGTACTAGGGTACTGAGTTCACAAGGCTTCAACCGCAGGAAGGGTTGGGTTGGCACGTCGATCCCAATGGCTTTCAGAGCCAAGTTAATGGTCGGTTCAAGGTCTAGCTAGAAACAGTAATTTCACATGAAACATGTCTACGTATTTCAACTGCCGATGATGGTTGGCTTGTCAACCGACACCAAGTCGCATCAACTGAACAATGAACATAAGTTGCTTTTACTCGAACTTCACAAAGAATAATCTCGCGGGCTAAACCCGAGCTAGTTACCGCAAGTTGCAAACAACATTGAAACAATCCACCGATTCAGACGAATTTGGGGGGTTTGTGCGCCGGGGCCATCCCTTTTCAGTCACAACTGCACCGGTGCGTTGGGTCATACCCCATCCTGGGCCCCAGTTTTGGGTCGCTAAGGATTGTAGAGCTCGACTTGCTTTTTTTGGTGCTATTAGCCTGTGAGCCTGCCTGCCTTCTCATTTTCCTTCTTTTGTGTCCTTCCTTCTGAATGTTCTCGACGAGAAGGTGCTGTAGATCGTTTAGGGTTTGATACTCCGAGACAGCAAAAGCATGCTGCAACTGTCAGAGTCTCGCTCACTCCTTTGAGTTTTGGGATGATCGAATCGACTACCGGATCAAAATCCGGACGACTAGCGAGACAAAGCAAGTCAATACGACGTAAGCTTGAATTACGTACAGCTACATAATGAACTGGGTCCACTAACATGAATCAAGTCCAATATGGCTCGGTCTGGATCGAGCTTTGTACTCCGTAGTCTTACCAAGTCCGCGGTGAGTATCCGACAAGCTCTGAAGAGTGACAAATTAGTCTTATTGTTCTATTTACAAATCGAATGAATCTATTCTCAAGAAAATATCTGCAACTACTTCAGTCTGGTTTGAAATGCCAAGTACTGCCGTGTAACTGAGGGACGGGAAGAGCCATGTGAGTGAAGATGATGATCCGTGATGCGATGAGACGATGTCAGTTCTACCTTCTGATTACGGAAAGGAGAAAATCATACGGGCATCAAGGGCCGAAAACTAGCAAAGGATTTCTCCCTGGAATCCTCCTTATGGAGCTCACCCCGACCGGAGGGAACCTTTGGTGGGCATCGGCGGGTGGCCACGGCCCACGGCCTCACCCTTAGCGGGCCGCTTTAGGGTTTTGTAACTTTCGTTGCTTTTTTGCTTCCAGCTGGCCCACACTGTTGGTCAATGCTGCTGCTGCTAGTCCTCACAATCGAGACGGATTCCTTGTTGCAACTGCAGTTCTCTACATAGTATGTTTATTGTGACTTAGTATCGATGTGCTCTTGATCCATCTTAAAGGGCGGTCTACGTCAACTATTGTTTCGTCTTGCGCGTCTCTTATCTCAGCCTCGTTTGCTCACCCTGAATCGAATGCGAGACTCCCCGTATACTGAGTACAGAAGAATCGTGTGTACAGACAGAGTAGAAACTACCCCAAAACATGGTCAGACAGCCACCGGCCATAAACGCACGGTCTTTCAAGCCACGCATAATAGCAACGGACAACTCCGTACGTGCTTAAGTAGTCGAATTACGTACGTATTTCCAAATTCCCACCTACGTACGTAGTATACAAGCGAGGTCAACTGCAAATCCCAGCATCCTGGGACCTTACTCTAGTTTCCGGTGTCAAGTGTGCAGGGGCTCTAAACGGTGCTTCGGGAATGGGACAAAGGTCAACATCGACAAGGGAAGCTAACCCTAACTTCTTTTAGCCTCGACTACCCCTACTGAGAATGGGAGTAGTAACTGTGTTGGTAATTAGCGTGTTAGCCACTGTATGGTCCCAACTCCTTTAGCTACATTAGTCCTGGGCCTGTGCCAGCTACGATGCAACAGACTGGATTGCCACGGGTGCCACGGTGCCATTTGACCCATTTGCGCTGGTTAGGCGTGTCCCCGAGTCACTTTGCGCAGGAAGTGCGAATAAACCACCAAATGAGGATCACTTTGCCCGGCCTGCAATGCCCAGAAGATAGACTTATCTGCCTCTGTGGTTGCAGACAGTTACGAACCCGAGTATGTCAAAGAGATTAATTACATTTGGAGTTGCTGAATTTGGTCGAAATCGAAGACATCAGGTGATGGAAAACGTCAAATCTTAATGACTGAGCTATTATTACTATAAAATCTAATGAATATATTTGCTTCTTTCAAACACTCACACCCACACACACACCCACACACATACACATACACACACATACACACACATGAGTCGTACATGCTTAGGAAGCATCGCCGCTATCCCTGAATTGGCACTACCTCTCTGGCCGGCGGTCGATCTTCTTTGATAGTACTCTTATATCCGCCGATTCGAATTAAGATAATAATCAAGGATTGTCATAATTCATGCATGGTTGGATTCACCAACATCCATCAATGGATGTCGATCGAGCAACCCGCAGGTACATACGTATTTGAAAATTTGTATATACAGGCCATACACCACATTTATATTTTCTATCATTTATCGCCCAGCCTTTACCAAAGTATTTTGAGTATTCACACGTCTACCTAGACATATTTCATGGGCCAGTGCGGTGCCATTGAACATCATGCCCGCATTCAGCAGTTAGATCTGAACGAAAACAGCACCACAAAATGACAGCTCAGAATCGTCTCAGTCATTGAAATGTTTGAAAGAAAGATATTCATAAAAAGAGGAACGAAAGAAGCATCTGCCAATGTAAGTCATAAGCAAAACCCAGCCCGATCCAGCATTTCGGGTTTTGTTCATCGATTCATTATTCCCACGATTGGCATTCTCGTTCCCCGCCTTTTGCATAGTTAGTTTTTTTTTTTTTTTTTTTCTCAACCCTGGGCTATCCGCCTTAGACATCAGCTAAGCCATCAATGGGAAATTCATATAGACGGTCTAGTATGCAGTGTAACTTGTCTAGGCTGGATGCATGACTTGTCCCAGTCGCTCGGGTGGACATCTGGCCGATGATTGATGGATTGAAGTTGCGGCTAGTCAAGATGCACTGGCGCAATACTGGAGCCGGCTGAAAAAGGAAATACACTCACGGTAAGTTGGACTGTAAGTCGTACACACTGTACCGAGGAAGTGGTCCATCAAAAGCAATCCTCGTATACCAACATCCGTACTGTACGACGAAAGTGAACTCCCCAGTGTCCCCACTCGGCAAGAGAACCAGATCCACGGTAACCCTTAAAAGTCGCCCTTAATGAGAAAGTCTGAACCCTCCGGCTTGGACTTCCTGCATTAGTTCTTCTCTTCTGCTCCTACTTGGAAGCTAAATCCAGTAGATTTGTTACTAGTTTGGTTACTACGTGACGAAAGCTTTCATTTTATGTATTTTATAAGCAGGCATGAACCCTTTTCAATCCGTTCTTTTGCTGCTGTTGCCTATCTATGTATGAACTAGCTTGGTTTTGACTTCTCTTCGCAGAATCTTTAAGTTTTCTATTCTGGTTGTGTTCTTTCTTCCCATTCTGTATGCGTGTCGTGCTTGCGTCTTTAATAATATCTACGACTACCACGTTTCCGATTTTCTCTGGAAGTGTCGGGTAACCACTGTCATTTCCGCTGCACCTGCCTGCAATGGCAATGACTCCAGATGTAAGTGTATAATCTATATGTTGAACTGTGATAGATCTTTTGCAGAGGGCGTTTGCTGACTGTTGATCGCAGGACTCTTCTAACGACTGGTAAGCCAAATGTCTCGTCATCGCTCTCGTGCCTACGAGCTTCAAAATAGATTGTCGAGGTCGTGGTTAAGCGAAATACAGAACGAGGAAATGTATTGCAGACGTTCATTGCTAATCGTTGTAAATAGTGACACTCAATCCTTAACGGAAAGTGCCACAGCATTTCCATTTGAGAATGGCCGAAGGTATCACAAGTACCATGAGGGCTGTAAGTCAATAATACTTTGTCTCTAAATGAACTGCTCATTGCTGACTTTCATAGTATATCCATTCCCAAACGACGAACAAGAACTAGACCGCCTTGATATGCAACATCACATCTGGAAACAAGTCAACGACAGCAAGCTACATTTCGCACCTCTACGGGATCCGAAAAGGATACTTGATATTGGCACAGGCTCCGGAATCTGGCCGATAGAAATGGGTAGGCATTTTTTTTTTTTTTTTTTTTTTCTTTCTTTCCTTATTCCTTGATCTATGACGGAGATTGACTCTGACGTGAAACTAGCCAGCCTCTTCCCCGAAGCAAGCATAACTGGCACCGATCTCTCCCCAGTTCAACCCACCGAAGTCCCACCAAATGTCCACTTCCTAGTCGAAGACGCCACAGAAGAATGGCTCTGGGAAGCCAACCACTTCGACTACATCCGTCTCAGCAACATGGCCGGCTCCCTGCCCTCAACCAAGGACGTCCTCAAAAAGGCCATGCGCGTACTCAAACCCGGTGGATGGCTGGAATGGCACGACATCGACCCCGTCCCCAGATGCGACGATAGCACAGTCCCGCCTCCAAACACAGAAGGCGGGTTCAGCGAGTACGCATTACACGATTGGATAGAGTTAGAAGTCAAAGCCGCGGAAGAATACGAGCCCTATCGCCAATTCCTAATCGCAGATAAACTAGCCGCCGAAATGAGACAGGAAGGGTATGCAGATGTCAACGAAAGAATCACAAAAGTGCCCCTGAACCCCTGGCCAAAGGATCCCAAATTAAAGACGTTGGGCGCTTGGTACCAGGAAAATTGGATGACAGGCCTCTCGGCATATACGTACAAACCGTTTCTGACGCTCGGATGGACGAAACCGGAGATCGAGGTGTTTTTGGTTTCGGTGAGGAAGTGTATTTCCAATAGGCATTTTCATGCATATCACAATTTTCATGTTGTAACGGCAAGGAAACCGTGAACGATGATCGGAGATGATTACGAAACTCAAAAACTCTTTCAACATATATACACATACCGGGGGCTATTGCTACTCTGTTACGACATATTTTATTCGAGCTCGGATATCTGTCAGGCGTTAGCATTATTGGATGCATGGAATTGGGTGAAACAAAAGGGTCTGGTGGGCGTCATGAGATGTCAATTATAATGTGCATTGGGGTTCCGGAGTTTTCTGGTTTACTTTTTCGGGCGTTCATAGATGGAATATCTAGGGACACGGGTGTAGAAAACTGAACTAGATACATGATTTTAAATCGAGCTCGATGTTCTTCCAATCTGGATAGTTGCAAGCTACTTAGGTTGGTGAGAAGGCGCAACATCAACTGGCGAAATAAAAGGGGAAAGGGATGTAAATGCTATTCTATTGTACATCTATATATGCTTCTAAATATAGGGTATCAAACAATCCACATAATCAGCTCGATATGCCATCCCTGCCTAAGCCCCATCGACCAACTTCACGCATCGCCTCCTCACCACCTTCCGCCAATCGTCCGTTTGCATTCGACGGATTAGCATCTCCAAGAACACCCGCCACGCAGTTCCAGCCGTTACGTCCACCGCCCCAGCGAAGTACTTCATTCTTATACCTTTCTCCTGCCTGGCGATCAATCGACAGTTTGCCGCCTTGAAAGACGTCATGCCAGATCTTGTTCGCAATAGCGCGGTCGAAAATATAGCTGTAGTATGTGGCTCCGTAACCGTACAAGTGACCGAAGAATCCTTGCCAGGATGTGCGCGTTATCCCATCTTGGGGGTCGGGCAGTGTGCAGTACGCGGAAAATACTTGATGGTAAATATCGGTGCTATCGATTGATCGTCTCCCGCCATCAGCAGATCGTGCATGGTAGGCTTGATCGACGAGAGCCATGAGAATCTGTGCTTCGTTCTCAACAGCCCCGTATATACTTCCATGTGCGACGCGGTCTGCAGCCATGCTTTGCATCATGCTTTCTGACAACGGTTTGTCGGTTTCCCAGTGCCGCGCATATAATGAGAGGACTTCTGGCGCTGTGGCAAAACTCTCCATAAGGACGGATGGCAGCTCAGCGAAATCGGTCGAGCATCGTGTACCTGAAATCGACTGAAGGGGTGTTTGTCCGAGAACGGAATGAACTGCATGTCCCATCTCGTGGAACAAGGTTCTCACACTGTGTTCTGAGAGTAGTGTGGGGGGACCATTCCCAGATACAGGTGGCTCCGGAAAGTCACAGACAAGAGCAATAGTAGGCAATTGGCGAAGAGTGTCCGATCCAGGATTCATTGCCGTTGCCATTCCGTCATTCGGGTGGGATGGAGGATCCATAGACGCCGATTCGGCAATTTCCTCTGCGGAGATTTCACGTGCACATCGAAGGGTGAAGTGAGCCGGGTTGGGGCTCTTGTTTGGTCGTGTGAATAAGTCGCAGTATATGACGGCAATGTGCTGACCAGCCTCGTTAACCACGTCCAGTCTTCGAACGTCTGAATTCCATGTTTCGCCAGGCAGCGTCTCCTGAGGCACTAGCCGTATACCATACAAATGATCAAATAGGCGAGACAGACCCTGCATAACCGTGCCAAGTGAGAAAAACTCCGGAACTCTGCTTAGTTCGCGAGACCGTCGCGACATTGAATATTCTAGAACACGCTTCTGAACGTAGTACGAATGGTCCCAAGGCTGTAGGGGTGCCGCCCCTTTCATACTTTGTAGTTTGGCGAGCTCCTCCTGGACTTGCACTCGGTTATTTCCAATAAGAGTCGTCAAGAAATTCGAGACTGCTTCAGGAGTCTTGGCCATCTTATCACTCAATGCCATGTGAGCATAAGTACTATATCCGGACAGTTTGGCCAATTCTGCCCGCTTATGCAAAAGTTCTTCCAACCGGTGGATTTGTCGCCTGCTCGACATCCGCGTCGCCATATAAACTTCCTTTCTTGACTTCTCATCGTGCATAGATCTGAGTGCCAATCGCGGTTCTACTCCCCAGGTCGGAATGGGCACACTATTCCACCTCTGAAGCTGATGTACAACCGTCGGATCCAAGCCCTGAACACTGCTCTTGCTCAACACAACGTGGGGTTTTGCGGGCTCGGCGCCGTTGATGAATTCCGATCCCAGTTGGCTGATATCGTTGGACAGATTGACGAACCGTTGTCGATCTTTCGGGGGCATGTGGATTGCCGAATTCGAAAAGTCTTTGATCAGTATTTCAGCAACCATTCTCTCCTCCTCCGTCCAAGAAGCAACCACTTCGGGAGTAGCAGCTGCCTTTTTAAGTTGGTCATGCAGTCCTGTCGTCGTGTTCAGAATGTTCATGTACTCGAACATGAGTGCATAAGCCTGGGTAGCCGCTTCTTGTATCAACGGATTCGGATGGTTGCTTCGAACAAAATCCGACAAATCGATAACCCGACATAGCAAATCACTCAATCGATCCAAATCCTTAGCCATAGTCTTGTATCCGTCCAACGAAGACACCGCTAGTACCTTTGAGACGATGCGTTGACATTTCTGTAATGATGTATGCGCGAACTCGCGGAAGCCTTCAGGGCTGGTGAGATACTGGTTCTGTACGATCCCCGTTCGTTTCGAGCTATTTGCTTGTCTCTGCGAGAAATCGCGCCAAAATGGGCGCGAATCAAAGACTCGTCTTAGAGTTTCGTCGTCGCGTTGCTTTGCGAATTTGTTTGCTGCGACATAATCAACGGAGGACTGCTGGTCTGCCGCGACAGCAGTGGCAAAGGTACGTTCTGGTCGGGGACGCTGCAGACGTTGGAGACGCTGCAGGCAGGCCCTGCAGGTCCATGAACGAGATCGCACAGTATTCAGCATTACAAAAATCCTGACACTGGTGCTCTCACTGGCTTGAAATGTGATAAAAGGAGAACAGGAGGAAAAAGTTGTTTGATCTTGGTTTCTTGAGGCACGAACAGCCGAGTGCCGCAATAGGCTTGGCTCGGCCCTGCCTTTTCCGATCAACATCAAACGTCAGTTCCGCAATCTCGCAGACGACCTCGACAAAATCATATTCACCACGCAGTCGCATCCATTGGCCCTTGACCTCTTCTTCTTTCAAGATGTCATTCCGGCCAATGCTCCAGCGAGTATGTATTTCCCAATTATCCAGCTGTTGCCGAGGAAATTGGAGCAAGTTGTTAATCCTTAATAGCGAGCTGTCGCTCCCATAGCAGCGACGCTTCTGGTTGGAGGCATAGTCACATACCCCCGACGAACCGTCTACGCTGAGAGTCCCTCAGACCTTGTACGTATATAGAAAGAGCTTTTAGCTTCATCGTACCTGCCGATCCCAGCACAAGACTAATCAACCCGGCCAACAGCGGAAACCTATTTATGACGACTATCCTACCGAATCTGTCGCTGTCCCAGAACAGAAACCAATTATCGCCATCCCTTCCGAAATCTCAAACAAAATCACAAAAGAAGAATCCAGCGTCACCGATCTTCTAACGGCGCAAGTCCGTCGTGCTCGCCTCTTCGTCTATGCACACTCTCTCGCCGCGGAGAACAGTTTTAACGACTTTTTGTCTCGCGTACTTCGCGTGGAAAATGCATTCACCAACACAATTGCCTCGCTAGCTCCATCTCCCGAGTCAGGTGAACGCCTCCTTCCCGGTGGAGTTTATGTTATTGTATCCGCCATGGCCGGATCAATTGTCTCTCGGAACCGTGGAATCATTCTCCGATCAGCGACTCCTCTTGCATTCGGTACCGTCGCCGCCTGGACTCTCCTGCCAGTGACTATGCGCAACGTCTCGAACCTGGCTTGGGAGTATGAGAAGAAAGTGCCCGTGGTGGCTGACAACCATCTGAAGGCCCATAATTATATTCAGCACGTATACACCACCGGAGTCGCTCACAGTGCAATGGGTCGCGTTATGCTGGAGGATAAAATTGGAGAAGCCCGTGAATATCTTGAAGAATGGGTTAGGAAGGGCCGATAAAGGCTCGTATATGGTTACTCCTTGACTACAGCATTCGGTTCGATTAGATGTTTTGATTCTGATCGCGGAAGATCGATCGTGTCTGTGCCCCTGTAAAATCTATTCCTTTACCAGTCTGTTCTGGACTGTTTGCCATGTTTTAAAAGATGTTTATTTCTAGACTTGCAAGAATTTCTCTTTGTGTGATTAATTGGCATGCAAGGCGTAGTACGACCCTCCAGAACAATATAAAGCAGAAAAACAATCAGCAAAGTATAGCGTCAAGTCATTCCTATATTATGTGACTCGATTAATAGCTGTCTGTAGCATCCTCCACAGACCCTTAAGATCTGTATGTATAGTCAAGTTACCAGGCGACTTGTATGCTTGTTCTGTCTTCTTCAGATTCTTCCCGTTATAGATATCACAACCAACAAACTTCTTATGTCGCCCGAATGGTCTAGGGGTATGATTCTTCGTTTGGGATTTTCCTTCAAGTTCTCGGAATTTTTCTTGGATTCTTGATATGGGATTTGGTCTAAAATCGAAGAGGTCCTGGGTTCAAATCCCAGTTCGGGCCTACAATGTCTCCTGACTCTGAAATCTTTTTGCTTCAGTCTCATGAAGAAAAAAATGTATTTGATAGAATTTCGAGCAATCGCATGTTACTACCGCAGCTAGGCAAGTGGAGGGAGTGCATATCATATGACTGATCCGCAGGTCTTGAATAACGGTAACACGTGTGATTGGTCATCGCTGGAGTATTATATGGTACATATAGATAGCATCAACATCGTTTTTCCGCATGTGCTTACGGCGGGCCTCCAACCTTTGGTGGTGGTGGTGGTGGTGCAAGCGGCGTGCCTTTTCGTGTAGGTGCAAAGTCCTCTTCTTTACTTTTCTGTTCTCCTTCGGCGAAATATTCATCAAATGTTCGGCTGGGCGAGATACCTGCATGTCGATTTCGTCGTGTTTTGCTTGATCGAGGGGCAGCGGAACTGTTGAGAGTACTGGTAGGTGACGATAAAGGAGGAGGTGCAGCCAAGTTGGCGGGAACAAGATAACTACCGTCAGGAGCTGCCGAAGAGGGGTTGAATGCAGGTGTTTCCCTCAATTGCTCCTGTCCGCCCTCCTTTGTCTCAAAGACGACTTCACCGGGACCCTCTACTTCTTCACCCAAGCCCACGGGTAGCCTATGTAATGCTCCGTATCCAAGGACAGCGCCCAAAGCACCTTCTCCACCCCAGCCTCTTGTTGGGACCAGCTCTACTTCTCGGACAACATCGAACTCGCTATTGTATACCCATAACACTAGACTTCGGTTGAGATGGTCCTCCACCAGTTCGCCGAGTGCAGACTCTCCTCGTAGCGTGCCACTTGGTGATCCTAGAATGTAATCGGAGTGTTCTAACAAGCCGGCAAGGTAGGCAGGGCTGAGGGGTGACGGAATTGACAGAACATGCCAGATGTGCTGTGTGACTGATAGTGGCGTGAGTTGTAAGGTCAGGCCTAATGATGGGTTCTCTTTCGAGACGGGGATAGAGATTGTATGCGTCCGTTGACCCTTTTATACGTCAGCGTATTGAAAGTGTAGCTAAAGTTGAATCATTCTCATGAGTACCTTTGCGCTCCATATTTCTAAAGACACACTTGAGCCGGCGCAGTTGCGGACTTCCGTGACGAAGAGATTATGATCTGGTTCCTCCTGCATTCGCAAAAATAATAAGCTACTGCCACACACGACCAAAAGAATCTATTCTCACAATAAGACGGCCATTTATTCCAATAATAAAATCAAACCACGGCTCTAGTGGTAAGTCACCATCCTTGTTGCGGAGTATTTGAAAACCGAATGAGTTGTCTCCAGGACCGTTTGAATTGTTCTGAGCAGCCTCGCTGTCAAGCCGGCCGATGAATCTGTTGAGGGCGCCAAACATCTTTTATCAACGTAATGATCAGAACGAATCGAAATCTTCCGGGTAAAAGAAGCAATGTCAGACTTGAGCTCCCCCGCGGAGTATGGAGAGCTGTCCAGAACAGGTACAAGCAAACAGTGCAAACAGAACTTCCGCTCCACTTTTATTTGTCGCAGCGGCAGGTACCATTTTCAGCTTTCTCGACAGCAACTACCAGCGACAAGGTATGATCTCTGACATGCCAGCCAGTAGAGAGTTGGCAGTATCTCTGATTGATTGCCATGACCGAGGAGCTTGAGGAATTTGCGCCTCCAGAGGTTCATCACTACAACGAGATAGGTGAAGTTCCCTGGGATATTCAAAAGTAGGTCTCTCATCATGCTTTATTGTTGAAGTCAATATTGACCGAATTACAGCTACTGGAAACAGCGCCATCGCATCTTCACCAAGTATGAAGAAGGTGTCTGGCTGACTGATGATGCGTGGTTTGGTGTCACCCCCGAATGCATCGCAAAGTAGGTACTGTTTCCTCTCCTATCAGCCTACCAACTAACTCTTGCAAAGTAAAATCGCACAGCACATATCCGCCTCTGCTCCAAAAGACAAAGTGGTTCTAATTGACGCATTCGCCGGAGCAGGTGGCAACAGCATAGCTTTTGCGAAGTCTGGACGATGGAAGCGGGTGTACGCTATTGAGAAGAATGCGGCTGTCCTCGCGTGCGCCAAGCATAATGCAAAGATCTATGGAGTTGAGTCAAAAATCACATGGTTTGAAGGGGACTGCTTTGAGATCCTGAAAACACATCTGAAAGACTTGGGGGCTTACAGTGTTGTTTTTGCTAGTCCGCCATGGGGAGGTATGCCACTCCCCATTCATTATCGTACTGATGAGCATACTGACGTTTTTCAGGGCCCGGATACAGATCAGACGAAATCTTCAACCTGCACACAATGGAGCCATATTCTTTGGACCATCTTCATAAGGAGTATTCGGTATTTTCCAAACACATAGTCCTTTATTTGCCAAGAACCTCGGATCTCAGGCAATTGGCGAAGTTGGTGGATGATGGAAAGCAAGTGATTGTGGAGCACTACTGCATTGAAGGTGCAAGTAAGGCACTCTGTGCTTACTATGGAAACTTTAAGTTGTCACTATCTGACTGAGTGAACATGTCATTATCTGCTAGGACAAGAGCTACGAATATAAATTGAAAAAAGAAGCTGACAACGTCCACATCAATTTCTTTGCGCTGAACCGCTTGTGAACCTTATATATATATCATTCCAACGCCACTGTTGGTCGTTCTGATATTTTGGCTTTACATATTGAAGCATCGGTCTCTTTGTAGCTCTACAATAAAAGGGCAAATGATCGATTCTTGATCGATCCGTTATTGACTTAACTTCGTCACTATCTCCTCAAAATTGAGCTCACCGCTAGAAATCTGCCGGCAGAAATATACGGTGGACCATTGTTCTGCTTATGCATTGATCTGACAGTGGACCAATGAGAACAACGTAATGTCAAGCGGTGGCCGAACAAATCTATTGACGAAGCGGCATTAGTAGGACCTGCGCTTATGGTCCACCGTAGCGGACCGCGGAGTCGCTATCACACGCGGTAACTTACTTCTTATCCTAGATTCATCTCCCTACGAAGGAAGCTACCCTCTATTTCCACCACGCCATCAATATATCCTCACTCCTACATCTATTTGAGTCGCTAGGCTCTGATATGAGGACGTGATGGTAAGGAACGGCTAGAACAGCTAAACCTCACTGTACCCAGGTTGTCCACCTTCACGAACATTGAGCATACTTAATCATGCCTCACGCCACCGCAAATGGCGAGAACGTCGTCGATGATCTTGATTTTCAGAACGTTTTAGCACAGATCAATGCCCCCGATGGCGGCCAATTCGATTTCATGGGCCGTGAGCTGGAGACCGGCGAAAAAGCGGACGATGCCATCGACTTTGAGGATTTCGACGATGACGACCTCCCCGACGAAGAAGGGTCTGCGACCGTTGTCGCGCAGGTGAATGATGTGAAACAGGGCGAAATTGATCTCGACAATCTCTTCTCTGGCGATCTCTTTGGTGATGAGGCTCCTGCAGAACATAACGGTCGAGACGAAGTGGATGATTTATTCGGCGACGGCGCATTGTCTCCAGTCGCTGAGAATGGGGAGACGGTTGACGAATTGTTTGGCGATAATGAGTTCGGTGATAACGAGTTGATGAAAGGCATCGAAATCAGCGCTGCCTTGCCACCGCTCGAAACTACGCAGGATGAAGACGGGGATATCGATCTTTTCGGGGAGGTACCGGAGGAGCCCATTCCCCAGCCAGAGGAGGACATGGACCCAGTAACCTTGAACGCTTGGAGAGAACAACAAGCTTTGTTTGCGAGGTCGGCTGCTGCCGCTGTCTCACTCCCCGGTCCTGATCATATCCCTGCTCCACCCGAAAACGATGAAGAACTGCTGAAGTCGTTATGGCCGAATTTCGACCGCGACTCATTTCCGCGATTCGTTGAGCTGTTTCGTCACAAGAAGGCGTTCTACCTTGGAAAGCAAGCCACCAAGCCTCCGAAACCTGTTCTGCCCACGAAAATCAACCTTGAGTTTGGTCTAGACCAAGAACGAGTCTTCAAGACTGGCGGACAAGGGACCAAGCGTGCCCATGACTTCGAGAACTTGGGGCTGGTCTCATTCCAGCAAGCCGAGGAGTCTCCTGTGGAATCAGAAGAAGATTTCGATGCAGAGATCGACGAATCAGAGATCCTTCCGGGCGGTGTCACCATGCAAGATCTTCGTATTCTGTGTACTGATTGGGATATCAAGACTGAGATTTCAGAAATTGACGTTGAGGATGAGGCTGTCCCACAAGAGGCTGCAACTGCGCCTGTTGATGAAATGACGTGGTCACTTGATATGGAAGAAGTACGCCTTACGAAAAAGCGCAAACTAGGACGTGAGCCCCATGAGCTACTGGCGCTGGCCGACATTGAAATCCCTCTTCTTGACGACCCAAATCGCCTGACTTCGAAAATCGCGAAGAAGGTTGTCATTGATCTGAATGATCCTCATTTGTTGCTTGATACCCGCCCTGAAGCCGTCTTGCAGAAACCAAAGTCTCTACCTGTTCCTGACCGGTTTGAGATGGATGTTAACACCACCAAACGCCTGAATAAACGGTACAACATCTCTAATGACGACGCATATGATATGCTGAAAGAGAACCATCAGAGCAAAATCCGAAGCACTCTTGGAAATGCAGCCCTTGAGCATAGTATGCCTGCTCTCCGGCTGCAATGGCCTTACTACAAGACTGAACTGTCCACGACCGAGGCCCGATCGTTCCATCGTCCAGCTCTCACTTTCAGGCCGAACGTCAGTTCGTGGTTCAAAAATTCTCGATTCGTCAAACGCAAGCATGTCAAGGGGAAGAGTGTCAAAGAGCTCTACAGCTCTACCAAATCCGTGTCTATGGGAGATACTTCGACGATGCTATTACTGGAATACTCGGAAGAAGTTCCCATGATGATGTCAAACTTTGGTATGGCAAATCGTGTTGTCAATTACTATCGCCGAAAGAATACAGATGATTCTACACGTCCCAAAGCCGAGATTGGAGAGACTCAGGTGCTGCTGCCTCAAGATAAAAGCCCGTTCTCCATATTTGGACATATCGAACCCGGAGAAACGACCCCGGCTATTACGAATACCATGTATCGCGCGCCCATCTTCAACCATCAGCCAAAGTCTACAGACTTTTTAGTTATTCGAGGCTCAACTGCTACTAATGGGTCTGACTATTTCTTAAAAAATGTCGAAAATCTTTATGCAGTCGGACAACAACTCCCTTCTACCGATATTCCTGGACCGCATTCACGAAAAGTCACGACCGTTGCTAAAAATCGCTTGAAGATGCTTACTTTCCGGTTGATGAAGAAAGCAGGGAATCTGCAGGTATCAATCAATCAAGTCACAGCACATCTTCCAGGGTCTTCTGATATGCAAAATCGACAGAAGATGAAAGACTTCGTCCATCACGACAAAGATACCAAAATGTGGGTACCAATTGGGCAGATTCCAGATTCGGAGACCATTCGATCTTGGATCCAACCCGAAGATGTCTGTCTTTTGGAGTCTATGCAGGTCGGATTACAACATCTCCATGATACCGGTCATACGAACGGCGCCGACGAAGAGGACGAAGAAGCTGAAGGGGAGAGCTTCGAACAACAAATGGCCCCATGGCGTGCTACCCGCAACTTCATGATGGCTTCTCAAGGTAAGGCTATGTTGAAGCTACACGGCGAGGGAGATCCGACTGGTCGTGGCGAAGGTTTTAGTTTCATCAAGACCTCAATGAAGGGTGGATTCCAAGCCATCGGCGAGAGTGCACAAGAAAAAATGGAAAAGCGCGAACAGAAAGAGACAGGCGGTCATAGCTACAATGTCGCACGACAACAAAGGGCGTACGAACAATCCATACGCCGTATCTGGGATGCCCAAAAGGCAAGTCTGTCATCTCAAATGGAAGCATCCGACAACGACAGCGACATGGATCAAGACGAAGAGGATGATTTCAATAAACCCACTCCACGCGAAGCTGCTACCCCATCGTTCCGTCGTGATGATGAGAGCATGAGTCAATTCAGCCGATTCAGTAGTCGCAGTCAACGTGGAAAGGTTTTGAGAATCGTCCGAGATTTCAGGGACGAGAATGGAAATATTTACCAGAAGGAACAGTTAGTCTGGGACTCGCGTGTTATTCGAAAGTACATGCAGGCGCGGCATCGTGTTGAGGCCATCAATACACAGTATGTGCTCTATTTGTCCTAAGATCTGTGATCTTCGAGCTAACATATCAAACCTAGACTTGCCGAAATCCAACCAACAGGTGATCCAGAAGTCGACGCTCGCAACAAGAAACTGTAAGCACCTTCCCTGCCAAAAAGATTTCATCATATTAACAATTACCCAGCCTCGAAGCAGAACTGACACGCCTAAACCGTAATAAAGAACGCCGCTTCGCCCGCGAAAAACAAAAGGGCATCGGGCGCGCTTCCATCGGTGACTCCGAAGAGGCTGGCACACCGTCAAAGGGTGGCGGAACCACCACACGGAAATGTGCCAACTGTGGCATGATTGGACATATCAAGACTAACAAAAAGTACGCCTGCTCGCTCTCTCTCTATCTTTGGTTATATGGTTGCTGACTTTGTTTTGCTGTAGACTTTGTCCCAAATTAAATGGCAGCGCACCTCCCGACGACGGCGTCAGTGAAACCGCATTCTCTATGACTGCAGGCTCGGCATCTTTCTAACTATTGCAACCCTCAAAACACCTGCATCCTATACTCCAAGCATCGTCTCAAACAATCTATCCTTACGGAAAATTTCTAATATTCTCATTGCTGGCGTTATATCCCATGGCCCCGGTTTTTCTCTTGTCATTTCGGGGAATTGCATATACCATTGCCGTGGTCGGTGTTTTACTAAGTCATTTATTGTTTTTTATTCTTAAGACCTCGCATTGGCGTTCTGGGCTAGATTCGAGATGCATTTGTGAATAAATATTAGGGTCTGGATAAAGATGAGTACAGAATGCATTTGTTGGATGCTGTCAATGACATTGCATTTGTATGGATGTAATTCAGGTACGTAAGTAACGCCTAAGAAGCCAATGACACGATACGAATATCCAAAATATGTATAAACTAATGATAGGAAACTCAAAAGTTTTAGAAGAATGACGAATGCCTCAACAGACCTTTCAACAGACCAAACCCCTCCCACGCTCTATCTCGAGAACATCCCTGACGGATTTCGGTCGACGCCAGGTATAACCCACAAAAGCACCTTTCGTTCTAACATCCAGCGCCGTAGGTCCTGCAACTGCATCGCGGAGAATCTTGTCGCGCGCTCGTTTCCTCTCCTTGTGTTTTCGCTTTTTGCTTACGTGGTTATCGATTTCTTGCTTGAAAGCTTCTTGCTCGAGCATGTTCTGGTATTCCGGCGTCAATGGATCAGGCACGGGGGGTGAATGAACGTCAGTTGATTGCTGCTTCCCTTGGATGTTGCCTGGGTCTGTGTCAGTGAGCCTGATGTCTTCCCGGCACCGTTCCTCCGGTACATAAGGCGGCCGACGAAGAAGCATATCGTTCCAGGAATGATCGCGAAACCAACGATGAGATTTGATGTCAGTTGCATCATCACTATAAACATGACTTCCTTTCCAATGCGAGTTCCTTGGATCGGATGACTTGGCGTAAGGATTTTGTAGTCCATGCCAAAGAGCGCAGTCGTTAATCTTGTATCCTCTACAGGACAACCTGAACTCCTTCCTTTGTAAAAGTCGTTGAATCAGATCAATCGCGTGATATGATATAATAATATCACTAAGTCGATCCTGAGGAAAGCGTAGAGTATATCTATGATTCTACAGCCACAAGGTTAGACAACATATAAGGCAAGATACCGGGTATAAGGTACTGACACGAATACACTTCTTGGTCTCTTCTCTGTCTTCGCAGTAAAACGGGGTCATCCCATACAAACACTACGAAACCAGTCAGTTGATCGACAAGCGTGGTCAGATATAGGAATTTACCTCATAAAGAATGATTCCAATGCTCCAGTAATCACATCTACCATCATAGGGCTCTCCGACTACAATTTCGGGCGCCATGTACTGACTTGTCCCAACGATACTTCGAGCGAACCGCCTTTTTTGTCTCCGATCACGCCAATCAAGCGTAGGCTCGCATACCTCATCTCTATGTCCATCGTGAATGCTCTGCTGAAGTGGACCGCTTTCCGAGTTTTGTGGCTTTTGACTAGTCGCTTGGTCTTCACTATCTCCGTGAACGTCGATTCCTAGTTTTGAAAGCAAGGAGTATCGATGATTGTGGAAATAGGATTGACTATGCGACCAATGCCCATCAAAAGCAAGACCAAAATCGGCCAGTTTCAGATGCCCAGAAGCAGAAATCAAAAAATTTTCTGGCTTCACATCGCGATGAATCCAACCCAGGCGATGAGCTTCCTCAACACAAAGGATCATTTCAGCCACGTACCACATAGTATCGCCTTCTGTGAGCACGCCTTGACGTATGAGTAGCCCAAAAAAGTCGCCGCCTACTTCGTACTCCATGACGAGGTACAAATTAGCAGCATCTTGAAAACTTGCAACAAGAGGAACAATCCACTTCGACTTTTCGGATGCGGTCAAGATCTCCCTTTCGGCTCGTATATGGCCTTCTTGACAGAGTCGTACCATCTCAGCTTTGCGTATTACCTTCATAGCATATACACGATTCGCATTTGGGGTTTGAAGGTCTCCTCCAGAACCATAACCCTCCGATGCACGGGTACCTCTCGTCAATCGCCAACTAGATTTACTATATTGGACCCCATTAAGAGAAGCCAGAAGATTGCCTCCTTTTTTATGCAGAAAATCATGATCAAGTAGCTTTTCCTTCACCAACTGAACAGTTCCAAAGCTTCCTTGACCAAGAACTCGAATCACTTCATATCCGGCAAGTGATACGGTGTCCTGATCATGTACACGATTCGATTGAGTTTTGAGAACTCGAGTCTGACGAAGATATTCAGTCTCTTGACTAACCCATGTCTTCTGTATCTCGAGACGTTCTTCATTGCTGAATGGGAGAAGATGGAGGTGCGCTTGAAGTTCTCGAAACCTCTGCTTGCGACTTTCTTGGGGGGCGTAAATCGCATTAAAATGTGTCTCGAAAAAGACTTTTGCTACAGCGGTTGATTCCGCTGTCACTATGGATGGTTTCATTTTTGCTTTGGTGATCAAGTGAATCGATGGAGCAGATCTGCTGGATCCAGACCATAGCCTCTGAGCGGAAATTTCACTTTCAGGTGAAAACAGCCTAAGTGAAGTCGACATCCCATCCAGTGAGCTATGATAGTCGGCCTGGCTAAATAAAGGTGAAAACTCCGTAGACTGCTCGGTGCTTTCCTGTCCTGGGCCATCGTATTTGTAGTCCGATACAACAGGGCACGAGCCGTCTATGCGAACAATACCTGGCCTTGCTTTGGTCTTTGTACGGCGGATAACAGTCGACGGTCCGAAGATAGACAATTTCTGTGATAACCGACGAGCCAAAACCGGCATACAACTTGGTCGATCGACATTGGAAAGCACATAGAACTCATTATCCAAAGCCGCTTGCGCCGACTCAAAACTCTCCGAGACCAAGCTGTCCGCGCCTGGCGTCGAGACGGACTGTTGACAAAATTCAATCGTGGTCGGGAAATCGTTTGACGATGGGCTGAAGCAGTTTGAGACCTTGTCGGTGCTTTTGTCGTCAGCATCTCGTTGAGACACGGTGGTAGAGCATAAGCTGATGAGGTCTAGGGGACTGCTCGACGTGGTGTCTGAAGCTATATAAGCCTTCATCCATACCTTGAACAAGCTACTTCATTAACTACTCACCAGTCTCTTCAGTGTCGCCGGAGTTCCATAGCCCCAACTTCGAGAGTAGCTTGACCTTGCCTCTCCTAATCTTGGAGACCAAACCAGCACCGGAGGAGAGTGACTCTTTCTGCGAGCTGTTCCATGGACCGGATTGCGGTCTCGCTTTCTCATTGCTTGTCTGTGTGTTCGCGCTGACCTCATTGATTGATGTCGCACCCTTCGAATGGGCGGCGAAGAGTCTGTTATTGCGCTTAGGCATTTTGGAAGAAGACGAAGTCTAACTGTAGATCTGCCACCTATCGATGTTGTCAATAACTTGACTAATGGAGGGAAGGGTCTACTGTAGACTTTCCCCGGATCGCTGAGAAGTGCTCGATAGAACAAATTTCGAGTGTGAGATCCGAGAAGTGATCCCCGAAAAGGAATGAGCGTGCCTGCCTGTACCTGCACAGAAGCACATGACCTGCGTCTCCTACAAAAAACAGGAAGAATATTGGAATATATAACCATCCTATTGGCATATTCTATCACAGGCCGATGCTCGAAAGAAGGGAAGAAGAAATATCACAACAGATAACTTTTAAACATATCGAAACAGTAGAAGAAAAAAGCCGGTAAGAATGAAAGTAAACTCCGTACGCGAATTGGTATCCTTATCCTATTCAAAATGCAACAGAGTCTTCGTTCACAAATACAAAACACGTCGTATGTTCGAGCACTGGAGAAGATGCAATGCCACATGGACAGACCAAAGACATGATAGGGAAAAGATAACCTTTAAGAGACAGTAGACTGATATTGAGAGTCTATTTGATTTCGAGCAATTTGACGTCAAAGATGAGCTTCGAGTTGGCAGGAATACCGGGCAGAGCTTTCTTGCCGTATGCGAGGTGAGGGGGAATGGTGATGCGGCGCTCGCTACCGGCGGTCATGCCAGCGATACCGATGTCCCAGCCCTTGATGACCTCGCCCTTGCCAAGCTTGAAGGTGAAGGGCTTGCCTTTTTTATTGGCTGTGGGAGAATATTAGTTATCTTTCTGAGTGCATCTTGAGAGATGAACTTACAGTCAAAAACCTTTCCATCCTCGAGCTTTCCAATGTATCGCATAGCGACTGTGTTTCCGTTTTTAGCAGCAGGTCCCTTTCCGAGCTTCTTGTCATCAATCTTGACACCCTGCACCTCCTTCACACCCAACGTGCCGGCCGACTTCTCAGCAGGCTTCTGGTTAGTAGAACCAGTAGGGCCCTGCTCCAAGTTCTTAGCGAACTGAACCTTCTTGTCGGACTTGGCGACAGGTGTCTCCTTTGCCTCCTTCTTGGGCTCAACAGGAGCAGCGTCACCGTTGTTCTTCTTCAGCTTCTTCTGCTGCTTCTTGTCAGCCTTCGCAGCATCCTTGGCGATGAGATCTTCCAGTGCGGCCTCTTCCTCGGCAGCACGCTTGTTCTTGCCCTTGGTCACCAACTTGGGGGCCTTCTCTTCTTCGGAGTCGACTTCAGTAATGCGGGGGTCCTCCAAGTCGTCAAGGTCGTCGCTCTCGTCACCTCCATTGAGGAGGTAGTCCATGCCATCTAACTCATCTTCATCAGGTGAAAGGTCGTAGTCATCTTCATCCTCCTCGTCCTCATCGTCATGGTCATGGAAGTGTGACTCCTCGGCGGGCATGACAAAGTTACCAGTTAAGTAGACAGTGTGTGTACCGGTGACCTTGAAAAGGACCCGCTCGTCATCGGCAATGGTGATGTCAAGAGGTTGTTGGTATGTCTGCCATGATCAGTCAAGTCCATAACAAGTGGTTTATACATCATATGCGCCTACCTTCTCAGTGTCCAGAGTGCAAACAACAATCTCCTCGAGCTCAAGACCCTCCTCGTCATCCTCATCCTCATCCTCATCGCCAGTTGCAGGACCCTTGCCCTTGATGAGCTGTGAAAGAGCAGCCTTGAAATCAGCGCGATCGGTGTCGTCTTCGTCGTCCTCCTCCTCATCATCATCAAGGTCCATAAGCGCAGCGGCGGCCTTGCGTTGCTTGGCCTTGTCGCTGGGACCACCGTTGATCTCTTCGTCGTCCGAGTCGTCCTCACTGTCGATATCTTCGTAGTCCTCATCATCCTCGTCATCCATATCCATATCGGAGGGAACGCGGACGATCTTGAGGGTGGAACGGGGAGGCTTGCCGGCAGCGGTATCATCTTCATACTCGGGCTCAGCATCGGGGTCGATGGCGGCCATGCTTACACGGAACTTGAAAATAAATCATTTTAGCTCAATGGCCAACAAAAAATTGACGTAAACGGCCTAATCAGAACTCACCATAGCAACTGCACCCTGAGGCAATGCAGGGACCATGATACCGCCAGGCGGCACCTGGACGGTGTAAAGACCAACGGGCTGAGACATTGTGAGATATGATATATCCTTTTCTTCTCTTTGATTCACGATGAACTGAAACTGTCTAAAATTATTTTTTAGACGATAAAGAAAAAAGAAAGAAAGTGAGTAGAAGAATGGAGCTTGACGACAATTCTAGATGGAGAAATTAAAAAAAAAAGTTTTAGCTTGGTCGGAGATAAAGGCGGTCACGCTGGGCGTTGCTTGGTGAACCATACTATTGCTCCCCACTCACGTGTCAATATCTTTGAGCTGATCCACTGGATCCGTACCGTAACCCTATAGCCTCACTTAATGGATGTACGTATATATACATATGTTGAAATTCACATTTGTTTGATATATACAATTCATAAAACGTTATACATAAACTTCATCTATCAATATCATGCAGAGAACTCAGGAGGAGGCAATCCCCTCTCCTCGACCGCAGCAGCAACACTGCGATGTACGATATTCAACGCCTCACTCCAAGTGGTCTCGGCCTGCGAACTTTGCGTCTGCTCCATAGTCGAGGCTGTTCCGTCTATTTTTTCGGCGTCGTTTCTGACTAGCCATGTCAGCCACTCAGCCACCGACACGGCTTTTTCAATGTCCCGCTCCTCGAGCACTACGCGCTTGAGGTAGAGAGCTAATGCTTTCACGTCCTCGACGAAGGGCGCCTCGGTTGCAAAAGCCGAGTACCACGCGGTGATTGCTTCGCGAAGGTCGGGTAGTGCACTCAGTTTTTTAGATGTAAAGGTAGGCCGTTCTGGGCGAGGTGACAGCTGGATGCGCTTTTCCGTAGTGGGAGCAGTACTAGACTCAGCTGGGGTGCCTGGTCGAGGAGCTGCCAACTTACGAGAGACGGGTGCAACCAGGTTTGATCGTTGGCGCATACGTTCTTGTCGGTGTTGTTCCAGTACTTCTGCCCGGATGTCCTCAGGAAGAGCGGCTAGAAAATCGTCCGATATCTCGGATGTCGTTTCAGTGTGTTGAACCGGCAGAGGTCGATCAATTGTCTCTGGCTCAGCAGTGCGTGGTCGACTGAAGTTGAAGCTCGATTGCATCAGACTCGAGCGAGACATAGGCTTTGAAGCATTGGCCAAAGACTTGGGCGGCCGGCCACGGCGCTTCTTGACTGGAGTGGTTGGTCGTTTAAGGATAGGCGCTGCCCGTACCGTACGTGACGGAGGAGGCGGCGATGGTGGTAGGCGCTGAGGTGACCCAGGTAGCGAATCGTTGGAGGGTTGGCCATAGTAGCCGATTATTTCTGATCGAATGTCCTCAGGTAGTGCTTTTAAGATATCTGGATCAATTTGCGACTGCGAGGGAAGGTCTTCAGTAGAGACTCTTGGCTTTGGTGCTGGAGAAGGTGATGTCTCTCGAGGTTCCTTTGACTTGCGCACTAGCATAGATCGAATGTCAGGAGGTAATTCTGCAACCACCTTTGGATCGGGTTGAGTTGGCATGATGAATTGTGTTCCTAGAACATTCAATGGTTTGAGTGAGCTGTCAAATGTAGGTGGATTATCCAACGTATCAACTGCGTAGATACTAGTACCGTCGCCTTTATGCGGACTTTCCAGCAAATCCGGGTCAATCATGTTAATTGTTCTCTTGGCGGCTGGTGATGCTTTGAAGTTCAATTGCCGCTGGCTACTTTCGAGAAGGCCACCGCTTGTTGATTTCACAGGCTCCAGTTTTGTCATCTGCACCCCTAGACCTCTCAGATCACCAGGCGTGAACCCAAAGCTTCGTAGCATTGAAATTGCTTCTTTCCCAATGATATCGCTTACATTCGTCGCAACACCAAGTAATACACTTTTGTTGAATGTGTCGCACTTTCCATGTCCAAGATGCTTGACTGGTTCTAATGGTGCATCTGCTGATCGTCTCATGACGCGAAGCGTAAGCTGCTTCCCTTTGACTAGATTCTCAACCAAACGGCGATGAAGCTCTTCGGACAGACTTTGTAAAAATTCCTCCGCCTGAGTTTGGTTGGTAAAGCGAATGCCCCAATTTATTTCAGCAGATACAGACTTTCGCATCGTCTGAGCTCCTACTTCAGTCTTGTCAATGCCTCTAGCATAGTCCCATAATTTGGCGCCAGTTTTAGGACCAAGATGAGAAACAAGTCTTTCGCGTGTCAAATCGCGCATATCCTTGACGAACTTGACACCAATTTCTTCTAGCTTACCGCCCAGGCTGTAAGCAACACCCGGAAGGTCTTGGACCGTCAAGTTTCCTATAAAATCCAACACTTCCTCAGGCTTGAGCTGATATTGTCCGGCAGGCTTGGCTTTGCGCAACGCCACCTTTGCTTGTAGAATGTTGCCTCCAATGCCTACAGAAACAGCACATCCTGTCTTTTCTCTGATTGCATGTCTCAAACCGGTTGCGATATCCTCAGCTTTGGCCTGTTCTCGGTATAATGAGCCTTCGGAGATACCGCGGCCATCGGAACCACCAGCCTGCAGACATTGCATGGTGACATCAATGAGTGCTTCGTCAATACTGACGCTCTGTACAACCCCATCGATAGAGAGTATACAGTGGTAGAATTGACGACTGGCTTCTTCGTACGCAGGAAAATCATAAGGTAGAACCCTGAGTTCAGGACATTTGTCCAACGCCCCTTTCATCCACATTCCGTTCTTGATCCCAAAAGCACGAGCCGGGTAATTACAGCTGGCAATTTCAGAACCACTTCCTGTCCCATGGGCGATTGCAACAGGCTTGTCAATCAACTTTGGATGTTGCTTGTGTATTGACACAGCAGCAAAGAAGCTATCAAAGTCGACATGCAGAATATATCTTCGTGCGCCTGGCACACGCTGTTGAATGTTCTTATTTGACTTATATTTTTCCTGTGTAATTGCCTGCAGCTTGGCTTTGAGCTCGGCTTTCCAAGTCGACAAATGGTGAAGTCGTGATTCTCGATAGTACTGATGCAGAAAATCTGGATTCACAACGCTAGACTGCCTCATGCGTGGGTCGGACAAAAGCAATGCGTTGTATTCTTCCGAGCTCATACCGGGTTTGACAGGTATCGAGTCTCGCACAGGTTGAGCATCGACCAAGTCTTGAGCTCCCTCTGGAGCTTTTTGATTTCCATCACTCTCATCAACATCCTCAACTGGCAAAAGATTCTGATCAGCAGGAGGCCCCTTGGTCGTAACTGGAGATCCTAGGGACGGAAAATCGCCATAATCGGTATCCGCATTCGAGTTGGGGATACTCGACGTAATGACCAGATTTTCCTTCACCGGCGACGCCATGACATCCTCATTATGGTTCGCATCTCCCAAATGCGAGTTATACCAACTATTCTCCGTTTGATCTTTATAACTGCGTTCAAAATCATTGGTCTGGGTCTGCAGCGCGCCATTATCGAACCTGAGCACCTTTTGCGAAACGCCTTCATCAACGACACGGTAATTATCCCATGCAAGCAATCGTCCCGCTTTGACACTATCAACGACCCAGGCCGGTTTCACAATACGATATCTGCGAAATTCCTCGCGTTTTTTAGGTGTCAGCGAACTGGCGATTATGTGAGTGGCGCTAGTCTTGCCATCGAGATATTGCAGAAATCCCCCGCCATGACTAACTATGAGGTGATGCAAATCATTCAAAGAGGGCTGCGTGTAGCCGTTCACATGCGCTACAACGCCACGGAAGATTGGGGGATTCTTTTCGGAGCTTGCGCGAATGTGCGCATCGCGATTTTGTAATTTTAACTTCTTGCGTCGGAAATATTCATCGAAGCCTCCGAAGGCGGAACCTTCGTATTCGTCTCCATTATCATCATCGAAGGTATCTACTCCGTTATATTATAGTTAGCGATAGTCTCAAATCTCAGAATCGCAGATTTGCGACAGCACTCACGACTCTGGATCCTTTTGCGAACGAGGTCAGAATTGGCTTGAAGCCGAGAACCCATATTTGCACTGATGCATATTTGTGTGCTCAGCTGAATATATACAGGAGGGTCATCGACTGTTCGTCGAAGACAAGATGGACGATGATTTTGGGTTCGCTCGTCTTGGATGACGTGTGGCGATAAGACGCGCAACACGAGATCACGTGCAAGATTTAATTGATAAGCAGCCTCGATGCCTTGGTGCCTTGCAGAATCTCATGCTTACTGTATAAAGGGCTGACTGACTCTCAGAGCCTTATCTTTAGGCTTACTCTGCTCTGAGATGCAGCCCTAAGCTGGTTGTCTAATTACTCACCGAAATGCCTGAAGTTTTGTATAAACGTAGAATTCCGCTTAAGAGCACATCAGCTGCATATGTAACAATGTAAAATCTCTACATCGATGGCTCAATCACCAAACAGTCTTAAAATACTGCACCATCTTAGCCACATTCTCCTGCTCCAGTCCCCCCGACTCCTCGAGCGCCTTCGAATACCGCCTCGCTACCTCAGTCCGCCACACATACGACTTTCTCAACCCTTCACCAGACCCATACTTCGTTGTCCAAAATTCCAACAACTTAATGGGCGGATTAACAGCGGGATCTGGGTCCGATACGCGCAGCTTCCTGAGCCACTCACTCGTCTCCAGTTCCGTGAACTGCAGGCCTGCCTTGTGTAAGTGTGGAATGAGATCGGTCGTCCAATGGAAACTGTTGTGGTTGACGATGTTGAGAACGCCCGACTCAAAAGTGGAGAATGAGTGGTTGATGATGCTCTGAGCAACGACGTCGACGGGAAGCCAGCGATGAGTCTCGTTGAGGCGTGGTAGCGCGCCGATAGTTGTTGCGGATTGTATCATGAGTGGGATTGCCTCGGTCGTGTTCCAAACACCATGCTGCGTGTCGCCGATAACTTGTCCGATTCGAAGAACACGGGCGCGAAGACCTGTGTGTTCGGCTGCCTTGATGCAGATATTTTCTGCGACAAGCTTCGATTGAGCGTAGCCCATTTCTTGTGCGTAGCCTAGACTCTTGGGTAGAGCTTCTGGAACCTCGTCTTCGGCTGTGTTGGCGACAGCACTGATAGAGGAGCAAAAATTGAATGAAGCCGGGGTAGGCCGTTGCGATTTCAGGCACAGATCAATCAGATTCTTGACGCCAGCGATATTATCCTTTTCGAAACTGGCGAGTTTCCAGTTGAAGTTGACGGACCATGCGCAGTGGATCAAGTCTGTGATCTGAGATGTGATCAGATTGTATGTGTGCTCATCGAAGCCCAGATTTGGATCAGAGAGATTCGCTGGAAGAGCGACCAATTTGCTTCGGGCGGTATCAGTAAGATCGTCGTAGAGGCGTCGCTCACGCAATGATTTGGCCAAGCGTTCGTAAGCCTCCATGATAGAGCCGGCTCTGATCAGGCAATAAATGATGCGAACGTCGGGTTGAAGGGCTAGTTTGGCAGCTGTGTGGGATCCGAGTGAGCCAGATGTGCCGGTAATGACGATATAACGACCATCAAGGCCGTTGGGCAATGGCTTCTGCTGTTTGAAAACAGAGTACTTCTCAATTAAATACTGCATAGTGTCTTCAACAGAGTTGTTGATATCCAAAACACCGGTTTTCAAGGATAGCAGGTGGTGAGCTAACAATTTGACTGTAGGGTTATCAAAAGCCACATTCAACCCAAGCTCTTTCCCACCGACATCTATTCGGCGACTGATAATAGACCGTAGCTGCGTAGCCTGCAGAGAGTCCATGCCAATATTGAAGAAATCCGCATCCTCGTCTAAAAGCTTGCGTGACTTTGGTGGCAAAAT
Source organism: Talaromyces ruber (assembly GCA_022813215.1). NCBI lineage: Eukaryota > Fungi > Ascomycota > Eurotiomycetes > Eurotiales > Trichocomaceae > Talaromyces > Talaromyces ruber. The sequence continues at coordinate 161,263 of JAKLMW010000013.1, read as the reverse complement.
ACCTTGAAGTTCGTTCTCCAAAAATTGCCTCAGCTCTGGTTCTGACAATGTCTCAAGTTCTGCTGGAGTTTGTTTGTCATCATATGCACTTTCAATCAGCTCAGCAAATTTTCGATAGGCTGCCTGTCTGATAACCGTGCCTTTGTCCGTTCGTGGATACTGGGTGTCCGGTGGAAGAAGGAACACCATATCTTTCGACAGCCGTCCAAAGGCCGGCATCTCAATCTGCGCTTGTTCTACCCTGGGCCAGATTTGTTCGATAAGCTCATCTTTCGAAAGCGCTGCGCCGGCTTCTGTGAGTATGACAATCATACCGATACTAGCCTTCTGTGCGCCAAAAACAAGGACTTCTGCAACGGCCGGGTCTTGTCTCACTGATCCTTCAAGGGCAAGCGGAATCACTTTTTCGCCGTTCACTAGCACAATGGTATCATCGAGACGAGCGTAATACTTGTACGCTTCTATGTCGGGGTGTTTCATGAATAGATCCTTCGTAGCATAAGCTCCATCAGGCCTATTGGACAGTACTTTTGAAGGCCAGCCATCCAAAACAACCGCTTCATATATCCCAGCACTCCGTTCTTCAAATCTTAAATATGGTTTCACAGCGGCACTTGGACGTAACCAATCCCACAGTTTATCTTCGCGCGGGCGCTCTGAGGTCATCAATTGGCCCGTTTCGGTTGAGCCAATCTGGCTGACGAGATGCACACCGTTGGCAACGAGTCTGTCGCCCAGCGAGTCCGGACATGGAGAACCACTGAACAAAACAATTTTGCATTTTCGAAGTGCCTCGATACCTTCTTCGACCTCGGCAAGAAGTTTGAGCGCATATGGCACACCGTAAAATACCTCAAAATCATTCGCCTGCATAGTTCCGAGAAGATATTGTCGAGCAAGTGGCAAAGACGGGTTATACAAATGTATACATTTGCCAGAAAATATGGATCGATGCAAACAACTTATACCATAATTGTGATATAAAGGAAGAGTAATAAAACCTCTCATGTTTGTATTTAGTGCATAATTCCCAAGAGCAGCTCTATGAGTCTGGAAAATCGGCTTTGGTAAACCTGTCGATCCGCTTGAGTGAACGATCCATGAGACGTATTTCTCTTCTTGATCTAAATCTAGATTTGGCGTCAGATTGGTATCGATCTGACTGTACTCGATTGCGAAGTTGTACCAATCATCGGTGGCGATGTAGTCAATCTGTAGACCCGGTATTCTTTTCATCAAGTCTTCGGCTGTATCTCGAAAGTCCTTAGTTATGACAATATGCCTCGATTCCGTCCTCTCAAGTAGCGAAGCATAAGCTTCTAGAGAGATACGTGTCGACAAGAAGAGAACCGAATGGCCCAGCTTTGATAGGGCCCAGAAAGTGGTTAGATAGTTGAGATCAGACGGACCCAATAACGACACCACGATTGGCTTCTCTGATGATGAGGCGCGAGAAGGAAGCCGCGAGGCAAGCTTCTGCGCGACTCTGTATGCGAATATGTCTAGTTGTCGCATACTATAGCCGACATAATCAATGCCGGTGTGTGGGTAATACACTAGCGGAGCATCTCCCAGCAGATCTGCGCGATGTCGAATGAGGCCATCTATGGTTCGTGGCTTAGTTTCCTCCGTTGTTTCGACATGTTGGATGACGCTGGATTGTTTCTCTTGAAGCGTCTCCATGTGTGTGTTTTGTACAACCGTTGCCATGATGTGAGATCGTGACTATTCAATCACAACGTTGAAAGGTCTCTACTATGTAGTATAACAATCTGCATCAGGAGTAAGAAGACGAGCAGATAGCTCGGTGATATATAGATCCGGTCTCACCTCTACAGCTCGGAAAAGTATCATGATGGGTGGAAAAGCACTTTCCACCCCGGCTATCACGATGATTAGGAGAGTGGAGCTTACTCCTCATAATGCGGAGTAGAAAAATGTTGTAACTACAGTAAAATCAAGCTTGTCTGTACGTGAGTCTTTCGCTGTGGGGGTGACTGGATTAATGGTCGGTGTAAATACGGGCGGAAATTGCTCCAGGTCAGCAACCCTAAAGCCGGGCGGATATTTTTCCTACAGGAAAAACACTCCTCAGCATACGGAGGCGTTCTTAAAAGATTTGGAAAATCTGCATTGCTTTATATCGTTGCACATATGATGTCAGCATGTGCTTGGTTCAATATATCAGACGATTGACCGGTTGTAATGACGCTCAAAAGGCTCTGTGAATTATATTCAATCTGTATATGTTAAACTTGCGTAATCAATTTTTCTCGATTCTTGGGTATCTTTAGAAAACGCAAAAAGAATGAATATATATGTACAGTGTTGCTTCTCAATTTCAGCACAGCACGAACCGTTGCATATTCAAAGCCTGATAATTCACAAGTTGAACTCCGACGAGTCGTTATTAAGACTCGAGTAAGCCTGGAAATTTTGTTAGAAGATTGTCCAGATCAAGTATATGACAGGAGAGAAAAAGGGAATGACAGACCCATGAATCTAACTGTGTCCACCAAACAGACCCATCCAAGCTATTCAAAAGTCCAAAGTCATCGTCTCCAAGTAGATCCGAACCCTCTATGCCGGGAATAGTCGAGTTTCCCATGTATGAAAAGGAGTCCAAGGCTGTGCTCATATTCATAGTCGGCCGGTCAAAGTTTGCTTCTGGCTGATATGATCTATCAAGCCGTAGACCTTGCTGTACTCCCTCGGCTTCGATCGTTTGCGGTAGATTGGGCTTGATAGTGGTCGTCGAGGTTGTTGCGGCAAGCTGATTGTGCACCTCAAGCCTTAGTTCCTCCAGAATGATACCGTATCGACGACTAGGGCAGTTTTTTCGGGTAGCTTTTGCCAAGTGTATCTGACATCTTTCCGCGAGACTGAACAGGTCTTGCACATCATCCGCCATGCTGGAAACACTGGGTGTCGTTGGGTCGGAAGTCGATGACTGGTGTTGTTGAATTGTATATATGTACGCCACGAGAATGGCACAAAAACAGATATAATGCGTGAACCACCAAGATTCCAACATAGATCCCTGATCAGCCAATGCATCTACACGCTGCATCACATCTTTGACCGCATCGATACAGTTCTGTACATGGGTCGTAACCAAGTCAAGAGGAACGAGAGGTCGGCGCGTCAAGTCGGTGAAGTCATTTAGAATGAAGAGTCGAGTCGCATGTATCATGGCATGGTTGTATGCAAATTGTAGAACATGGCTTTGTCGACAAAGAGGTGGGATCAGACTAGACGCTCGAACGCTTCCAAATAACGGATGAACGCTTTGTTTCCATTCTTGTAACTCTGCAACGAGTTCAATGGCTGCTTCGTATGGGGCCACTGTGGATACTGCCTTTGTTGGATATACTCTTCGAGAGATTTCGCCCATGAGAAGACCGAGCCTGGTAGTCATCAGCAAGAGCAAAGTTAGATATATGTGGCGGTATTTCTTACCTAAAATGCAAAATTGAAGCAATCATCATGCCATCCATAGCATCTTGAATCCGCGGTGGCTTTTCCATAAACATGTCTTCGTCATTCACCTCATCCGGAAAATCCTGGTCAATGTCTTCATCATCTAATAATCGCGGTCGTCCAAACATAACGCTCAAGTATTTGTCTAGAGTATAAGCACTCCAGAATATACGCTTGCGCAGCTCCTGCTCGACATATACCGGTCCACCGCGAGTCGTTTTGGACAGCCTCCTCCTATGCAGTCCCAGAGCCGTCACTAATTGCATAGTCGTGCCAAACATGTACCAGCACTGATTTGCCCTTGATGACGATAATAGAAACAAACATATACCCAAGCGCACTTGAATAGTCTCTAGGGCTGGTGGTCCAGTTTCGATTGACATCATATGCCGAGCTGCGGCATACCATCGTTCGCTAAGAGTGTCGTAATTAGTTTCGAATACGCTGACGTTGATAATAGACTGACACACCTCTCACTTTCCGGATGTATCTCATCATTCCCAATCTTTCGCTCTTCACCTAGCATCCCCACTGCAAAAATCATATATATTACCCCCACTTTGGCTGCTGATTGGCTAGGCGGGGGATTCGAGGGCAAAATATTCTTTTCATATATAGTGTCCAATAAAGCCATCGCATTGCCTCGATGAAGGAATCGATATGTCACAATGGAAAAATCAAAATATGTATCTAGCAGTCGTATGGCGCGTTCCTTTGGCGGCAGTTCCAGGGTGGACCAGTCGGCTTTGTCGGAGAAGGGTCGATCGCCAAACAATAAAACGGGCGTGTTCTTCGAGGGCTCATTTTCGGGAAGTCGCGGTGTTGTCGATATGTTGTCTTGCTTCAACCGTCTCCAGCTCCTTGTAAGAAACGAAATACCGGATGAGGGACCTAAATAGTTGCCCTCCAAGTCTGTGGCTTCTGGTTCGGGAGAGCTACTCCTCGGCGAGAGCACGGCGAGTGATTGTGAGCTTCGACGCAGCTGGGATCCCGCCGGGCTGGACGTCGCAAGTGTTGGTCTCGGCGATACTCCTGGGTTATTGTGAATGGACGACCGAATTGAAGGCGTCGAACGTCGTACAGCATCTTGGCGACGTGCAGAGCCCGGAGCAGGCAGTGGAGACGGCGGCGTTCCTCTGGTATATGTCGCGTTGTATTCGCAGGTTCTCGACAATTTGGCGCAACGATGGCATGGTAGTGTTCCGGAGCATCTTGTTTTTTTCCTACACTCAAGGTCAGAACTAAAACATGTAGAGCGGTCTCCGACGCAAAAGAATGTCGCGGGGTGGATACACTTTGCAGGAGTCGCAGGCTCGGGTTATTTTCCGTCGTTCAGCAGTCAACGTCTCGGAGGCCTTGCGCTTCTGGCCGGCAACCCTGTTGTCTTGCATCGAGGTCGGAGACATGAGAGGGGCCATATTCAAAGTCTGCTTGTCTGATCTGGGCTACTGTTGCGACGATGGTGGAGGACAGAGTATGCTGAGTAGGTCTGGTGAGTCAAGACGGCTAAGCTTTCTGGGGAACTTCAAAAGTTGACGCAAAGCGGGGAACTCCCCGCGCTCTCTAAAAGCAGTAGCGTGTAGATAAAAGTCATTAATTGATGGAAAATCAATAGTTGATAGCTGCCATTCTTCTGTATTCAATTATTTCTACATCCTTCAGCTATCAAATTGCTAGAGGAACCTGCTCTCATTTGTTCTTGCGGTCTGCTACCCAGGTTACCTATCGGTAAATCCGGCCAGAGATCCGAGCATCAATACTCTGAAATATACACAGCAGAAATCCAATGAAACAGAGCCGGAAGTTGTCTCGTTAATGTATTGATGCCTCCAATAGTCTCCACAGATTCCGTTGACAAGATCATGGCCAAACAATAGAACGTAACCTGTGAAATACCTTAGATATCAATCGCTAAATAGGATGTATGCTTGTTGTTGATATGTACCGGGCCGAAATAAAGATGAAAAACTTATAACAGAAAGGCTATTGCCATGGCGCTTGAGCGTAGTACCTAGCAAGAGATTAATTAGCTTGCTGAGGTTGAAAGCTAGCAACTCTAGGCAGCGTGATCCTACATCTCGGATGCTCTTCCAAGACGACCGTTTGGTCGTCTATGAGAGCGGCATTGTTTGTGGTTTCGATCCTTCAAACACGACATGGCTTTGAGAAAATGTAGACGACTTGATTTGGCCCAACGTTGGTTATGGTCTGTTCACCATAGTCGGATCGTGCATCGGCCGCGTTGTTGGAAAGGATCGCATCTTAAGTCACCAGCGTTATTCCCTGAAACTGGTACACCATGTGGTATGATCACCCAGTATCTGGAGCTATCCATCCATGCCTATAGCACCATTAATTTAGTTGCTCTATGAAAGATCTTCATTCGCCTTCCGACTCACTCTGGTCAACATCCGAAATCTCGTCACTACCCTCGGCATCTTCGAACTCGCCGAGAATTGAGAAGATGGCTTCTTGTATTTTGGAATAGCCACTCCTTTCATCAGGGTCTGTATTCCTGACGGTGTCTTTGATCGCCAGCACCAGTTGGTCGATCTGGTCCTTGCTACCCAAGCGGATAGAAGCCAGAATGTCCTCCAAGAAACCATGGTAGTATCGAAGGTTCTCTTCCGTAGATTCCAATTGTTGCTTGGTGCTCATGACGTGTTCTTTGCGGCGTTTGTCGGCATTCACATCGTACATACAATCACGCCCATGGTTAGAGCATTCCGTGCAAGGGATACCGGTACTACACTACAGCAAGAGATGGTCCGACAGTCAGCTATGAAACACGTGCCGTCGCCATTATTTGAATGCGATCGTTAAAAATGATGGAACGGCACGTACCTTGGTCCGCCGTTTTTTGCATTCTAAGCAAGCCATTGATGCGCGTTTGGTTTTGCTTTCGTCGGAGTTTGAAGTTTGTGGAGTTGATTGTTTCTGTATATCAACATGGCGAGGGGCAATGAGGCGATATCCCCTCATTCGATCCGGTCGGCCATCCATGGCTGTCTGTGACTGGATTTTCGGTTTCAAAAATGTGCGCGTATTGTATTTTTGGCCAGGACGTGTTGTCGTTGACAGGCTCAGCTTCCAAGAGTCGAGTTAACTAAGGGCGGCTCTTTACTGCAAAGGCCAATACTTGGATGAACAGTAGTTATGTGATTTTCCGTATGCCGCCTTAGCGAAACCGGGCGAGATTTGGAGAGCAGGTTGCAGGACATAGGCCTCCGACTGAGAGCCTTTTAATGTTTGTCTGGTCCATACAGCAATAGAGCAATCTCGGTGGCTAGCATGGGTGTGTGTGTGTGTGTGTACAATGCTTGATTGTAGTTTTATCACGGCGCAAAAAGAAATGTTCAGGCAGTCATTCCGCGATGCAGCAGCAGCTTACTGTGGGAACTAGGAGCGCCAAGGAAGTCAGAGTCTGTCCAAACCCGACAATACTGGCTGGAGGTGGCTTGCATCGACTCATCGAGTGTTTCCCTTCTTGGACGGATGCGACATCCGACAAACTAGACGGAGAAATCCCGTGAGTGCAGAAGCCAGGTGTTAGCGAAGAGGGCCATGCTAAGTGGCTCTTGGCGCACGCTGACTTGTCTGAATGAAAACAATGGTCGAGACCGTGGGACGAGAGTTGGGACGGGTAGAAGCGATTTTTGCGACCCTACGGCAGCCTATTTGTACATTAAGGACAAAATGATCATTTTGTACTTTTTATAATTATATAAATATCGCATATGATATTCTAATTCGCTATTTTAGCTAATTAATTAGATAAAAATATTTGATATGGAGGAGGCACAAGCTGATGCTAAAGCAAAGATGAATGAATGATGATGAACGGAGATAAGCTCCCGGCTCGGCAAAATATCTACCACGTAGTAAACTAGCTACGGGCGGTCAGACTACGGGAGGACTACCCACTTCTGGTAACAGAGTGGCAGAACTCCGTCCGACGCATATCAATATTAATCATAAGATTTCGACTGTAGGTATAGCTTAAGATTAGATATTATATAGACTAAGTATAAATAGTATACTCCGTACTAATCAATATCTAATCTTTATATATTACTTCTTTACTCTGATTTATGCCCTAGTTAATATTCTAATCTTAACCCTAATTTAAACCACTTAATAACCAATCAGAATTATATATAGAAACACAAAACTATATATTCACAAATATAAATACCATAGTATGATTATTTTGTCTTTAATGTATAAATAGGCTGCCGTAGACCCGGATGCTTCACCCGTCGAGGCTCAGATTTTGAGAATCGTGGGAGGGCGGTAGATGGACACTGGTCGACTCTCAAGGTGGCAGTCCTCACTCGTTTGCGATGGATTCGGACATCAATCTGATCTCAATTAGACGTCGGTACATAGCGCCTGCAAAACCGAAAGACACTTTGGAGTATCAAGGCACCCTGGTGGTTGTAAAAAGGAGTTGCTTCGGGGGGAGCACGTAGCTTAATGCTCCTGCTGCGTTTGACTGGACACAAGACATCCCCTACTTTATTTTGCGGTGCCTCATGACGCGCGATCTTTATTGAATGTGACTTGAACTGCAAAAACTGACGATCGAGACCCAGCAGCATATCAACAACATAGAAATCAGTCGCAACGAGAGACAGGCAGCGGGACGTTGGCATATTTATATCAGTCAGGAGTTAAGGATATCAGATGGATCACGCTATCTTTCCGCTCCATGCCTCTACGTACGTCGTAGCAGGTTGGGATTTGAGCAGCACACCTATCAAAGTCACTAGTTGTAGTCGCACCCATTTCTTGCGACGTAGTGTGGCTTGGGGGTTCGAGTCCCTGAGGGTTGTTAATCAACATCGTCATGGCTCTGGTTCGGCGGCGCCACAGAGTTTCCGACGCGCATTGCGGATCCTGGAGCGCATGTTCCACCCAGTATCGCAGATATGGGATTTTGATCAAAGTAGATGTACTGCGTTGCTCTCATTTCAACTTTCTCTTTGGACGTGTCGTCGCGACACGTGACAGCCACGGTCGCTACTTCTGTCTAGCTGAGCTGGCGATGCTCCTGATCTCGAGAAACTTCGACCTCGTCCAGCAGCCATTAACCACGCAGAACGGACTTTTGACCGTCGTCAGAACTCAGTCGACCAGCTGCCCCTTTTGCGGCTCAAAGACGCTAAAGCCACAACTATATTCTACTATTGCGCCGCCCATGCCAAGAAACAGTACTAAGCGTCAAATGCCGACTGACGCATCTTCTGATTGGGCTTCTCACCATTCACTGATGGTGGAAGTCAGCGATACAGAGCTTAGTATGGCTTCACATGGATTTTACCAGTCTAGGGATTGCAGAGAAGGGGTGATTACTTCGTGCTACGGAGTTGCCGATACAACAAGTCCTACAACGAACCGATGGCGATACGAACTCGACCATTGTACGAACTAATCGAAACGCCAGACATAGAAACAGTCCGAAGGCTGAATTTTCATCGCTATTTACATGTCATTGCCCTCATTTTGACGTTGCTTGCTAGTTGTCTAAGGCCATGGTCGACGTTCCTGAGGTGATTTAGGGTCAGTTACAGGTTCACAACCCAGACTCGCCTCGTGTGCTAGCATACCCTTCGCCCGCCTTAGCTTCTATATCCCGGCTATATCTGCTCAAGCGCCCAAGCGCTCAACCAGACACGTATAAAGCGACCTCACATGAAGAGAGCTGTCATCTCTCGAGTCTTCTGCGGCCCCTGCTTCATAAGAGAATATTAGCTATGATTAGGGTTCGATCATTGCCATCTTAGTTTTATGAGCATGCCCCACTCGTCATTCTTGGACTCTGTCAGGCGACCGTGGCGTTGCTTGATGAGCAGTACTAGAGGTTATTAGATTGACCGATAGGCAGTGCACGTCTGAATGAAAAATGCATTTCCATGCACATCGATTGGCGAGACGGAGCCCTGCAAAGACAAAGTTCCGGCAAGAGCTGCGGCACACCAGGGAGCATGCCTTCCCGAAGCTGGGGCCCGAGAAGGCATACACTCATGATGATGCATCAGTCATGAACAGATATCTCTTAGCTCCGGGGCTGTTCATCCGTATTCCAATCTGTTTTCTGTTTGCCGATGAGGATCCTCAGTTACGCACATACAAAAGCTGTCTGGAATCAAAAAGAAGAAGCGATTACTGACATTTATAATTGGATACTTAAAATCCGGAATATCCTGCAGTCCTAGATGCTGTTTTTACATGCCATCCAAGTGAATCTCCAATGATATGCGATTTATTCTGGCTTTAAGACCGAGATGTGCCAAAAAGGGGCATGGCATGCCAAAAAGGGCATGATAGGCCCGTTCATTCCCAATGCGGAAAGTGGCGAAATGGCTTGAGCACTCGACATTCGGTGAAGACAGGGAATTGGCAATGTACTAAAGTCACTAGTACGGAGTGACGTACTCTTCGGCACAAGGGCCGTCAGGCCGTCAACAAAATGGCCCGCATTCTTTGTTGCTCTTGTTGCGGAGGCCAGGGTCTAGCATAACCTTTGGCCAGGCGGCCCATTTCCGTCACCTCTTTAGCTGCAGAAGTCGAGTGACAGGTCATGTCAAATTGAGCCTTGGGCGTGTTGTTCGGCACTATTTGATGACTATCTAACGAGACCTGGGTAGCCATCATGCACAGGTATCTGGCTGTCTGTCAATTCGACAGGAGTACAGCAAACAATCTAGTGAAGAGTGGACAAGATCTGCCTTCACGAAGAAGACTGGAGGAAACAAGGACGGATGTTCTATCCGTGGTACGACGATGACCGTGCTTGGGAATCCAATGACGGTAGGTCAGAAACGAAAGGGGAAATACGACCCCCTGCTCTTAATGAAGGGCTCATTCATTGTTTCGGCTAAAATTGTGCTACGCCTTCCTCTTAGAGTTAGTGCACTCTGGCCGTATCTCTGTCAACGTCGTTCGACTGGTTCGACTTGAAGGGGATGAAGGCCCTCGCTTGTGAGACCCAGTCTACAGAACACTAGTCCGTGCTACACTGATCTATGTCACCTACCATTGAGGAGCAGATTGTCATAAGAATTCTCATTCTTCCACACTGTTCCTTGTACCTATTTCATTTGGGACCGCATAATTAGGGAAGTCAATGCTCACATTACATCTGTCCACATCCCACGTCTACCTCGCGCATACAGCCCGCTAGGCGTCGGGGTAAGTGAAGCCGCTGCAATCTGCCATCACGATCACAAATGCGTCCGAATTGCTTACGTACTACGGTAGCACTAGGTAAGTCGATTCGGTCACGGTGAGAGACGTGTCAGCCTGCTTAGCCCACATTTTAGTCGGCAGTCGCTGTCACCAAAACCAACTACAACTGCATACTATTCCGCGAATATCCTTACGGTGTTTGACGGATCAGGCTTTGAGTTTAAGAAATTGATTTGAAATAGAAAATAGAACACAAACCTGTGGCCGGAGTTTCTCAGTATTCTGGTTGAGATCCGTCCGCAAGGCTGAGACTTGATTCTAGAAGGAGATCACTAGTTCACTATCACTAACTTTGCGAGTCTTTGACAAAAGCTCTCATGTATCTGAAGTACCATATATACTATGCAACCCCCTGATTGAGTTTGCAGACACTAATCGAGATTCATTTGAAGAACTAAGGATTTGATCTACCATATCGCTAAAACTCCAACTTGTCTACCAAGCCGATGAAAGCCTTATTATTCCCCTCACCACGCAACAGCGACTCGACATCGACGCGTCCCGCCGTGATATACCGCTCGCTTATACCGATATTGATTCGTTTCGACAGATGCTGCTTGAGCTCTGCCCGCAAACCCGCCAATTCTCCCTTGGTGATACTACTAGCCTCCTTCTCTTTCTGAGAACGACCACCACCGCGACCGCGCCCTTTAGACTTCCCACCTTGTTTCTCAAACTCCTCACTGTCGTAGTCGACGCCTAGTTCCTCCGCTGCATTACGCAACCAATTGTCTTCCGATGAGATCTTTTCTTTGGCTAGATTTGATTCGGTGATTTTCTTGGCTAGGGTCATACGAGGTTTGACACGTGAGACGACTCGGCGGTCGAGTTCAAGAGATTCGAGTGGATTACGTCTCGCGGATGCACCGGCTTCAGCTTGTGCGTGAACTTTGGCAACAAGACGCGCTACACCGACAACCTCATCGGGCGCACATATCAGGACACTTTTACCGGAGGCTCCCGCACGAGCGGTACGGCCGGAGCGATGCACGTACATGTCTGCTGTTCGAGGAACATGGTAATGAATGACCATGTCAATACCTTTGATATCGAGGCCGCGGGCTGCGACATCTGTAGCTACCAACACCGAGCTGGGATCAGCGTCGGGAGACGAGAACTTCTCCACAGATCGTAGACGTGCTCTCTGTTCCATCGTCGAGTGTAGAGCTAACGCCGGAATCCCCAGGTTTTGTAGCAATTGTGACAATCGGCGAACAGACGATATCGAGTTCGCGAATAGCAGGCAGCGCTGGCCTGGGTGGTAGAGTAGTAAGGTGTAAAGGTAGAGATCCTATAGTCGTCAGTATATTGCAGAAGATAGTAATTCGTGGATTTTACCTTCTCCATGGCGCCACACTCCAGAATTCCCTCTTTCAAGCCTTGAGCCATCTGAGAAATCGGGTTGACATCAATAAATTTGGGCTTCTCCTCACGGAACTTGAGTTTCTGCAAAAGATACTCCATCGATTCCGACTTGTTCAACAAGTCACTGGTCATGAATTTTCCTTTTCCGGCCAGTTTCTGTTGTAGTCCTTTATGGAATGTGGCTGAGAAGACGAGGGTCTGTCTTGCAGCTGTATCTTTCTGTCCCGCTTCATCCTCCTCTGAGATTTCCGAGTTCTCTTCAGCTTCATCATTATCCTCTTTTCGATCCAGAGCATCGAGGATTTCCTCCAATTCCTTGTAGTGCCCATCACTAAGCAAGCGGTCTGCCTCGTCGAGGACGAGGTATTTAACCCTCGACATTCTCTGAATGAGACCAGTCCCAGAACTCAGAATCTCCCAGACTCGACCTGGAGTACCAATCACGATATCAGCGTCTTTCAACAGTCGCTGTTGCTTTTGAATTGCCAAGCCACCGGTCAGAAGTGCGATTCTCGCATTTGCGGCGGGAGTATGTGTATTGAGTGCACCGATATGTTTCGCCAATTGATGCGCTAATTCTCGCGTCGGTGATAGAATCAATGCAATAGGCTGAGACTGTTTCTTTTCCTTTTTCTTGTTTTCTTTTGAGGTGTCATGCTGGGCTCTGGTATTTAAATAGTGTTCGAGAATGGGTATGCCGAACGCCAACGTCTTTCCAGATCCTGTTGATGCTTTTCCAACCACGTCGTGACCGGCAAGGACCTCGGGTATCACTGCTTGCTGAATTGTGCTTGGAGTCGAAAACTTGAGTTTGGATATACCGGTCTGTAAGGCTGGAGATAACCCTAATGATTCCCATGCGGAGACATCTACTTCGTCTTCCTCCTCGTCTTCTAGAGCGGTGAACGGCAGAGATTGTATTTTCTCAGTAGGTTTCTCTGCCTTTGTCCTTTGTTGTTGCTGTTGTTTCTTGGTCACTGGCTTCTTTTCATCCGTCGTACTCTTTTCCTTGGGTTCTTCCGAGTTCTGCTGTTCTGATTTCTTCTTCTGTTTCTGCTTCTTCTGTGGCTTTACTTTTTGTTCCTCACCCTCGCTAAAGCCTGACCATTCTTCATTGTTCTCGCTCGGTGTCTCGTCTGCGGTTTTGGCTTTCTTGAGTATTGATCTCGACGGTTTGTCTGATGAGACCTATAGATAACGACGTGATTAGACAATTGGCGTCGTCGATCATCCTTCCACTTGTACGTTACCTTGAATTTGATCTGACCACTAGACTCCGGCCGAATGATATCCACGCCATCAATCTCTTCCAACCCAAAAAATCCACCAACATCACCTAACCGATCCGGCAACTGCACAGTCTGCCAGTCCAGATCATCCAGCCCAACAATGTCCTCGCCATCCTGCTGTGTATTTTCTTCCACTCTTTGCTTCTTGGCTACCTTTTTGGCCAGGTTTCGGCTTTCACTTCCACGTTTCAATCCCATGGCGATATAATGCGATTGGTGATGGGTTTGTTGTTTGCGCAAAGTGATGGGACGGATAGAAAAAAAAGGTTGGTTCCGCTTTTTAAGTTCTCCGGCCGATCTCCACCTTTGCAATCTTATCAGCAATTTTTAAACCCCACCAAAAATTTCTATTCTATATTTTGAGGAAATTGTGCGACAGAGGATTGCCCAGGATTTTTATAGAGATAGGATTGTAATTTGCGATACGGCTCGGATTGTTAGACATGGGAAAAGCTTCGAAAGACAAACGGGACGCTTACTACCGGCTCGCTAAAGAGCAGAACTGGCGAGCTCGCTCAGCATTCAAATTGATCCAGATTGACGAACAATTCGATCTTTTCGCACACGCAGACCCTGACAGCGTTACTCGCGTCGTTGATCTTTGCGCTGCGCCTGGAAGTTGGAGCCAAGTACTTAGTCGCGTGCTCATTAAGGGCGAAAGTTTTGGACGAAGAGCATGGTTAGAAAAACGCCGGCGAGATAAGAAGGCTCTTGAGAAACTGGCAAAGGAGATCCAGACCAACGACAAACAAGAGGAAGATGGCGAAGACTCAGAAGATGAATCTACAATTCTTAAACCGCGAAATAATGTCAGGATTGTCGCAATTGATCTACAACCCATGGCGCCGTTGGAGGGAATCACCATGATGAAGGCAGATATAACCCATCCATCGACGATACCGCTTCTCCTTCGCGCACTTGATCCTGAGTATTACGAAGCCAAACCTGAGAAACAAAATACAACCGCAGAATCCGCAATAACAAGGCAACTTCCATCCCGCCACCCTCATCCCGTGGATCTTGTCATCTCCGACGGTGCACCAGACGTCACCGGCCTCCACGACCTCGATATCTACATACAATCCCAACTCCTCTACGCTGCCCTCAATCTGGCCATCGGCGTTCTGAGACCAGGTGGAAAGTTCGTTGCAAAAATCTTCCGCGGTAGAGACGTGGATTTACTCTATGCACAGCTACGGACGGTATTTGAAAAGGTGTCCGTTGCGAAGCCGAGGAGTAGCCGTGCGAGTAGTCTAGAGGCCTTTGTGGTTTGTGAAGGGTTCATGCCCCCTGAGGAATTCAATTCGGCGCATGCGCTGCAGAATCCGATGTTTGGGGGTGCGGCTGCTGTGAAGACTAATGAAGATGGAACTGTGGGTTATGATATTCCGGATGAGGAGGACGAGAACGAAGCTCGGAAAGAAAATCGAGTTGCGCAGTCTGTCTCTTCAAGTGGTGATGATGGTGTGAGTCAACAGCTGGCTCTTGAGCAGCTCTCATTGTCTGAACAATTGTCTCATCGCTCACCGCATGAGTCGCGCTGGATTCCTCCGTTTATTGCCTGCGGAGACCTCTCTGCTTGGGATGCTGATGCGTCGTATGCTTTGCCCGAGGGATACGTCAGTCTGGACCCTGTGCAGCCGCCTACAGCGCCACCATATAAGCGGGCATTGGAAATGAGAAAGGAGCTGGGCGGGGCTTATGGGAAGACGAAGTTGGGGGCTATGGGTCGTGCTTGATAGGCTTCGCAATCTCGAGGTTAAAAAAAAAATAGATTCTTTTCTTGTCCGTAAACTTAAGCGAAGAAGTTGACAATGAAATGAAGATTATGTATATACCAAACGAGTTTACACGCTAGATACTTTGAAATTGAAATCAAACATCAAGTCTAATGCTAGTCATGCAATCGCTATCAAAATCTGAATACAGTTTAATAAACCTCCAAAACATATCGTTCCTCATCCTTCAACTTCTCAATCTCCTTGCGAGTCTCGACCTTCTTGCCCGATGCCTGAGCTTCGATGGCAATAGCCTCCTCTAGCACCTCAGTCACGTCAGGAACAGGCCATGTAGGACCGCAAAGGTAGAAAGCACCTTCTTCGCGGATGTAGGCTTGCACAATCTCGGGAATAGTCTGACGCATACGGTCCTGGATGTAGATCTTTTGAGGCTGGTCACGAGAGAATGCGCGACCCAGAAGTGTAATGACGCCAGCAGCCTGATAGGCCTCCCATTCTTCACCGTAGCAGTATTCTTCGCGCTGGTGACGAGATCCCATGTAGAGAAGAACGGAGCCGATTTCCTTGCCTTGAGCCTTCTCCAGGGCACGGTGTTGCACAAAGGCACGGAATGGGGCGAGACCTGTACCCAGACCAGCCATGATAATGGGCTGGGTGGAGCGAGGAGGCAATTTCATCACACTGGGCTTGACGCTGACGGTGATGGGAGCACCAGGCTGGAGACCGCTGAGGTAGCGAGTGGCTTGTCCGAAACGGTCGCGGCCACGAGGATCAACCCAGTTGACGACGACAATCATCAAAGCCACAGAGTTGGGTGTAACCTTCTGGCAAGAAGCGATGGAGTACTCACGGCGCTTCATGGGACTCACGATGCGCACAATGTCGTGGAAGCTGGGGTGGGCGGAACGGAATTCGAGCAAGATATCGGCATAGGTAATGGTGTCAACCTCAGCACGTCTCTTGAATTCCACCGCGCCCTCTGGTCCAGCCAAAGCGAGGAGCTCCTTCTTTTCCTTCTCTTCGTCGGCGAATTCTGCAAGAGCTTCGTAGAAACGTTTAGGGGGACGACCGAAAAGATCCACGTTTTGCACCAAGGCTTGGTAAACAGTGCGGTTCTCCAAGATGTTCTGATCGTCCCTGTTGGGGACTTCAACAACCTCATCTGGGTTCAAACCATAGAATTTGATAAATTCCATGACATCCTCAGGATCATTCTCGGCGTGCACACCGAGAGCTTCACCAATATCGTACTTGAGACCAGAGTCACCGAGGTCAAACTCGATGTGGAAGATGTTTCGGTCGTAGGTGACGGGGGTCAAACGACGGTTCTCCTTAACGTGGACAGTGAAAGTCTTGGTATTGACGTCTGGACGCAATGAGTTCTGAGTACCAAAAGCTTCCTTGAATGCAAGACCCTGAGCAGCAGTCTTCCAGTCCTTGAGAAGAGAGGCGGGTTCAACCTCAGTCTTGTCAAAAGGTGCAAAGCTGGTTGAAGTGATATCTTTGGGCAACTCCTGAGCATCAGAAGGGACTTCAGCAGTGCTCAATGATTCAGGAACTGCAACATTGCGAAGCGTAGTCTCAAGCTCTTTATCGGCTTCTGTAAGGAATTCGGGAACCTTGATCTTTAGACTATTTGAGGAACTCTGAGCAACACGCAAAATGGCGGCCTGGACAGCTGTGGACTCGGAGGCATCCAAGAGCGAAAGAACGATACCACGTTTGACGATTTGCTGCTGGAAGGCCACGGGCAACTTCTTCTCAAGGTCTTCATTGGTGAGGCCGGGTGCCTTGATGAGGACTTGACTGTTGTCCTTAACCGATGCAAGGACATCAATATCGTTGAGGACCTTGATATCGCCAACATAAGCAACATCGGCAGTGATGACTGGGTAGGGCGCATCAATAATCCTTGTGCTTCTGCGGATGTCGGCACGGACGACACCACCTTGAACCAGGTTATCAAAAACAGTGCTGGTAGTGACGTTGACGGAGGGGTCCTTGGCGAGCGCCTGAGTCAAACAAGCAGCGGCATCGAGGGACTGGCCATCGTCCAAATCCCAGAGAGTGAACTCTTGTGTACCAGCTTGTTCAAAAAGCTGAAGATGGCTTGCCTGGTTGTTGGTCTGAAGAATAGGCTTCTCAGAAAGACGCTGGAATGCAGCAGCCGCATTGACAATTGTCCACTGATGAGTAACATCATATTTGATGTCGACACAGACAGGCTTCTCGGTACGGTCAACCGCAAAGGTCAAAGCTGCGAGAACGTCGTCGTACAAGGCTGAGTGAACACCGTCATCCTGGACAGCCTGCTGGTCGCGGACTTGGCCGAGGACACCCACAGTCTTGACAGTTTTCGGCAAGACACGGAGGAATTCCTCCTCGACAAATGGTCTGTAGACACGGACATTGACGACACCAACGCGCGAGTCACGCTTGCTCAAAGAATTGGCAATCTGTGAAGTTAGAGAGGCCTCCACAGTACCAAAAACGACCAAGACGGAGGTCGGCTCGCTATGACCGTGGTATTCGAATAGTCCATAGTCGGTGCCCAATTCGCCGTTAAGGGACTGCAATAAATTCAGCACTTTGCCCTGGTCGTCCAAATGCTTTGCCTTGGTATCGACTGAAGTCTGTTGCTGAACGGCTTGGTAAACGCGTTGGAGACCCGCCTGGTCCATAACATCAATGACCCGGGTGTTGTCACGACCCACACGAACGCCGTCGTAAAGGTGGATGGTTGGCAAAAAACTGGCCACCAAGGTTGAGAACAGAGCCATGTGTTGTGATTCGTGCACGGATGAGCTTGAAATCAGACCGAGTCCCAAATCCTCGGCCAAGTTCAATGCTGTCGCGTAGTCTGAAACGAGACGTTCGCCGGCATAGTCGACAGCGGCGACGTGAGCGACCACAGGGTTGGCGACAGCATAGAGTAGAGAAAGTTGCTCCAATGAGGACCGCAAATAGGTCAGGGTTGCGGAAGAGGCAATGATTCCTTGGGGAACATGGCGCTTCTTCAGGTCGAAGTCCCGGGAGAACAAGTAGCCAAGGGCAATTGAGCCGGCACCTTGACGAGTCTGAAGAGACTGAACAGAGGTAACTTCTCCATTCACATTCTTTTCACTTTGAGATAGCCATTGCTTCACGGCCAAATCGAGGTCGAATGACTCCGGAGAATATGAGAAGATCTTGTCCGAGAGGGAGTATGCAACCTGCTGGATAAGATCCTGAGCAGTGAGGTAGGTCGGGCCTGAGATGGCCTTCAATTCTGGAACACCCATCTCGAAACTGCAGCAACAAAGAGAAAAGACAGAAAAGTCTATGGCAGAAGTGAGGTGGAAGTGAAGATTGTCAGACTCCTCTCCAGAATCTTGACCAAAAAAATCACCATATGAGCCACCAGGGACGCCTTCCGTGTTGGGACTAGCGCTGATCACGCCATTTCTTATCGATAAGCAAACGCAATCGTCGGCCGAAACTCCGCACTTGGGGTTAGGGTAGGCATGTCCTTCATCTCGGGGCAGTTTGCATTGTTTGTTCATCCTTGTTTGTAAACCCTTGCTGCCTGCAGATACAGGTAACAATATCACAATACCAGGATACAGATGAGCTGGTGGTGGGGCCTGATTGACCGCAAGGTGACTAAACCTAATTGGGTAGTTTTTTTTTAACATGTGATCCGCCCCACCTTGCGGTAAAATTAGCCCACTTTGCATTTTCAAATCTTTACATGAAATTTATCTCCTATATTTTACCACAAACTAACTCACTATACACAAGCACTTTATATTACGATATGGCTAGCTTACTCTCATCACCCGGTCCTGACGAAGATGTGAGTATTACCAAATAATGCATATTGAATAGTGAAAGTGATTTGCTGACTGGTTGTTGACCAGTCATTGACCGGTACCCAACCGGTCCCGATTCTTCTCACCCAAGGGTCCAATTCGTCTCAGCTGATCAGCTTTGATATCGACTATTGCAATGATTTACCAGAGTATCCTCAGAGCTCGGAGAGTGGATACACGTACGTTGTGGCTGTTGATCCGGGTATAAGCCTAAAAGGAACAGAAATAATGAAGAACGTAAGCAATAATTACCCGATTAGGTTTAGTCACTTTGCGGCAACTTTTGCCCCACCACCAGCTCATCTGTGGACTCTCACAATACATGGAGCCGCGAGCATCGGCTACATTTTGATCATCGCCCTAGGACGACCATTACCCCAAGCATCAATGACCCTTATGAGCCATTGATCTCTTGTCACAATAGCCGTGAACGTATCTTTGAATAAGGTCAATATATGATGAGTGTTCGGGGATGCGTCCGCTCCAAGCAAGCCACCTCCACATCCCCGGCAAAACTCTGGAGTACGGGGTAGCTGGCATGCTATAAAAACAATTCCCATTCGTTAATAATGCCCTCGATTCCCATCCCTGGAGCTAAGCCATTTCAAACGTTTACTACGACTCATCCACACCTTGTGGCATGATGACTTTCCGCCAGGCATTCTCGTTGCCTAAAAGCGCCGTCCTAGAGGCAATGCCTCCTGGGACAGCCAAGCTACACAGTTCGTACGGCACTCTCTTGAAGAATTGCTGGAAAGTAATCTGCGTCCCATAGGCAACGAATATCGAGAGTCGGAATCGGCAATGTCTTCGCAGCTTCAGCTTTCACCTATGCCGTCGAAGAATCCAGCCGACCCTCTAAACTGGAGTCAATGGCGAAAGTTCATGGCACTCTTATATGTCTCACTCTTTTGCCTCTTAGCAAACGCCACATCTGCTTCCTTGTCCAGCGCCTTGGCTTTTCTAGCAACCGCCTTTGATCTCCCTGTGACTCAGGCAAACCTTGGTCACTTGATCGCCGTATGTATCCTCAGCTTCGATTCCACTCCTCGGGTGCCTCCTAGATGTTGACCCGCAGCTCTTACGTTACTTGATCCGACCTTCGTTTCCTTCTCATTTCTTCCCCAGCTTAGCGGCAAAACACATATGTCACTCTGTTGCCCTGCAGACTGTCTGTTGCCTCGAAGGCTGAAATTGTTGCCTGAAGCTAGGTCTATAAAGAGCTTAAAGAACCCCATTCTCTATTTTCTGCTAATTTCACACTCTCATAGATACAGATTCTATTCTCAGTATGAGGGGCAGAATGCTTAATCAGGAAGGAGTCGGTTGGATACTCAAGCTCTCCTTATTGCCTTCACCATGTTGCTTCTCCTGTCCTTTCTCTTCTCTTCCTCCATCATCTATTTACTCTCAGACTTCATACAGATGGAAAGTCACAAGATTCTTAAGCAGTATGTCGTGTCTCCACTTCCACCCCCACCTCCACCTCCACCTCCGCTTACCCGAAGCCTGACGAAGTACACACAACGCTGGTAGCGAGAACGAGGCTCATTTATTTGTACGTGTCAGTCGTAGAAAAGCTTAGCAAGCATCGAAAACTTGATACCCCGGTAAAATAATCGTAAATTGGCTATTGCATTAAGTAGCTACGACCGAGATATCCAAGTATCTCTAGGGACAGCAATCAACAAGCATGAAAGAGCCCTCTGTACCTGTGACCTTTGCCTCAACATAGCATTGCACGAAGCATACTTACAATAATTACCGTACAGGAGAAAGAAAACTTTGTGTACTTTTGAAAAAACAAAGTATATAGATACAGTAAATCTTCATACCGGGTGATAGTTGTTCCAAGCCGGTGTAGGTGCTCCTTCCCCAAATTTCCCCGCACCGAAACCCCGTGGAGCCACTACGCTACAACCTCAAAGCCATCTGCCAGTTGCAACCTCTGTCCACCACATGAATTGACCGCAGTCTTGTTCCCGCATAGAATTTATTGGCGCACTCATAAGTGTGTCACTGTACCTATGGCCCCTCCAAACAGTTCTGCAGCCTCCAATTCTACCCCTATTGGCTCGTCAAGAACCGGCCATCGCGATAGTAACAGCATATTTCAATGTGGAACGTGTTTTCAGTCATACACGCGACTTGACCATCTTGCTCGACACGTTCGTTCTCGTACGCTCCTTCAGATTCGTCTATTTTGCCTTGGCTATCGACTGACTCAAAAATATAGATACGCAGGAGAAGCCATACCGCTGCGAAGTATGTAACAAGTGTTTCGGTCGTAGGTGCGAACTCAAAGCTTTTTTTGCTAAATGTATACTTCAATATTAACACATATAGTGACCTCCTGAGTCGACATGCGACCCTTCACGATTCTCATCAGACATCTAATTCATCAAAGCGGAGACGCACCGCCGGCGTTTTCAGGGCATCAAAGGCGTGCGACGCATGTGCTGATAATCATTTGCGTTGTGATGACGATAAGCCCTGTCGGCGATGTCAACGACGAGGCATCCAATGTAGCCTTGGCCCTGCGCCCTTAGAGGAGGCTGTAGATACCTCATCTCAAAACAGCGCCCTCGTCGACACTGATAGATCTCCATCGTTTCAGCGGCCAGAACTCTCGCCAATGATCGGCCTTGACTCCACCTTAGCACTCAACGATGATGTCGAATGTACCGAATCTCCTTCTACACTTCAAGCTCAGACATCATCAACCAATGTAGCGACTTTGGGTATCGAGATATCCAGTGAAACAGGTGTTATGCTCCCGGATCCATATCTGACATTGCTGCAACCAAATTCAGAAAGCCTATTACCAGACTTTTACGATATGAAGCCAGGAGGATTGATTGACTTTGCTCTTGAAACAAATCTTGATCTTAGCATTGCCGATCTGAGCTTCTTGGAGTCTTACAACACAGATATCCCGTTTGTAAATGAAGCTACCTATACACCACAATCTCCAGTTCCACCCGCACGGGATGCAGAAGGCGAAAAAAGTCAGTCAGATGAGAATGCAAGAGAAGAAAGATATGTTGAGCGGCTCCGGTGGCGGTTCGTGCCTGTTTCCCAGGACCACGGCTACTCTGAACACGGCAATCTCCTTCTTGAGGGCCAGACAGGACCAGAAGATACCCCGCAGAGTCTTCGTAGTCTGAGGGACGGGTCCACGTCCATGGAGAGTGTTGATCTATCTTTGCGTGACAAGATCTTGAGTATTGTTCTGGGTCAAATGCCCCAGCCACTTTCCCGCGCAATTTCTTCGTTCCCGTCACCTGAACTCCTAGACCGTTTAATCCTATATTTCCTTACCATATCCATCTCCAGTGCTGGTGCCTGGTTTCATCGGCCTACTTTCAACGTGAAACATGCCCGCCCTGAGCTTCTGCTGGCTATGGCAGCAGCTGGTGCAGTACTCACGCCGGATTCGGCCTTGCGAAAATTAGGGTTCGCCATGCAGGAAGTTGTGCGGCACCATCTACCCACTCTTTATGAAGCAGACAACACCCTTATTCGCGACCTAGAGTTACAGCAGGCCTATCTATTATACCTTGAAATTAGCCTATGGAGCGGCAACAGCCGTAAAATAGAAATTGCGGAGAGTTTTCGCCAGCCACTTATTACGATGTTGCGGCGTAGAGGTATGTTCTATACAGCTGGGTACCCACCGATAACTCTAGATGCAGACGATACAGGCCGTGCCATAGAGAGAAAATGGTTGGCGTGGGTACGGCAGGAGTCCACCAAACGTTTAGTTTATCATCTATGGGAATATGACACGCAGACATCTATGGTGCTGATGACCAACCCATTGATATCTTACGCAGAGGTATCAATTCCACTGCCTGCTCCCTCGTATCTTTGGCTTGCCAATGATGCAGAGCAATGGAAAAGTTTCTACTTGAGCTGGCAGACCCAATGCCAATCTCTCCCTCGTGCTATGACAATTTCGGATTGTATTTTGAATATGGACTTGCTGGAAGTACAGCGGCCTGTGGCAGATATGGCAGTTTCGTGTGCTGCAGTTCTTCACGCTCTGTGGGGGATGATTTCAGAATATAGGCAGATGAACATGCTCATCACCAGAGATAGCAGGAACAACGGCTCAAATTCGAATTACAACGGCGCCAGCAATCAGCCTGGTCACTGGCACGGCGGGCTATTAATGGCGTCGCGTTACCAGCAGCTCTCAGAAATGCTGAACTATTTTGGCATCGGCCATTGGGATGACGGCGCCCTACAATGGCACTGTATTCAAATGCATTTACACATGTCGCTCGAAGACATCCAGCTTTTGGCCGCCTCTTTGCAAAATCCAGCTCACTCAAACAACATCCTATCATCTATTCAAGCTTGGTCTCGGAGTAAGGATGGACGCTGGGCTGTATGGCATGCTGGCCAGATATTCCGTGAGCTCAAGGTCTTGTCGCCCCAACATCTGCGAGATTTTAAGGCTATTGCACTCTACCATTCGACTCTTACCCTGTGGGCATATAGCGTAGGTAGAGGGATAATCGGCGCGGAAACAGAGCCTGTTTTGTGGCTAGACAGCACAGATACAAGCAATTTACAACGATTCGTCACCTTGGAACGCAATCAGCCCATGCTCCAGGGACTTTCACCTGAAGCTGGGGACATAAATCTACTTGATCCCAAGGCCACTTTGACATTGGCTATACAGTTGATGAGGCAAAATCATGGCGGCCAGGATACTTGTGGGCCTCCGTTGGTCATGAACCTTGTACATTTACTGGAGAAGCTCCGTGAGATCGACAGCTAGCCTAGAAATTTTGATGCAATTTTGTTATGTTTGTGTATAGACATGCTAAAGCGCACCTTGTTCCTATTACAGTGACTCTATGCAGCCGTATAAGTGGGCCACGCAGCCGACGCCTTCCGGGCATACATAAGCCTAATCTGCTAGCAGCTTGATAGATGAGAATACATGCTGTTACAGTGATAAGACTTATCTGAATCCATTTAGCAAACATCGTCTCTTCTACTTGTAGCCAATTTATATGATCCAAAAATCCGATAGTTCATCAAACGCAGGCCTGTGTATGTTGTTAGGGCTTCATTCCTACTGCCCTTCAGTCCGACGTTTCGTATGGGCTATAGCGAGAAACCGGCATCGATTAGCGCATTGACGCCGGTGATAGATCTATTCATAGCGAGGAATCGAATCTGTTCTGCGACATCCTATAATTCAATGAGCTGTGTACTTTTTCGTTTCTAGAATTGAAAGCCGTGGACATACTTCTGGCGTGGCTAGGCGCTTGAGAACATTCTTATCTTGGACTGCCTGGATTTTATCTGGAGAAAATATCCTTCCCCAGTCCTTCTCGCATGACTTGTCAGCTTCTGGGGAGATTCAGAATGTTATTCTTAACGCACCGTCATGAGAACTCCTGGGGCCACGCTGTTCACGCGAATTTTAGGCCCCGCAATGATAGCAAGGCTCTTGATAAGATGAATGAGAGCAGCCTTGGTCACAGCATACGGCTATAATCTCGCTCTGTTAGTGAAAAGATCGATCAATTACCGATGAACACAAAGACAGAATGCACCAAGGAGCTTCCACTAGGCTTAACCCCAGCCACGCTTGCCGTCGCGATAAAAGTACCCTCACTGCTTTCCAAATGCGGCTGGCAAGCCCTAAAGAGACGAAAGTGGCTTTTGACGTTCACTTCAAAGCATCGATCCCAGTCTTCTTCATTATCGGCAGCTTGTAAAAGCATAAAATCAGTCATTCGCGTCCATCCCACATTAGAGATGACTATATCCAAGCGACCCATTTGTTCGACCGTCTGCTGTACTAGTCGCGTCATCTCAATTCTGTTGGTTATGTCGGCCTGGGTGGCAGCAAACGTTGGGCTCTGGCTGTCTTTGACATGTCCAGATTGAGTACGTAGAGTTTCCATTTCACCAATTAACTGTTTGGCTGCTTCCTGGGTTTGGTAGTAATTGATCATGATTCGCATGTCGCTGTGTGCGGCCAGAGACCGCGCAACGGCCGCGCCAACGCCACGGGATGCGCCTGCAATGAGGGCTACCTTTGGATAACTCATGTTGATTGTCAGATGACGGGTTCCTTGGAATCCTTGGAAAAGAAGACATTTTCAGCGGACACAGGCAGATCGGATCCTTTCTCCTGTAATCCTCAAAACAGTAAAGTTGCTATGCTTCCATCGGTCCGGGCATAGGGCATCGGCCCCACGTAACCGCAGTGGATGAGATGGTTGCTTTTCTAGTCGCATAAGTACAATATAGTCGAAATTCAGTAACTTCTCGTATTCTTTCGATAACATAGACAAACTTCTAGAGACTGTTGATTGCAAATCGAATCGAGCGGACATCGCTACAAACAAGAATGGAAGACAACGGACTTCGCCCCCTTAGTCGCTACATCACCACCCACGATGAGAACGGCGTTACCGGCTTTCAAACCCAAACTCCCGAAACACTGCAATGGCAACAGCTTGCTAACGGTGCCCGCTTCTCTCTCGGCTATGCCACAAACGAGACGCCCGTTGATCTCAGCGACGACAAGGACCTGGGAGTCTATCGATCGTACCTGAGTGACCTACCCGGCATCACCATCCCTGGAGGCACTGTCTTGCGAGTTGTTGATATGAGCCCTAGCTCAATCTCACCGATGCATCGCACAGTCAGTCTGGATTATGGTGTGGTTTTGGAAGGAGAAGTTGAAATGATATTGGATTCGGGGGCGAAAAGACTGCTCAAAAGGGGCGACATCGCGGTGCAGCGCGGCACGAATCATGCATGGAGGAATCCGAGTAGTACGACATGGGCGCGTATGCTTTACGTTTTACAGGAGGCGAAGCCAATCCAGGTTGGAGGCAAACCGCTGGAGGAAGACTACGGTGTTGGTATGGATGATGTGAAACCATCGAAATAAGTGTTGAGAAAGATAGACAATATTATCCAGGAAATTTATCTTCAATGTATTTACGGTACCTATAACAAGATTTGTTTCTATCCGTAAGTCAATGGAAACCGATTTCTGCACATAACATAGACCTGCTACCTACATGTGTAGATAGGCTTAAAGTATAACCTGAAGTTTCTGATTCAATTTCATAGATACCTAAATAGCACTGTCACTGAGCCCCTCAACTCGAAATAGAGGAATAACGGCATTATGTCCGGACTCCAAGCCAGTGCGCAACGATATGCGAAGTGGAGCCGAGGGCGAATAGGCGTGGATGGTATGCTAACAGTCGGTTGTGATACCGATTAGAGAAGTATTATTTTCAATAGCAATATCATATAAAGGTAGGGACTCTGGACTAATGATCTGACATGAAAGATACAAAAGCCATTGACTTAATAGCTCATCATCTACAAGATGCCTGCCAAATTCCTCAAGTCCAAGCAACCCCCTGTCACTGGCTCTGCAAATGTCGATGTAAGCTCCATCGTGGGTGGAGTGATCGATGATGTGCGCGCCAATGGTGATGCTGCAGTACGCAGATACTCGGAAAAGTTTGACAAGTGGTCACCGGTCTCGTTCAAGCTCTCCCAGGCTGAGATTGAGGAATCGATTGCTGCGTGCTCCTCCCAGACAATTGAGGACATCAAGCAAGTGCAGAAGAATGTGAGAGCATTTGGACAAGCCCAGAAGAATTCTCTCAAAGACCTTGAATATGAAATACAGCCGGTAAGATTGTGTTCGATTTTAATATTTGAAAGCAAGTTCTGACTGTTATAGGGTGTCATTCTTGGTCAAAAGAATCTTCCCATTGAGGCGGTTGGAGCGTAAGTATCTATGTGTTCATTCTTTTCTGCAGATTCACTGAAATCATTTCTAGATACATCCCTGGTGGTCGATACCCTCTTCTGGCATCAGCCCATATGACAATACTTACGGCGAAAGTCGCCGGCGTTCCTCATGTCATTGGATGCACGCCCCCCATCGCTGGCCAAGTCCCTCATGCTACCATTGCCGCAATGCACCTTGCAGGGGCGGACGAAATCTATCTTATTGGAGGCGTACAGGCAATTGCGGCCATGGCTATCGGCACCGAAACTATCCGCAAAGTCGATTTTATTGCAGGTCCCGGTAACGCTTTCGTAGCAGAAGGAAAGCGTCAGCTATTCGGAGAAATTGGCATCGACCTCTTTGCAGGCCCGACAGAAATTCTTATTGTCACCGACGAGACGGCTGATCCGTTCCTGGTTGCAGCAGATATTCTGTCGCAGGCTGAGCATGGACCCGATTCACCGGCAGCTATCATCACTACCTCGGAGGAGGTTGCCAGAGAATCTATTCGCATCATTGACGAACTGCTGAAGAATCTGCCTACGGCGGATATAGCTCGTGTGTCTTGGGCACAATTCGGAGAAGTCGTTGTGGTGGATACGATTGAAGAAGCTTGGAAACTGGCAGATGAGTACGCCTACGAGCACGTCCAAATCTTTACACGCAGACCTCGTGACGCGCTGGAAAAATTGACTGCTTATGGCGCGTTGTTTTTGGGTGAAAATACTTGCGTTTCTTATGGCGACAAGGTCATCGGGACAAACCATGTCCTACCTACTCGCAAGGCAGGCAGATACACCGGAGGTCTGTGGGTGGGCAAGTTTCTGCGCACTGTAACTTACCAAGAAGTACTAAGTGATACGGCCAGTGGCGAGTTAGGCCGGTTATGTGGGCGAGCAGCCCGAGCCGAGAATTTCGAGGGCCATGCACGATCTGGAGATGTCCGAGCTCATCGCCACCTTAAAGACGAGTTCGGTTGGATCAATACATACAAAGCAAGCTTGGACTCCAAAGAGCCTTTTGCTTCAAACGTTTCATTCTGATGTGACCTTTTATATTGACGGGAAAGTCTTGTTGTGTTGGATCGTGGAATATCCCTAATACAGGGAGCCCCTAATGGAATCTCTGTTGTGAGAATGCTATAAATTTTAGAATGTAAACAGACCTGAACATATTCACCCGAGGCAACCAGGTGGGCAAAATTGAAATCCTTATCTGTTTTTTCATTTTTGTATGCCGGAACATGTCTGTTTTAACAAATCCCGAATTTGACTGTATAAGTAGAGGCACATCTGGCTGAGTAACTAGGTACACGATCTTGGGAACAGGGGTGGAAACATGAAGTTTGTATGTGAATCAGACTGATGTCTACAAATGCATTTTCATAGGACCTAGAAGACTAAAGATACTATATCCAAAATTTTCTGCAACACAATAATTAACTCATACAGACAGAAGTAGCAGACAATTCTGGTACATAGAACACTGCTGTTGTCACCACATGATGTCGTCTGTACAGAACTTCACTCGATAGGCCTAGCCTCTGACACGTCCGGCACACCTTCACCCTCAACCAGCTTAGCCTGTACGATCTCGAGCACAGGCACTTCTGCTAATCGTGAGACGACATGATGCAGTGTAGGAAGCTGCTCCCAGTCCAAGGGATCAATTTGAATACTCGCCTTCTTGGTCGTATAAACCCTCTGCGGCCGCGGCGTTGGCACCGCTTCCGCGAAGGGATCAAAAATTGCATATTCCTCAGCTGCAATGTTTTTGTTGGATCGTCCACTTTTTGGTATATACTTAAACGCCAAAATACCTGCATCGGCCTCTCCGCTCAGAGCTCCAGTGGTTGTTGATGGATCAATCTCGACAAGATCCTCGAGCAAGAAATTTCCCCAAAGCGCACCCTCCCATCCGGTCCGCATGCGGTACGAGTTTGCTCGTCTGTATACGTCCACTGAGGTGTATAGTTTGGGCATACCAAGTTCCTCTCGTCCAGACACAATAGGGTCGGTAAGTGATTCGAAAAGGATAGGCAGATATGTGCCCTGCACGACGGAGCCATCGTCCTTGACATACTCCACCCCGTGCACGTATAGGCCAATATGTTTGTACCCAGAACCACCAAGCCACTCCATCTTGTTCAATGTCGTCTGTGAGAAAGAAGCATAGGCAACTGTACCAGGAGAAGTAAATCGCCAGCCTTTACGACCTGGTGGAAACAAGTTTTGTAGTATTGTCCGAGAGGTTTTGAACTTGATTGAGGCTGTTGTAAAGGTGGATTTGGTGCCGTCGCGCGGCACGCCCAGATGAGTCTGTCGTGGTCCTGGCATTGGCCCAAATGCAATGGGCATACGCCAGTATGGATTAGGAATCCGTTCCCAGATCCATTGACGCAAGCGCTGGGTTGAGTTATCCCACTCATCATGTCCAAAGTTGAAATTAGTGAAGCCGTACACTATTGAGATAGAACAATAGTTAGTATTCTGCTCCCATCTTCAAAGCTCAAGAACGCTGCCACTTACTATCAATCTCTTTGTCATCAGTACGATCTTCACCAATGATGCGTGAAAAGCTTTGGATGCGAGTGGCACGCTCGTGACGTATATCATTATAAAGCTTCAAACGCTGGGTCACTTCTGCGAGTGGTACTTCTGGGCCCAAGACGACAGCTAGAGATATAGCATCCTCAATAGCAGCACCACCACCCTGGCCCTGATGCGGCAAAAAGGGGTGAGCAGCATCACCGATCAAAGCAAGGTGGTGGTGATGCCACTGAGGAATCACATCCATGTCCAACAGCTTCCAAACCTTGACACTCTGTGGATCGGCCTTAGCAAAGAGATCAAGGATAGCCTGATCAAATCCCTTGAAGACATGCAACATTTTATCCACATTCCCAAGATGGCCCCAACTGCTATCCGTCTCTTCTGCCGTTTCTGCCTCAGGGTGGATCGCAACAAAATTCAATACCGTGTTGTCGGACGTTGGATACATGATAATACGTCGGTCAGAACCGTACCAGATGCTCAGCTCGCCGGGATGCTGGACCAATTTAGCTGTGACTGGATCATCTAAAGCGGCTTGTTTGGAGACGAGGAACCTGAAGGCGCTCTTTCCACAACAAGCAGCTTTAAGCTGACCTCCTGGAACAGCACTACGAGTTACAGAATGTACACCGTCGGCACCCACGACGACATCACCCTGAACCTCTGTACCATTTTCTAGAGTGATAATGGCCTTTTCGGCGTCGACCTTGGCGATACGAGAGCCTTTGTGAAGAGGAATTCCTTTCTGTGTCAAGGTTGGATTCTCGGCCACTTTCTTCAAGTTGTTATGAAGATCAATCCGATGGGCAAGCAGCCATGGCTGGAATTACCTCAGGTTAGAATAGAGCCAAATCATACAAGGACTCAGTGGACTAACATGTAGCCACCTCTTATTCGGCTCTGTAAGATCCATCTCTCTTATTGTCACGCCTGCAAAGGTATATTCGGTGAGCTGCGGACTTCTGCGTTAGTGACTTCTATATCACTTCAGCAGTTATTAAATGCGGAAGATTTACCTTTTGCATGGGATTGGCGCCAAACTTTTCTGCATAAATCCCCAAGCGCCGAAGAAGGCCGTTGGCATTAGGAGCCAGGTGAATAGCTGCACCCGTTTCCGTTGCTAACTGGGATTGCTCAAAAATCTACGAACATCATAAGTACTATAACATGAATTGCTCGACTGAGTGAGTACCTGAACATTGTGTCCTTGATTGCGAAGGGCAATGGCGGCTGTCAATCCACCGATTCCAGCTCCAACCACCAATATCTCCAAGGGTCTATTGGCCACGCCATTGGTACCAGTCTTGATGGAGTCAATCATGGTAAGGAACTTCTGTCTGAAAATCAATATGAATAGCGTAACTCTGATGTTTACTTGTCTGTACGCATTTATGCATGGGGAGAAGTTGGGGTAGACGGAGAAAACGACTTAGGGTTAATCTCCCCCACAAGCCGAAACCTTTCGGCTCCACGTCTTTAGGTGGTCGCCGCCGAGAGCCGAATGGGAGAATCTCCGATGAAGTGTGTAGAGGTCTGCAAACCTGTTGCCACATATGTAACCGAGGCCTGTTGCATACAGAATCTGAGGACTTGGTTCGGAAGTGTGGGACAAACCAACTGTTAGTAATGGAGGCGCCCACGTTTTTGAATGTCTACTACCTACCTGCGATGCGCAATCGTCTATCATTTTCCCCATGGAACACCTGTACAAATTTCTTCTTGTAACTATCGATTCAATCAAATCGTGGCTAGCTTACAGACAAGTACCGATGAGCTCGCCAGAGTTCCCCTCATAATCAACAATGAAGACATCTCCACACCCGAACAATTTGATGTACTCTCTCCCAATACTGGAAAAACTCTCTGGTCATGCTCAAGCGTCACACGGCCGATAGTAAACGATGTTGCTGTATCCGCTTCACGAGCTTTCCCAGCATGATCTGCAACCAAGCCTGCTGTCCGTCGAAGTATTTTCATGCGAGGTGCCGACCTCCTGGAGCAATGCGCGGCAGAGTTCTAAGATGTGATGTCGAATGAGATGGGAGCAGTAGAGCCATTCCTTACGCTCAATGAGATCTTGCAACAGAGATAATACGAGATGTAGCAGTTCGTATTACTGGAGCACTGAGTGGGCACGCTCCTATCTGCGAGGGAGAAAATTATGCAATAGTGCAGCGTGAGAGCCGTATGGAGTGGTCCTAGGAATTGCACCGTGGTAGATTCAACTGATCCTGTATAATTTTGTCAATTTTGCTAATGAGTGACTGATTTTTAGGAACTCTCCATCTATCCTCGGCTTTCGAGCGGTGATATATGCACTAGGAGCTGGAAATACAAGCATCCTCAAAGGAAGCGAGGTCTCGCCACGCTGCTTCTGGCTTATTGGATCCATTTTCCGAGAGGCCGGTCTTCCCGATGGATGCTTGAACATCATTTATCATCGCCCAGAAGACGCGGCAGAAATCATGGCATCCCTAATCGAGCATCCAGCTGTACGAAAAGTGAATTTCACAGGCAGTACAGCCGTAGGTCGGGTTATTTCTGCAACGGCGGGTAAAAATCTCAAGCCCGTGTTGATGGAGTTGGGTGGCAAGGCTAGTGCTATTATCTGCGGAGATGCTGATTTGCACTTGGCGGCAAAACAATGCGCGGTTGGCGCATTTCTGAATGTGAGGCATCTCCCTCACCAGGCTTTGCTTCAGCTGATAGTTGGATGAATCACGAAGTCGGGGCAAATCTGCATGTCCACGGAGCGCATAATCGTCCACCAAGCGGTAATTTCTCGGTTTAGTGAACTGCTGAAAGCTGCAATAAGTGAAGTCCACGGCTCAGAAGGCACGCCTCATACAGTCGCCCAGGCGGTCTCAGTTGCCAGAAACCGACAGCTAGTTAAAGACGCCGTCTCCAAAGGTGCAACTGTCATTTACGGGGGTCACGATGTAAATAGCGACAATATTAGATTACCTGCCACAGTTGTTCAAGGAGTAGCTCCCGGCATGGGCCTATTTCAGACAGAGAGCTCCGGTCCTACAGTCAGCTTGATCGCATGCGAGAGTGACGAGCAGGCAATTGCCATCGCGAACGATACCGAGTACGGACTGACTGCAGCAGTCTTCACACACAATATTGGAAAAGCACTCTCATTAGCACAACAGATTAGAGCTGGTGCGGTACATATCAACAGCATGACGGTGCATGATGAGGCTGTACTTCCTCATGGGGGAGTCAAGGACAGTGGGTGAGGCCGGTTTAATGCCGATGCAGGATTGGCTGAATTCTTGACTACTAAGACTGTCACAATCAATGCAGGACAATCGCACTGAAGTCACACTTCTGTAGACTGTGTTAATATAGAATGTACTTGGAAATTGAAGAAAATCTATGAAAGTGATAGAATATCCCTGGTCGGTGATTAGCGGGCTTTAGGGCTTCTGCTTATCATGCTTATCGGCTGTAACGTGCTTATGCTGCATGCTCTAACTGTAATAGGCTTGGTGTGCTTACTCTACAGCCATATGTCGCTATACTATTTTGGGTTCAAGGACAATAACTTCACCACGTTATGAAGGAGTATAAGTAATGTCAAACCCCTTGAAAGTCGCAGTTCTTCTGGCCAGTGTCAGCCCAATCAGTGCAAAATATTCAATACCCAAATATGGCTAACAACGCAATCAATATTGCCCTGCTGGGTTCTACAGGATTAGTGGTGAGCTACATGCTATATCTGCTTATGTATATTGAGCTTCAAGTTGACATAATTTATTCTCTTGAACATAGGGCTCACACTTCCTAGCAAATCTCCTGGGCCACAAATCCATATCCCGGATCGACACAATCTCACGCCGCGCACCAGCCAGCTCAACCACCAACCCTAAACTAACCCCCATCATCGAAACCGACACATCCCGCTGGGCCAGCCGCATATCCCAACTCTCTCCACCACCGGCCATTCTCTTCTCCAGCCTAGGCACAACACGCAGGCAAGCTGGCGGTCTTGAAAATCAGTATGAACTTGAACTCAGCACAAACATCGAATGCGCCAAAGCCGCTCGCGACGCAGGCGCAAAGGTTTACGTGCTTGTTTCGAGCGGGAGCGCAAATCCGTCTTCCGTGATACCATATCTCAAACTAAAAGGGGAGATTGAAGAAGCCGTTAAAGAGCTGGGGTTTGAGCATACTGTTTTCTTAAGGCCGGGTGTGATTACAGGTCAGAGGGACCAGAGTCGTCCGCTTGAGGCTGTGGCACGGTTTGTCGCGAGTACGGTGGGGAGAATTCATTCTTCACTCAAAGATGGGTGGGCGCAGGATGCGGATGATATTGCTAAGGCAGGTATAAATGCTGGGCTGAAGGCTCTTGCTGGGGAGGCTCCGCCGGGAAGTGAGAAGGTTTGGGTTATTGAGCAGGGTGAGATTGCCCGTTTGGTGCGCGAGGATTGATCATGCATATATTTTTGTTTCATTCTTCCTCCCTCGACAGCAGTGTATATTATGCATTTCGCGGTAGCTTATTCAGTTGTTTGATTTCCTCGCATTATCTGACTGAATGTTATCCTTGAGCCGTACACTTATTTATTTACAAAGAACGTAAAAATTTAAGCGATACATACGCACATGGAAATAATGCGATTCGTGACGATGTATCTTCACCAATCCCAACATGAAAGTAGAACAAACGCCGATTTCATGCAAAGTACATTTATCTAACTCATTTATTTATCCTGATTCACAACCTTGCCTTTCCTCGTCAACCCCTTCGCACTCGCAGGCCTATCCACACCACTCTCCGGCGGATCCTGGGACGGATCACGAGTCTTATTCACCTCCCTATTCCCAGGACTCACGTCCAGCGGATTACTTGTATCCTTTCTGGCTTCAGACTCTCGACCAGCAGCCTCAAGCTCATTTTCTGGGGCGGTGTTTTTCGGATCAAACGCGGCGTCGTGGCTGGCTACCTCGTCGTCCGTGCCGGTGCCCGTACCCTCTGATCGCGAAGGGTTGAGGGCGTCTCGATTGATGAGACGATCTGCGTTTTGTTCATGTTGGGCTGTCCAAAGATTGGGCGCTGTCGAGATTTTGCGGTGGGTTTGTATGAATTGGGATCCAGCTGTTTGAGCGTATGTGACTGCAGCGTTTTGGTTTGTCAAGGCACGTTCGACGAGAACTTTGGCGTTGCTGACCCGGACTGTTTGACGGAGTGCGGTATGCATGATGGCTCAAATGATTATTATTATGTGTGATATGTTAGGAAGGATGGCTCAATGATGTTGTTTTCGACGTTTTATGAGAGAAGATGACGATCGAGCATGAATTACTACCATGGCGTAACTGTCATGATGACGTCATACTTCATAGATAGAAGCTACCTGACACCCGAAAATTCAGGCTTCAAGGCTTGGCATCTGTGTATCATATTTCTTGGCGCGCTAGTACAAAATAGGAACTAAGCTTAAAGAAGGCAATTGTAGGAGGCTCAACTGAATTGTACGTATGTATACAGTACGTGGCCAGACAAGCAGTGGTAATTCATACTTCACAGTTTATTAGTATAGTGCAGCCAGTCCTCGCTATCATATTTCGAGTAATAGTCCAGTCAATAGCTTGAGTACCCAATTAAAGGAAGGGTGCATTCGAAGGCTTGCTCGCTTCGCTTTTCTGCGATATCTGCGGATGAATGCTTTTGAGAAACAATAATCAATCCAATATAGATTGCTTACTTGCCACGTCACTCTATTGAGGACACATAGTTTTGCGTAGTCAAAATGAGGCTGGACAACACATGAAAAATGCCCTTTCATCGCGAGGCACGACTGTCAGATGGTTAGTACGCGTAAAGCATAGGTCCATGCGCATAGAGACACACGCGTCTAATTAATGTGCGTTCCGCGATCGCTATGCGCAATGCTGTTGATTAGAACTCGCCTGCAGCTACACAGCCTGATAATCGGTGACAACTCAGATTCCGGCCTCTCAACAATGCAGTAGATGACAATCATGTGCTTGCTAGTTGCTGCACAACAACAACCCTTGTATTGTTCGCAGATAAACAGCCATGGCGAGATTTTCGCGTCACGTAGTCAATGCAAGCCGAGTAAAGTCTGATGCATGATCGAGGCTGCGCCCTGCAGGTGAGATCGTAGCGAAGGCCGTGTCGGTGACACGTAAGTCCAATCTCATAGCATTCATATATCAGCCTCCCTGGATAGCACAGACCTGGTGTGTAAACAAAAGATGAGCCAATGAATAACATCAATTGACAAGGGGCGGTGAAGTAGTCCGAGCACCTAGACAAGCTCATTAAATCATGGTGATTCAGTGCATCTCAAAACAACTTTTACAAACCCAGGTGATTTAGAAGCTTGTATACCCTAAATTAGCGCAAACCATGGAGCTAGTTCATTGGATGGGGCGAAAGCATGCATGCAGCATGGGTTGAAAACCAATCCCTGGCCATACAACGCTGAAAATGCAAATGCACTAGCACCATAATACAAAGGGAGCTCTGTTATGTGACCTTATTTGTCCCTTGTACTCGTCTAGTATGCGGAAGTGCGGGAAGTCCCGTCATGCTTTGATCACGAGAGTCAAAGATATCCGGTTGTTTGGGAGAGATGCAAGTGGAGTCGAAATTCAAATCTGACGTTCTTGATATTGGTCAGATTTGACATGAAGAGATCCGTACAGTCAATGATTCAGATACTGTCTTAATGCACCGAGCAAGTCAAGCACAGAGTGCAAGCCCTTTTCCAAAGCGCAAGATGCAGTAAATCTGCGCCAAAAATGCAAATTTGAGAAAACCGGAAGGTCGTAACCCCGGCTGTTGTGGCAAATTGACGAATGTGGCACACTGAGAGTGGAGTGTCTGTCCTCACTTGCAGATCCGTGAATTTGTCTTTTTCGCGAATTGAAGATCTCGCCTTACATGGGTAGACAAGAGTTTGGCCAATGAAAAAAACCTCATCGTAATCTCGGGCTTGGAACAGCCCTAGCTATGTGATGATTGAGACAATAGCAGCCATAGATTTGATAAGAAATTGGCGTAATCACAAGGAGCGGGGACAGAACTTTTGCTCCGAAACACAGCATGAGGTGGCAGGCCCTTCCTCCTCGACCTACACGACAGGTATGGAGAGACCCAATTTTCGCCGCATCCGACGGAGGGAAGACACATCTGAGAAGTTTGCAACCATGTGTCCTGGACCAGACGTAACCTGCCACGTCAGAGAACATGGAAGCTGTAATGCAGTTGCATATGAATAAACGCCATATCATGACTGAAAGGGAGGATGACCGCATAGACCCGAGTCATCCGGTTTCCTAAGCAAGAAGTAAGACCGTGCACCTGAACAAAAGTCAATGCGGGACAATTTCAGTGCATCTGTCGCTGATCAGCTGAAAGACTTCGCCTGCCACGTCTGGATATGGATATTCCAGGGGTCCATCATTGGCCATTGATCAAAGGTGGCACGAAGTGAAGAGCGAAGTTGAGTCACAAAGTCAAAAGTTGTACCGAAATAAAAGGAGACTAATGCGATGGACAGGGTGTGACCTCGGATGGGATGGCAAGCAATTGCTGCTAATGATGACCACATAGTACGGGCACGTCGTTCATCACCATCGTTGATTGGAGGTATATGCAATAGCTATCACTTTATTCTGAACGCAGATCGTAAACATGGGCCGAAAGAGGCCGGTGTTGATATTCACGACCGAGCAAGTTTGTTACGCGTTTTGGCAGTAGTCGTCAGATTCATTGGAAACGAGCTTCCAAGTGTCAACGGGAGCTAAGCCCTAGTCTGCAATCTGCAGGCGTTATACAGTACAGTTGCCTCTTTGGGCAGGAGGCAACTCGAGTAAGAAGCTCTAGAGAAGAGCGGTGGGGCCTTGCTCTGTCTGCATGTTTGCGTAACGTCGAAAGCATTTTCAGATAGATGCGAAGGATGGCCAGTAGCATCGTTGCCCAGTGTAGCCAATTGGTTCTCAGAGTTCACAAAGAGGAGAAGGAGGTTGGGTTGAGTCTTCTAAGGTCTTAGCGTGTGCATTGTCA
Organism: Talaromyces ruber; assembly: GCA_022813215.1. Classification (NCBI taxonomy): domain Eukaryota; kingdom Fungi; phylum Ascomycota; class Eurotiomycetes; order Eurotiales; family Trichocomaceae; genus Talaromyces; species Talaromyces ruber. The sequence continues at coordinate 123,900 of JAKLMW010000013.1, read as the reverse complement.
TGCCACCGTAGACAAGGATCGGTCGATGGCAATTATTGATTCAAAGAATCAACAAAATGCCACGCCAATTGACCCAATGGTACGACGGTCACATTAATTTCGAGAACCAAATAATTGCCGTGAACTGAGGGGTTACCAGATGAGGAGACAACGAAAGAGTGGACGAGATAGCATCCAAGGTTTCCGAACATGCATAGACTAGGCAACCGGTGAGACGACGATAACAACCTGTATACCATTCGAGGTTGAAGCTTTGTGACGCGTCCGTTATCAGTGCACTAGCTCCAAGACATGAGCAACATCCATTGCTCGATGAAGTGATAGTCATCATGCCCAACAAGAACACGGTGAACACGCGTCGGTGGAGGATGGGAAAAACAAGTAGAATCCCACACCATGTATTTTGGACCATTCTTCTGAAACATAAATATCGCAAACTGCTCCCTGGTTTTCGTGCTGACGAGGCCATCATTGAGAATCAGTCTCAGAAAACCATCAGTCAAGAATTGAATCACAAATCAAAGACCAAACCTTCCCCAAGAGTTCAGAGTTTGAGACAGCAAACCGATACTGTTTGTGTCATTATTTTTCAAAAACACTCCTTCTTGTTTCACTACGTAGGAGGCTGAAGTGTCCATTGGCAAATTGAACTTCCAAAGTCTGAAGAAACCTTGCTTAGCCTCTCCGAGTACCGAGTAAGTGAGACTGTAGACATGAAACCAGGACAGTGGCTAACCAGTAGTCAAGAAATGTGTTTCTACAACCAGAAAAAATTCGCCTGCGGGGACTGGAATTGGACAAACTTTGCCCACCAGTGCAACTATGAATACCGAACCGGCGAGACCTGTGGTATGAGACTGGTCAACTTCACAGAATATGAATCGAAGCAGTGTCGGCTCTGTGAGAAGATTGAAACCAAGTTTCGTCGCCGCAGCCAAGAGTTGGAACGATTGGACCGTTGGAGACGTGAGGGAGGAAGCCTAGTGGCAACAATGAGCCGCTCACAGCAACTAGTTAGTGAGCTTGAGAAGGAGATTTACCAGCTTCAGAACGAGCGGGATTGTAAGAGGAAGGCTCTCTCTTGAAGAATAGCGCGGTCGGCACTGGATCGTTCATTTTCAGGGGTACTGGATCCCGTGGACACTCTTACGTATGCGAGTGGTAATTGGGCGCTTTTCTGGATTGACATTGGGATTTTGTTTCGTATCTTTTCCATCGGAGTCTTTTGGGAGAGAAGCGGTTGCTCTGACGTTTTCACGTATATTGGTTGGCTAGCCCGAGCTGCTGAGGTCTAACAGTAAGACCCGAACAAGGCTTGGGTGACGGAGGATGGATATCTTCTTCTGAGGAGACTTTTTCTTGTAATACCACAATCACACAATCAGTCTTTTCCAATAAAAATCTCTTTTGTGACATGTTTGAGTCTATTTGGTGATTTCTCGTTCCCAGACTCGTTGCTCGTAAGCGCCCTCCCATCCACAAGCGGGGCGGTCAATATCGATGGCACCACAAACGTCCGACATTAAGAGGAGTCGGCGGCTAAATCCCTGAGACTAGGTTGCGAGTCCTAGGTGCTTTTTTGTTCTTCTATTCGGGGTGAACTTAAAAGCCAGCGAAGGGCGCAAACTCGAACGTAGAGTGAGTATGCAACATAACGCGGGGAAGAGAAGAGGTCGAGAGCGGGCCGTCGATGTTCGGCGGAGATGCTAACAGCATGAACACGTGAGAATCATCATTATATATCACGTGGTCGACTTCAAAGCAGCTTTTTTTTTCCACGAAATACTTTCCTTTACGTGTCTTTAATGGCTGATCGAGCCCGAAATTGCTATTGTTGTCGAACTCCAAGGTACAGGTGTCTGACTGTTTAGGCTTTTGATCCCAGACAGACATCGCAACCTCTGGATCAACATCACGGAGAATCATGGTTACTTATGAAAAGTATTCCTACATGTGTAAGAGTTAACAGATTATGGGGCTGCTATGTTATTGGAATAGCCTATGTATAGGACACGCTATCCGTTGACGTGGAACTTCCTGGCTGTGGTTGACGAGTACCGTACAGCCTGGATTTCAGGTAGGGCTACATATTACAAGGTACAGAGACCTATCGGAGATCCATGGCGCTTTTGACAGCACGTATGGACTGCCACGTCACACCTCAGCAAGTAGTGATGCTACTCTTGCCAAATTTTTCTTTACGAAATGGGCCTGCAATAGGCATCGAACAACCCTACCAGGTACGGGGAACTGCAAGCCACCATGAGGGATTTCATTTTGGGACCGAGTCAATATATCATTCGAGGTCTGGATTTCAGCCCAAAATATGGAAGAGTCTCTATTAACGACTAGCCCTCAGTCTCCTCCTCCTTGGCGAGTCCATGCTGTCTCAACAGCGCATTAATCTCATCAGCGCCCCAAAGATGGTGGTAGATTTTTCCGTCCTTGGTCTTTCCAACAGTTGCGAATTCGACTGGCAATCCGTTTTTAGTACGTCTTTTGACCTCTGAATCTGGAAAAAACTTACTTTTCTCGCTGCTTAGCTTCGTAGAGTCCATCGTTTTGCTCAAGACTTTCACAGCCAGAGCACAAGCTTCCTTGAGGTCGTACTCCTCCTTATAGTCCTGCTTCAATAGACTCTGAGCAGCTGCATTGTTGGCACCAACGCTTGTTGCTTTCCAGCCACCGTAGTTCCCACTGGGGTTGCTCTGGTACAGTTGGAATTGCCGGAGAGGGTCGTAGCCAGCATAGATGAAGGAGACACCGAACGGTCTGAGACCACCATGCTGAGTGTATCCCTGCTTCAAATCGCATAGACGACGGACGAGTTGTTCACACGGAATCTCTTCGTTGTATGTTAAAAGGTATTGTTGGGCAGCCTGGCGGGCGTAATTGATGAGAATGTTGGCATCGGCAGTCATCCCGGCGACAGCGCAGATCATGTTACTATCAGGAAGACGTGTTAATTTACATTCCAACAGTTATTTCACGCGGTCATGCTCACTCGTTAAGGATATAGAGCTTCTCTGCCGATGTGTCCTGCTCCAGAAGCTTGCTTGTCACCTTCCTCTCAGCAGCGAGAACGATTCCATCTTGGGCTAGAATGCCGAGGGCTGTGCCCGCATGAGAAATAGCCTCGAGGGCATATTCGACCTGATAAAGACGTCCTTCAGGTGAGAAGATTGTAGTCTATGCGGATTGTTATTGTCAGCTTAGTCAAAGCATCAAGGCTGGGTGAATGCTCACCCGGGAGTCGTAACGCCTGGACATTCTGAAGGTAGTAGGGGTAGACCGAGTTTAGTATAGAGTAGACTTGACGCAAGTGATTTTTTTTGGATGAGTAGAAGCTTTCCAAGATATTCCTAGAGCTGTCTTGTTCAGATGGATGAAGGGTGCGAAGGCGGTGGTGTAGCTGTCAAGCTCCCGAAAGACTAGGCAACCCGCTTGGTTGGTCGTGGTCGCCAAGCTCGGGCCACTCCGCAGATCAGCCAAAAACTTGATGATGCAAAGAACTTCTTCAACAATCTTTATACAAACACAATCTTAGGGAAAGGGTTTTTAGACATTGAAGTCGAATTATTTGTCATCTTCGCATTTCTTTGCGCCATTCAATTGACCATGTTGAAGTCGACTTATACACCTCCACCTCCACTTCCACCGGGGTGGACAGAACATAAAGCCCCATCAGGTAAGCTTGCTATCCATGATATTTCAGTCTGCCTCTCTATGGTAATTAATCTAACGGATGAGTACAGGTCATACATATTATTACAATGCAGCAACTAAGCAATCTACCTACAAACGTCCTACCGCTCCTCCCGTTTCCGCCTCCCTCTTAGATACTTCTCAGGCACAAGCTAGCTATACGCCAGAGAACCTTCCACCTTTCTCTTCGACCCCTTACGGACCTTCAGCAGGAACAAGGCAGCCGGACAGATTTGGCTCCAACAACACATTTCAGCATTATCGCACGGCACATGATGGTGGTAGAGCTCATGGAAATCGAAGGCATCGGGAACCCAATGACCGCCCCAGATCCAAACACAGTATCCCCGGATGCGTGCCGTGGCTTCTTGTGAAAACCAGATATGGACGACGCTTTGTACACAATCCAGACACAAACGAGAGTTATTGGAAGTTTCCGGAACATATCATGAAAGGTGTGGTAGAGTTTGACCGTTTGGAAATGGAAAAGAAACAGCAAGAACAACATCGCGAAGAGCAGCAAAAGGCGCTCGAAACAGGCAAGGAGGATGAAGAGGAAATTATTACTGAAGCGCAGGATATTCCTACCGCTGCCGGACCAAATCAAGAGGATAGCGATGAATACGAAGAAGTGGAGGTCACTGATGATGAAGAGGACGAGGACCAGCTCAGCAAGCGACCACGGATAGAAGGTGAAGAAGAAGATAATGACCGGCCCATGGAGTTCAATGAGGAAGACATTGAATATCAACTTACGGCCATGGGCGAGGATTACGGCTTGGATCCCGGCGAATATGGAGAGCCCGGCGAGGAAGGTTGGGAAGAAGGCGTGGAAGGACTTACACTGACCGATGAAGAAGCGACAGCTCTTTTCAGTGATCTACTCGACGATTTTCGTATCAATCCATTTACTGTGTGGGAAAAGGTTGTGGACGAAGGCCGCATTATCGAGGACACCAGATACACTGTATTATCGAGTATGAAAGCACGACGAGAAGCATTTGCAAATTGGAGCCGTCAGCGCATCCAGGAAATCAACGCGCGCAAGGAGAAGGAGGAAAAGAAAGACCCGCGCATCAAATATATCGCCTTTCTTCAGGAATATGCTACGCCAAAACTATACTGGCCGGAATTCAAGCGGAAATATCGAAAAGAGGATGAGATGAAAAATACTCGGATGTCGGACAAAGATCGTGAGAAACTTTATCGAGACCATATCGCGCGTCTCAAACTGAGCGAGAGCACCCGGAAATCAGATCTATCTACACTACTCAAGTCGATTCCTCCGCAGGATCTGAACAATTCTTCGAATATCGAAGCTCTTCCTCCTGCGATATTGACCGACATACGCTATATTTCCTTGCCACCGAAGGTCCGCGATCCATTGATAGAATCATATATTTCCAACCTACCACCCGCTCCCAAAGAAGAAGCCGCTGCTCTCTCAGCCCAGGAACAGCAAGAACGGGAGCAGAAACGCCTTGAACGAGATCGAAGGAAAAAAGCTTTGGCTGAGAGAGAACGCCGAGTCGAAGAAGAGAAACGGCGTTTGAAGGGCGGTTTGCTTCATGGCAAGAGGCTTTTGAGAGAGGAAGCTGCTGAAATAGAAGAAGCTATGCAAATTAGGGGCAAGGAAAGCTTAAAGGGTTATTTTGAGAATGGCGGGGATGAAGCTATGGATAAGACGGACTAGAAATAGAATATCTACTGTCGCACATTATACGATTTTCATGCCTACAACGAACTGCCTGTCCATCATAATTGACCTTTGAAGGTAAAAGAACGTATCTAGTAGATCTGACACCTTCCTCGGAGGATTGTCACATAAATTTCATTTAATTCTTTAGGTGGTGGACTACCGAAATCTCCAATCGTCCCAATCCTCATCATCGTCGTCATCCTCACTTCCTTCGCCGTCCTGCAACGAAGTTTCTTGAGCATCAACCACTACACCATTACTCTCCACTATATTCTGTGCCCTTAGCTCTTCTCTTTTCGCTTTTAACCTTTTCACCCGCTCTTCCAATTGTTCCATTTCCTCAAACTCTTCCTCCAAATGTCGGGCTGCGTCTTCTTTTTCTCCTTCAATGTCTTCTTCGCGTACCCTGGCTTGCTCTTCTTTTTGCTTTTGTTGTTGAGCAGCGAGCTCGTTGGCCGTTACGGGTGCTGCTGAGATTGTAACTGCTGATGATGCTGCTGCGACAGCGGCTGAGGTTGGCGCGGCGCGCGTAGGCGCAACGACTTCTCGTTCAAAAGCTGCCCATTCGTTTTCGTCGATATTCTGCTCGGAAATGGATATTTGTGCTACGTTGGATATTGTCGGCGTTTGTTGCTGTGAGAGCACATCGTCGAGAAGATGAGGTCCTGCCTCCTCGCCTTGCGAACCTTCTCCTTCATCTTCCTCAGCTACTTCCTGATCAGAGTTCACTGACACGGGGCGTTCGTCGTCATCTTTGATATAGGACGGTGTTGTAGGCCGAGATTTTTTGTGGGCGGGCTGAATAGTATCAGGTTCTTCGATCTTGCGCTTTTTTGTGACCCTTCCAGTGCTTCCAGATTGCGCAGAGGATCCTCGGGAGGCGAGCTCACTTCGGAGCATAGATCTGATATCGGCCATTTCGTAGACCACTTGTGAAATCTTAACTTGTAGTAGTAGTGCGCAATGGTAGAAGTATGTGACTTGACTGAGAAATGAGCTGCGAAAAGCTCTATGACGAGATGTGGCGCGTGCAAGGAGAATTGTGGCCGTGCAGTTTCTCCGCATTCTGAGATGTCACGTGCCCCAGCGCTAGTCTGTGTTCATATCTTCGCGCTTGCTAATCAGGTTCCGACACCTTCCAACTTTCTTCCGTCACGACTCACCCCATTCCATCACGCCACCCTCAGCACTGCTAAGATTCACGACATTAACACACTATCGTGCACTACTCATACTATTTTGCGCTATAACAAAGCAGTTACTGGCTCTATTAGGGCAGCGGAACATACGAAGCGATAATCCCACCAAAAGTGCCAAGACTTGATTGCGCGACAATACAAGGCGCCCAGGGCAGATCGCATTACACTACGCGTGGTATCGAACAACAAACAGGTGTGACTCAGTAGTTTTCTGGGGCTGGATGTACATTTTACACCCTAGGATTGTGGCTCGTATTGTTTAGCCATTTGATGTCGTAGAGGCACTGGATCAGCTGTGGTGTTTGAGCTATTAGGGCTGTCAAGGACGTCTTATTATACGTAGAAATTTCCCTTATTCCTCTTTCAAAGGATACATAATCATGGCCGGTAAGCATGACCACTCAATGGCTTCGTTGCCAATTACTGCCAGAAAGCAAACACATCATCGAAGAGAACATGTGGTCTTGTCGCGTTCACGAACTTTTGCTGACAACCATTTGCAAACAGATGAACCGAGAAGATCGGGCCGAGCCACCAAGGGCCAACACAAGAATTTGGAGCTGGTACAAGAAATCCCTTCGAAGAAAGGCAGAGCGAAGAGCCAGTCCAAGGAGAAGTCTGCGAAATTATCTGCCGAACCCACTCCGACTCCTAGCGAACAAAATGAAGAAGAAATCATTCGATGCATCTGTGGTGAATATGAGGAGGAAGAGGATATTGAGCGAGACATGATCTGCTGCGATCAGTGCTCGGCATGGCAACACAATGACTGCATGGGCTTGACCTTTGCCAAAGGCGAGGAGCCTGAGGAATACTTTTGTGAACAATGCAAACCCGAAAATCACAAAGAGCTTTTGGAGAAGATGGCAAGAGGCGAAAAGCCATGGGAGGAAGTTGCCCGACGACGACAGCAGGAGATTGAGGAAAAGAAGGCCGCCAAACGGAAAAAGGGGAAGAAGGGTAAAAAGGGTGGTGCGAGACCTAGCGATATTAAGGCTGAGACTAGTGCACCATCAACTCCTGCTGCTTCGGAAACCCCTGCGGCGCCGTCTGTATCCAGGCTTTCGGTCGAAGCCAAGACTCCTGCTCCTGCCTTCAGCGAAACAACCACAGATACCAAAGTTGTCAGTACCCAAAAGCGAAAATTTGACGAACACCAGGAGCCCTCAACGCCCGATGCTGTAAGTACCCCGGATTCCCAAACACAATACATACCCCAGTCGCTAATACACATGTACAGGGCCCAAAACAAAAACAGCAACGTTTATCAGAGCCGCGGAAATCTGTTGACAAAACGATCAAAGCATCCCCTGCAGAGTCACAAAAACCTATTATAGCCGACTCGCTGGCCGGGATAGCTGAGAAGCCCGAAGATATAAGCAGTGCAGCTCGCCGAAAGGTCGCGGAACATCTAATTGGCTTTTTCAAAGAGCAAGTAGCCTCCGCACAAAAGCAGGGCGTTTATGATCTACCACCCGAAAAGACAGACGAAGATGTGGCCCGGTCTCTTGGTCTATCTGTTGAACATGCAATGCATGCAGTTATATGCGGTGGATCTGGAGAGCCGAATGAAGCCTACAGAAATCAGTTACGCGCAATCACGTTCAATCTGAAAAACAACTCTTCACTACGTGATCGATTACTGAATGGGAGTCTGGCTCCTGCTAATCTCGCCACAATGACTTCTCAAGATATGGCTAGCGAGGAGCAACAGCAGAAAGATGCAGAGATCAAAAGAGCAGCAGAGAAACAGCATATCATCATGCAGGACCAAGGACCACGCATTAGACGTACACATAAGGGTGAAGAGGTCATTGACGGTGATGGCCAAGCAGGTACATCAGAATCGATATTTTCGTCAACTGCGGTTCGTCGTCCAACTCTGGACGCCGAGTCATCTATCCCTGAAAGCCCGACAGGCGCAAAGAACCCACAACCAGCGGAATCAGCACCAAAGCCTTCGGTTGAAACACATGCCGCAGCGAATGGCGATGCTATTCGTTCCCATTCTCCTGGATTCTCGACTCAAGATGGCCTCTTTCCGGAGGTGCCTGCCCATCTACACCAACCAATCCCTGTGGGTGGCAAGGTCCAGGCTGATGAAGAGATTGACAATCTCCTCAAAGATGAGGACGTGGAATCTCCTCCTTACTCACCTAAAGACCTTCAGGCTGGAGGCGATATTTGGTTTGGTAAGATTGGCATGAGCGCTATAGCAGAGTTCAGGACGACTGGTAGACATATTGCTGGCGCCGATCTCAGTGACAAGATACCATGGAGCCAGCTAGCACCTTCGTCCCTTGTGGTCGACGGCAGAATTGATATCGAGCTTGCCAGCAAGTACCTTTGTGGATTACGATTCAGCAATTCTACAAATGTAACAGTCTTAGCGCTAGCCGCTCCTCACCAGCCAAGTGAGCGTGCAGGTTTTGACAAGCTCTTCAATTATTTCACAGAGCGGAAACGGTACGGCGTGGTGGGCAAGCATCCGTTAGCAGCAGTCAAAGACGTCTATGTGATTCCAGTTGATGCCGGGGCGAGCCCTAAACCCGAGTTCATTCAATTGCTGGAGAACAATACCCTCGAAGACCCGACACCGGACCCAGTGCTGCTCATGGTCTTTGTCGTCAAAATCAAGGACTCTACGCCCTCTGAACAAGCTACGCCTTACCACAACGGCCAGGCAGCACCCCCGGTCGTTGCTAGCCCTTTAGGAACTACACCATTCACTCAGAATCTTCAGCAGCAGCAGCATTTCGCTTCTCCTACCCCAGCGTCACGGCAGGGCTCGCAGGTGACTCCATCAGGCCCGGCTGGATCGCCACCCTTGAATGGCAATGGCCACCCAGCTCCTCAATTCCCTCCACATCACGGGCAAGCCCACATTGAACCGCAACAGCAGATGCGAGTGCCAGCGGGTTTTCCACCACAGCAACCTCCGCTGATTGGACCTGCGGCTGCAGCTCATGTGCTCGGTCCTCAGGCAAATGCGCCAGCGATTCAAGAACTTTTGCTCAAGGCGCCCGCGGCAGAAATTGCGCAGTTGAACATTGTCAGGGAGATTCTCGCACGGAATCCAGCGGCTGCCAATGACTACCCGCTTTTGATGAGTTCGATTCAGCAGTATTCTGAAGCGGCCAGGAACGGTCAAGCACCTGCATCGTAGATGTCGCGATGCAGTGCTATGTCCAAACAGTCACCAGAAAAGCCCGTCTCCAGACGAGCTTGAATGAATGGTTTTAGTCTTTTTATGTGCTAGCGATGGATCCTGAGTCTGATATCCCGAACCCCGTTTTATCAACTTTTCCTTACGTCCAGATTTTGGCTTTCTTCACCATGATGTACATTCCATGTTTGTTTTTAATTTTGTTGCGATGTCTACATGGCGTTGCTAAGGAGGTCACTCAGGTCATGGGAAATGTGTATAACATTGCAATTATGTTTTCTACCAGTTGTAACTACACGAAGTGAATTGACCTTTGTCAGATGTAGACAAAAGCACGAAATGAATAGGGTACTTGACATTTATCTGCGAAACGCCTGCGCTATGCAATTGTAGGAGCCGTTTGAAGTAGGCATGTAATCATAAAATTTAAAGGAAATATTACCATCTGCCACCACCTCCTCCATAACCACCACCCCGTTTCCTATACCCCCCTCCTCCTCCACCACCACCACCAGACCGTCCATATCCTCTCCCACCACCACCCCGTCCACCCCAACCGCCCTCATCACCATACCCATCATCATGCCTGACCGGCGGCGGCCTTCCCTTCAACTCCTCACTGAGTTTCTTATACGTCTTGCGCATATCCGAATACCCCATATGCATCTTCCCATAAAAGTGATCCGCAAGGCGCCGATCATTATCCAGACGACTGAGGTAAGCGCCGCAAACGTCGCATACCTGCAGTTTCTGGTGTCCTGAGGGTCCCGAGGTGTCTGACAAGTTTTTAAGTTCGCGCTCGCAGGTTTCCTTTTGGTGCTTTGCGGAGCGGACTTTGAAGAGCTCAGACATGGCGAGGGAGACGGAGCCCATTTCGCCGAGGACGGAGACTTCGAGGAGGCCTGAGTTGATGGTTTTGGTGAGTTCGGAGATTTGTTTCAACTGACCAACAGAAGTTAGCAATGAGTATAAAATGCACAGTGTGGGTTTTGTTGACGTACCAGGTTATTAGTCTGCCGAATCTCATCGGGCGTCTTCTCCAGCCGTCGCTGCGCAGAATCAATGCGTCGATCGCATTCATCAATGTACTTTTGCATATCGCGCATATAGTCGTACTCGAACCCCCACTTCGCCTTGTCGCTGGCTGATGCAGCCTCGTATTCTGCTTTGAGCCCTTCGCTGTGGACTTTGGGGCATGGGCCCAAGTCTTGTTTGGTGTTGGTAAATTGGTCGTGCGGACAAGTGCCGACGAGGTATGAGCGGCAGACTTTGGGGTCGGTAATGGTGAGTTGGGCGTTGCGGGAGGCTGCGCCGCCCATGAGCTGGTCGGCTGTTGGTATTATTAGCATGGGCCTCGTGAAAGAGTGAAGAGGATTATGCTTTGAGTAAACCTACCTCCCATGAGCTGTTCCAACAGCTTCCTCTGCTCTGCTGCCATCTTGAAGCAGGCCGGTGGCAAGTATTTAACGTAATATTATGTATGGCTGACACAAGCGATCTCTTTGGCGATGAGATCTCCCAGCTTCTTGCGAGTAAAGGGGTGGTCGGAGCTGTATTGACTGAGAGAGTATGAAAGAAGCCGGTGAGTCTCTCTCAATACTTTTTGACGCTAGTGCCGGCCAACCTGAAGTGGCCAATGAGAAGCTCCGTACAGCTGTCTGCCGATATTCAGTGGTTGCTTCCTGTCGTATGTAAGTATCATGTTTTAATAATTTGAAATAATGATTCTGGCTTGAACGATGAAGAGACATTATAAGTTGCAAACACGAAGCATGACTCCTCAAGTTGTAGGTTGTAAACATAGAAAGTGCCTTGGCTGCCCTGGTGGATCTCCATTAGTAGACGATCCAAGCATATCTGACCCTTAACATTCAATGTTGACAACATCGCAAGGCCGTCCAAGATCGTGGACAATTGGCTTGCTACCATCGATGCTAAATTACCTATAATAACGCGGTCGCATCGCTGGTCATATAATGTCGGAATGAAGAGTCCTTTCCTTTCGCTCGCCGCCCTCGCGGCGTTCGTGGCCTCTGGTCTAGGAGCAACCGACTACCACGAACGACTCACTTTACAACCACTCCCGACCTCATCGCTCCTCGCTTCATTCAATTTCCGCAGTAACTCGTCTATTTCAGCTTTTTATAATCAGCATTTCCGCTATTTTCCGCGATCTTTGGGTCAGATTCTGCAGCATACAAATACCAAGGAGCTGCATATCCGCTTCACGACTGGCCGATGGGACGATGAGAGTTGGGGCGCTAGGCCGTCGGAGGGATACAAGGAGGGCGCTACTGGTGTAGAATTGTGGGCATGGATTGACTCTGAGTCTCAGGAAGAGTGTGTACTTTCTTGAATTGTATGGAGGCGAGGACTAATTGTTGATCGTGCAGAGCGTTCGCACATTGGATATCCCTGACCCAATCCCTCTCCGGCCTGTTCTGCGCTTCTATGAACTTTATCGATTCCACACGTACGACAAGCCCAGTCGTCTCTTTTGAGCCTCTGGGTGATCATTCATCGGATCAACTACATCTCCTCCATGGAACACTACCCGGCGAGGTAGTTTGTACGGAAAATCTCACGCCTTTCCTGAAAATGCTTCCATGCAAAGGAAAGGCAGGTGTTTCGAGCCTGTTTGATGGACATAAACTATTTGATGCTTCCTGGCAGAGCATGTCCATCGACGTTAGACCGATTTGTCCTTTCCCGGAGGGCGAATGTTTGATTGAAATAGAACAGAGTGTTGATATGGTTTTAGATATCGATCGGTCCAAACGTCCTCGTGGTATGTATTGTCCCTCAAAGCAGGTGGTCATAGCTGACATACTCAGACAATCCCATCCCACGACCTGTTCCAAATGAAGAACTGGTCTGCGACCCTTCAAAACCTTACAACACCGACGATACTTGCTATCCCTTGGAGATAAAGTCCGAAGTCGGATGGACGCTTTCCGAGATTTTCGGCCGCCCCATCAAGGGACATTGCCCTTTGACAGATGAAGTTGGGCCTGGTGCTCAAACGGTGTGTTTGAATGTGCCGGATAGTCGGACTGTTTTGGCGACTGCCGGTGCAACCGAAACGAAAGACGGCAGGGGCTTTTCTCGATGCTATACCCTATCGTCATCAACTGATTTTGACATTGTGGTGCCGGAAGAGGAAGTCAAGATTCCGGTCCCGCTGCAACAAGGAGTGCTGCATACTGAAAGAACTATTATCGGACATGGACAGGAACGCGGTGGCCTGCGCGCGATTTTTAGGAACCCGTCAACATTTGGAAGCGTGGATTTCATTTACTTTGAATCTCTACCTTGGTTCATGCGTCCATATTTACATACTCTACAGGCTACCGTTGTCGGCAACGACGGTATCTCACGACAACTCCCCTTTTCAGAAATCATCAAAGGCATATACTACCGCCCTGCTATCGACCGACAGAAAGGCACTCAGCTTGAACTGGTTCTCTCAGTCCCTGCAGACTCGACCGTCACACTCATTTACGACATCGAAAAGGCCATTCTACGATACACCGAGTATCCTCCCGACGCCAACCGCGGATTCAACGTAGCACCGGCGGTTATTAGAATCCTAGACCAAGAGAAGCGCTCTCCAGTCTATCTTCGTACCACGGGACTGCTCTTGTCTCTCCCGACACCAGATTTCAGCATGCCGTACAACGTCATCATCTTGACGAGCACTGTGATGGCCTTGGGGTTTGGAAGTATTTTCAACCTGCTAGTTCGCCGCTTTGTGCCTGCAGATGAGCCGGCGTTGCGGTCTTTGAGCTTGAAGGCTCGTTTGGCCAGCAGATTGGTGACGATACGTGATCGCTTCAAAAGCAAGACCTCGAAGATGAAGAAAAGTGATTGAAATAAATTGATTTGGATATCAATCGGGCCAATACCCTTCTTAATTGTACAAGGTGCTAATACATTTTCATTTCGTAAACCTATCAAACTCAGTTAATACACTCTTCATAATACCTTTTAGAGGGGAGACATACTGATCAACAATCCCCTTAATCACCGAATGACCAGGCATATCCGGCCCTCCAGGTTTCCTCTGCATAAAACTATGATCCTCCGTCTCGCACGTCTCCGCCACGCCACTCTTTTTCAAGTTCTCATCCACAAATCCACCGGACTCCGCAACGCGTTGCTTTGTATGCGCCGCCGCCGCACCCTTTTGCTCTGATAAACCCAAAAATCCGCCAATGGAGGCTGCCGGGTTGGGGATCGCGGTGTGTCCGGGGCCTTGGGAGCTACTTGCGCTGTCAGCGGCAGGACCGCCAGATTGCTTTGGGTCTTGGGAGCCGGTTTCTGAGCCGGTGTTGACGTTGTTGGCTGGTGTGGACACGGCGCTGGCGCCGCCTTGGACTTGAGTTTTTGAGTTTCGGTCTTCGTGGGCGCCCATTCTGATTGAATTTATGGCTTCTATAGAATGTGGGTGAAGATGGAAATTGGGTAGTATGCGTATGTATTGAGCAGTTATCAATCGAATTCACACGCATAGAAAGAGAAGGGAGGCCGAATATATAGGAAACCCGGTGTTGTACGCTGGATCAGCGATGATATCACAGTGACCACATTGCCCAACCAGCGTCTTGCATTCTGCCTAAATAGACGCCCTTGCTAAGTGGACGAACTGTTGATTTATCGTTGCTTCTTTAAGCAGATAATCCTGAATTGGTGCTATTGTAGGTACGATGTCGTCATACAGCACTAGGGTTATAACCCGTTTTACAGGATGCATCTCAATGGATCATTGAACAATTACGCCGCGGTGTCAGTAGACCTCATTCAAATGCGTTGAGTGTTCGTATGCATGCTGATTGCTAATGTGATTTACGTCTTTATATATTTATAATACATACTTTTCAATCAAATGGAGAAGGGTATCGATTCATAGTGCCTCACTAGCATCAACTTGCTCTGCCCAGGTCCCTTCTGCCGGCGACAAAGGCGAGCCAGGAGAAGCAATTTTCTCCGCTGCTGGTATCGAGAGCTTGTCGGCCGTAGGAATCCCATCTGTTGGTGCAGCTTCTTTGGTTGCCGGTTTGCCAGGTAGAGATGGAAACTCGCTCTCATTGCTGATTCCCGGCGCAGACTGAAGCGTAGTACGGTCTTGAGTATTCGCAAAACCACCTCGACCACCTCGTCCGGCACCGCCGCGTCCTCGACCACGACCACCTCTGCCCCGGCCTCCTCGGCCACGATATTCAGAACTCTCATCAAAAGCTTCTGTACTGTCGACTTGTTGATCCCGTCGCACATACCCAGAAACAGCACCATGCATTCCACGACGAAACTGACTACCCCGGTCTCGACGACCATTATAATCCTCCTCTTTCTTCTCTGCATCCCATTCTCTTCCAGTCTGCGCGCCAAGTTTGCGCATTCTATTCCGCTCGCGTTCGTTGTCCATTACTTTCCGATTCGCCAATTCCTGTCGCCGCTTTTCGGCGGCGATGGCTTCTCTTTGGTGGAAGGAGGCTTCGTCGGCCTCGGCGCGGGCGTGCGCCGCTGCCTTTTTGGCGGCGTTGAGTTTGGCGGCGGCCATTCTTTCTGCTAGTTCTTCTTCGGTGAGTTTGGGCTGTACGAGTTAAGTTAGCTTTATAGTCTTTTGAAAAACGTCGTGATGAGTCTTGAGGCGAACCTTTTTGATTCCACCGGTACCACTGCGGTCACCACGGACAGCCTGCACTCGGGCATTCTCCGTCTTTGCTGCTTTGCTTTCGGCGTCTTCGTCCTTCTTTTCCTCCGCTATATCATCCTTCTTTTCGGAAGTATCGACCTCACTTGGCGCCTCTATTGCCTCTGTCGCACTCTCCATTACGACAGGCTCCCTTTTCGGTCCAGTATCTGAGCTAACCCTACCGCCACGCCCCCTTCCTCGACTCCTACCCCTTCCACCATCATGTACACCTCTGTCATGCCCCCGGCCTCTCCTCGATGGGGGCGCGGGTTGTGGCGTCGCGGAATCCGTCGGCGGGTGCTGTTGCTGATGCTTCTGTTCTGCTTCGACACTCGTTTCGGTAACATGTTGAATTTCCTGATCGCCTGTGATGGGGATGATTTCATCATCGAACAGATCATCGGCACCACGGGTCTGCGCAAATTCGTCGACGCCGATAGCTTGGTCGGCCATTTTGTAGAACGTCGAATTGGACTTGATTGGTTCAGTGAGATCGCGAAGCTAGGTTGTGAGAAAAAAGCAATTTGATATGCAGGTATGGACCGCGCGGTCCGGGAGAAATGCCGTAAAATCTATGAACTGGAGCTCGAATAATAATGAGCAAGGATGGCCGTCAGGATGTAGAGGAATGCGTGTAATTACCGTCACGAAGCGGTATGCGGGGAAAAATCGCGATTCTCACAACGCGATCGCACAGCCTCTTGGGATGATACAGTAGAATTATAAAAGAGTCTCAGACCGAAGAGGTTGCAGATAAGCAAAACACAAGATGTAGGAATAAGAGTAGACGGATCTTCCTCAAGTCCGAAGGAATGAAGGGATCTTGTTCAGTTTGTTATGACGAGGCCCGCCTTGGTCTATTGATATTTCTGCCTCAGGCTGAAATCTATGGAGCGGAAGCCCTAATTTCCTCAATTTGGTAGCATATATCTACTATTCTCGAGGCAAAGGAGAAAAATTTCCTCTCCCATATGAAGTCTTGAAAGAAAGAGTTCCCCCGTCTTTGGTAGTAGTGGGTAGAAATTTTTATCAGACTGTGAAGGGGAGATATCTGGATCAATGGGATTACTAGTTCATTAAGATTCTGCAACTATCTCAGTCATTTCGATACATATAGATGAGTAATAGATATCAATGTACTTTGTCTAGATAGAAATAATTCCAAGCTGTTTGCAAAATTTGATATTGAAAGAATATTATTTGACTGAATTCCAAAATAACGTGAATTTAAAGTATGTACAAGTCGAATTGAAGCTTTGCATGGGTAATGTGAGTTGCCCCTCTGTGACTTATCGAGAAAATCAGGGTATAATTAGTTCAAAGAGCAGGGTAACCACAGCTATCGCGTATGATTGTAGTACGAAAAGATCTCCGATTTAAGCCGTTAAACCCTCGGTACGAGGTAATGAAATGGTCTCGTTCCATTTTGCGACAAGTTTCCTAGACCTCCCTCCTGAAATATTGTTAGTACACTTCCTCCGACACTTACTGAGTATGCATACGTACCAGGTAGGTTGCTGCTTCTCGATATATGGAGTCGACACTTCATTCCTATCCCCAAAAGGATTGTTTTCATCATCGTCCTCTTCAGATTCACTAGCACTTTCCAAGTCCTCGAGTTTGAAAGGTGATTTCTTGTTGTCTGTAGGAAATCCAGGTATGCTCGTGGGTCGTGCTGGGCGAGGTGGTTTGGGAGGCCCAATGGTTATGCCAGAGAAACTCTCGTCAATGCCTCGTATGTATCCCTCGTCTTCACTATCACTATCATAGTCCAGACTCTTGTCGAGCACTTCGAATGCCATCAATCCTGTGACTAGTTCCTCATTGGCGTGAATCAAACTACCGAGGAGATCCCCGCTTTCTATGTTTTGAATGTAACGCAAAATCTGTCGTCGAAGACTTTTGCATCTCTCGAATTGAGTAATGACTTCCTCATCCTCGCTTACCCTGCGCGTCTCTCGGTTGACCAATTTCAATGCATTTTGCAGATTGGTACTCGCGACCGACGACGATGCGATGGTCTGCAAGATTTCAGGCTTCTCCTTCTCCATGTTGAATGCCTTGGAACCCGTTTTTTTGTGGCCTTTCGAACTGGAAGAGCCAAATGTCGAGGAACGTTTAGACTTTTTGGACGACTTGGGGGAAGTCAATACAGTTGAAGGGCCTTCTCCAACTGAAATAGAGACCGAGTGACCCATCGGCGCCTCCGGTACTGGTGCTGCAGTTTCTCTCAGCACTTTGGCCTGAGCCTGCTGTGCTGGCTGTTTTCGTTTTGGTAATTGCCTGTAGAGTGCTGTAATACCACCCATGCCTGGAGTGTCCTTGTAGGTTACTGCCCATTGTCCGAAGAGCTGCTGACATTTTTTTCTCACTTCTGGGTCAGATACGGGATCTGTGGCGGCAATACGAAGACGTTCGAGTAATGGTTCGTCGGCGAATCCACGCAGGAATCGTTCGCCCGCATTCTGGATGAGAAAATCCAAGATTGTGAGGGCTCGGAGCTGACGGTGAAGGTTGCCGTATTTCCTGCAGTCCCATTAGAGTGAACCGCTCATCGGATAAGACATTAATGCTCACAGTTTCTTCCGCAACGCGCGACTAGCTTCGCTTGGGCCCGTCGCCTGAATCTGGATGACTTCGATCAAGTCGACAATTCCACTCGAGTCCTCGACTTCATAATGCTCGCTCGTCAGACTCTCGATCTGCACAGAAACAGCTGTGAACGGTTTCTAAATCAGATTAGCATAACTATCGTGTACGCAGGATTTCACCACTAACATCTGATCTGAACATGGCGGGACTTGGCGTTTGTTGGTATTCTGGCTGTACTCGAAATTACTGATATGACGAATATGGAAATCTGTTGTTACACTCGAGTAGCGTGCGTAAAATGGTAAGCGATAAGTCCGCAAAGAATCTTCAAAGTTTTGCTGTTGTCAGGCGACGTCGCAAAGCGCACCACAGATTAACCTTGGGTCACGACGCACAACAAAGTCGATTGTCACAAGTTTCATAAGATACGATGAGCAGCAAAGGTTCGTAGCAGAAGCCGCAGCTTTGACGAGAGTCCAAAGCGACTAGCCACGCAATGCTCGTGTATGAAGCAGAAGTTGAGCAAGTAGAGGGCTGGGAAGCGGGTGTTGACAGTCAACAATCCACTGCCGTCATTGACCCCTCCAGCCGTAGTGTTTTGCCTTGTTCGGCCTAGTGCGGGACAGTCGGGCGATGAGAGAGAGCTACCGATTGGCTCAGCAGGACTCTCAAGTCTTATTGCTTTGATTGATCTCTGCGGAGTATTAAGACTGCAAATTCGAATTGAATTATCACACTATACAACATATCTTGAAGATCATCTCTGAAACTTGTGACTCGCCTCCTCAATCTGGCATCAGCTATTGCAAATTATCGGCCGCGTCTCTCCGCAATCCTTCACCACCTTCGATATCGATCTCTTTTCTCAACAACCGCCAAGATGACCTACGAACACGAACGCCGAATCGCAGAGCTCGCAGTGCAACGGGCCTGTCTCCTCACTAAAAAAGTCTTCCACGAGAAAGCAAAAGGCACATTGGCCAAAGACGACAAATCTCCCGTCACCAAGGGCGATTTCGGCGCTCAAGCGCTAATCATACAAGCCATTGCCAAGAACTTCCCCAACGACGAGATTGTAGCAGAGGAAGAGTCAAGTGAATTAAGACACGATGCTTCCCTTAGAGCAGAGATTTGGAATTTGGTCAAGGATATTAAATTGAATGATGCGGCAAGCGATGAAGTTATCGGAGGCTCGTTAGCGAACGAAGAAGCCATGTTGGCCGTCATAGATCAGGGAAATTCACTTGGTGGAGCAACGGGTCGAATTTGGGCATTGGACCCTATTGACGGTACCAAAGGCTTCCTCCGAGGCGGCCAATATGCGGTCTGCCTAGCTTTGATAGTGGACGGTGACGTCAAGGTAGGTGTCATTGGATGCCCTAATCTTCCAATTGACGACTCTGAAGCTCTCACCACGAATATCGGTAGTGAGCAGTCCGACGAGGAGGGCAAAGGTGTTCTTTTTTCTGCTGTGCAGGGAGAGGGAGCTGTTAGCCGGCCCTTGACTAATGCTGGCCTCGCACCAAGCAAGCCTATATCCATGCGTCCAGTTCCAGATGTGTCTCAGGCTGTATTCTGTGAGGGCGTTGAGGCTGCTCACTCTAACCAGGATGACAATGCTTCAGTCGCAAAACGTCTGGGGATCACCGCGCCAAGTGTTCGCTTGGACTCTCAAGCCAAATATTGCTCGATTGCTCGCGGTGCCGGAGACATCTATCTCCGTTTGCCTATGAAGAAAGACTACCAGGAAAAAATCTGGGATCATGCTGCTGGTGACCTTCTCGTTCGCGAAGCCGGGGGCCAGGTAACTGATATCTATGGCAAGCGTCTTGACTTTACCAAGGGAAGAACCCTCAAGGACAACAAAGGCGTTGTCGCCGCTCCTGCTGCTTTGCAAGGCCAAGTCATTGACGCCGTTCAGGTTGTGCTGAACCTGAAATAGACGATCCTGTCTTTAAAACTCAAAAGTGTGATGATGATCATGATATAAAGAAACCCTAGACTAAACAAGCATACAATACAAAAGATACCTGACATAATATACATCCAAGAACAAGTAAACAGAAGAAGGCTGCACTTTGATCACTTGATCTTCTTGTTTTTGAGACGGATAGTTTCCCCGTTCACGAAGATACCCTTGCCCTTGTATGGTTCCGGTTTTCTCCACTCTCTGATCTCAGCCGCAAACTGAGTGACGATCTCCTTATCAATACTTTCGAGCAAGATACGGGTAGGTTGAGGCGTGGAAGCTTTAACGCCCTTTGGAATGGGCAACTCGATCGGGTGTGAGTATCCAACCTTCAAAGACACGAATTGTTGGCCTGGGAATTCGGCTGTCACTGTAGTCGCAGTCGATTCGATGGTTGCCCTGTAACCGACACCGACCAGACTGAGGATGCAAATGTGGCCTTCAGACACACCGAGGACGTAGTTTTGGAGGTGGGCACGTGTTGTTCCTGTAGCAATTCGTCATGTTAAAACAGTCCTTTGAAACACGACTGAGCTGAAAACATACCCCACATAGCACGCTGATGAGGGATCTCTGCATCTTGAACGGTTATCGTGGCTTTTCGTGCGGTCTGATCGTGGTTGATGTTGACAAACGGAGGGATGTTCAGCGTCAATTGTCCTAATAGAATCATCGATGAGCATGACACTCCCAACCCGGTGTCGAGATGACAAACCTAATGGACCATTGACTTCGACGGCCACCTTTGGAGCATCCTTTGCCTTTCCACGGAGATTAGTCTGTGGAAGGTCAATAAGACTCAAATTGACCTCTGGTGGTATTGACACGGGGGCACCGCCGATACGAGACCGAGCCGCGGATGTAGTCGAGAAGCATTGTGCTCTCAATGGCTGAGAAAGTGCTGGAACGAGGAATGTAGGAACCGATTTCGATCTAACAGGCTCACGTAGGAGCTGCGCCAGGCAGCGTTGTGAGGCGGCGCAAGACATGGTTGATGCCGGATGCTTTCTTGTCGGGTATTTGTTGAGCTCCGAAAATCATCTTGAAATTATTTGGCCGTGCCGTATTAGGTTAAGCGCGTCACGTGCGTGATAGTCATCTAAACATCCATTTATCAAGATTACAACTGGTCATGTTTATGTAGAGGAAAATATTTTCTGCAAAGAAATTCGAAGAAATCTGCGGTTATAGATGTCTGCACAAAGCGAGGTTGAGGTGGTGGAGGGTGTTGCTGAGGAAGTGCCTCCCCTGGCTCCTTCCTTTTTGACCTCACTTAGGTCTTATTCCATTTATAGCCACCGGCACCTTCTCAAATAGTCAGATCGAGATGGACCAAGAAGTTCACTTCTACTTGGTGGCTTATTCAATTTCTTCCTCACTTGAAACGCTTCATCTTTCTCTTCTCATCCTTGCTGCGCAACACAAACCATAACCTCCACATGATCTGATCATCGTCGCTAGGGATTATCATCTTCGTCTTCGGCATACCGTTGCTCCGATCTCAGAACCATGTCACTGTGGCTACTCTACCTACTGCTGCTTTTGTTGACGACTCCTACAGAGGCATCAATCCTCGATCTCTATCCGTCATCTATCCGAAAGGGTGAGTGCGACTACTTATCGACTACCACAAAAGAATAGGTATCTAATCAAGACGAGCAGAGATTCCGAAGAAATCTATAGGAAGCTCCGACTTGGTCAATTTGATCCGCTCGCGGACAGCTCAACATGACAGCGTCTTTTCAAGTGCCATTCAGCTCCTCGAATCGATGAAGTCATCGCCTTCGTGCAGTAGAATCGCTGCAATGAAACTTCTCACATCATGTCAAAGCCTCAGTAGCTCCGAAAATTTAGCCGGGGCTGAAATCGCAGATACATTGGACCGTGTGAAGTCAATATACGCCGCAAGACTGGCTTTGTGTGAACTTTCAGGGGCTGGAGCCACGATCCCGCTGTCATGCTCGTCGATCCGAATTGCTTCCGACAGGATACGCAACGAAACCGCAATCGACCCGATGGATATTGCCGATGACTTCGCAGCATCTGTTATCGAGGGGTGTCTTCGGGGGTTAGAATCGAGACCTCAGTGGTGGACGAGTTACAGCAATAGCAGACAAAATGCGATTGTCATTTGTCAGGCGGCGCGCATTGAGATAGAGAAGGAGGATATGCTGAATCTACACCAATCGCTTGCCAAGAATGCAGAAAATTTGCACTCTGCCTTACAGTCCGCTTTACAAGATGCAGCTGTTGAGCATGCTCAACAAAAGGTATTCATGGAAGAAGTACACAAGCTGAGGATTCAGCTTACCACCGAGCTTCAAGATGACAGTGGTCGAACAAGAAGTCTTTTCACCGGCCTTCTCCGTGATTTTGAGGGAATCCTGAGCGCAAGCGTTTCTAAAACTCTTTCATTTCTGAAAAATGTGGAGGAAGACTCTTCTCTATTGAGTCAGGTATGATCATTAATTCAAGCGCTGGGTAATCTGACTAACGACAATCAGGGCATGCACATATCAATTGCAGATGTTGCGCAGTTACGACATCAAATCAAGGAAATATACGATGATTTAGAACGCCAGAATTCTGAGTTCAAAGACATGCAGGGCCAAAATATCAGGGACATGGAGTCCAACCATGACCTAACACTCTTCATGCAGGACTCGTTGGACAATCTGCGGGATCGAGTTGCCGGGGTGGATGGGGCGCTCGTAAGAATAAAACGATAACTGCTCATTACACTGCTAATGTTGCTATAGGAATGGTTAGTCGGACGTTTTGCAGCTATACATCAACAAGAAAGTTTCATTCTAGAGGTTTGTGATTCCTCATGTATGGCTATCTACATTTCTTACACATCATAGAAACTGCATACTTTCGAAAACCACCTGGAAAAATCCGAAGCGCGTGCAACAACACTTCTTGAAACACAGCTTCATCATGCCAAAGCCATCGAGACGCAAGCTAAGGCTCAAGAAGTTCTAGGCGCAAATACCAAAATCGTATATGCCCTGCTTGAGAAGCTTACAGCGCGTGCAGCCAACCTCGAATTCATGCTAGACGAGGCAGCTTATAAGTTCAAAGGCCTGCAAGAAATGGACAGTATATTTGGCCTGAACATGTCGCTGTGGACTGTTTTCTCGCTAGTCATCACCATACTTGTCGTTCAGAATCCTCGAATGGCGGGCATCCTATCCATCTTTGCTGGGTTAGCCCTGCTCTCCAGGGCTGTCTCATATTTTACGCCCTTTCATCTATCCTCGCTGTTAAATCGGCTTTGATCGATCGCTTATACCATCCACTATCTGTCTAAACTTCCGATTGTCTTAGGCACCTTTTCATGGATATATAACTGCTATCACTGAAGACAAAATAGCGATTTCGATCCTCTCAAATCTTTATTATTTACGTTATTGACACTTTTATTCCTGCATCTACTTATTCAGACTAATATGGTTCTTTGTGAAAATGGTGGCGGAGAGTTATGGCAACAAATCGACGCTAGCAACGAACCCACTTTGAGCAATTATTTCCCAATTCAGTAATTTACGTTTTTCATCCTACTCAGTCCTCTAAATTTTCCTTACAGGTATAAGTCTCTATATTTTCTTGCAAATACAAGCATCCGTGAGGAAATCAACACAAATGCCCAACAACAAGTACATGTCTCATGCAGAGAAGAGATGTACCTCCCGCAAACCCCAACTCCTAGCGCATCGCCTTGTCTCCTGATTTAAGCAAATACTCCGTAGACTAAAAATGCATAACTAGCGCACTTACCCCAGTATCTTCTTGTATCCCCGTTCCGCAAAGTTGAGATTCCAGTTCAACATTGTGTAAGCCATTCCCCGCATCAATGTCGTTGTTAGCCTTGCAGATCCTGCATTCAGGCTAATATCGAACAGTTGAGAACAAATGCGAATCCTGGAAAATGTAGCGTGGTATTTATAGCTAGGCTAGAGACATATCCAAGATGTATTTTCTTATTGCTACGCCTCCAATGTGTTCCGAGGCATCGATATGGCTACTATCAAAGAATGGCTGTCCGTCTTAGGGCTTTGCGCCGCTATAGGCACATCATCGGCACTACCATCTTCGTCACAGTTGGCTAGCACAACAATCCTGTATCATAATCTCGGAGACTGGACGCAGCACGGAGAGAATCCTAGCGTCATCCTATTCAATGAACCAGCCACTTACCACGACGCCGCCAAAACATGTTCATCCTACAACGAGACGCTCTTCGATTGTAGGGGGCTGTACTCTTACGAAGCCGAACTCGGCTACCAGGCATGGCTGGGAACTTTCAATGGATCGAAGAGACTCTGGACGTCATGCGACTCAAGCCATCCATCGGATTTTCAGGGCAGGATCTCATCTGAAGCTCAAAGTGGTCGCGGAGCGTACAAGTATCCATTCCTGTGCACAAACTCAGCGCCCTTCGTGGGCCAGGTCAATACAGATTACTCTACTTTCCCGACTGTGCGAACACCTGATATTGACGGGATCGCATTTGAAGGTCTTC
Source organism: Talaromyces ruber (assembly GCA_022813215.1). Classification (NCBI taxonomy): domain Eukaryota; kingdom Fungi; phylum Ascomycota; class Eurotiomycetes; order Eurotiales; family Trichocomaceae; genus Talaromyces; species Talaromyces ruber. Next base: position 99,350 of record JAKLMW010000013.1, on the reverse strand, counting down.
GGGACCACATGGGATATCGATTCTTGGGTATACCATTCGCGAAACCACCCATCGACGACCTGCGATTTCAATACGCGCAACCACCAGACTATCAAAAAGGGAGCGTAGTCAATGCCACACGTTACCGGCAGGCGTGCATGCAAGTTGGCAGTTTCGAGGGCAATGCCGCGGGACTCAACCCTTGGGGGAATAGCGAGGATTGCCTGCATCTGGAAGTTTTCACCCCAACACTGCCCACTACTCTGTCCCAGACCTCTACTCAGGGTGTGCCGCTAAAACCAGTCATGCTCTGGATCCACGGCGGCGCAATGATCAACGGCGCCGGGAGCGATTCCACCTTCGACGGCGCCAGTCTCGTCTCTCGCGGCGACGTTGTGCTCGTCAGTATCAACTACCGCCTTAATATCTTCGGGTTGCTTACCCTCAACGACGGCGTCGTAAACGGCAACTATGCGCTATCCGACAAGATCGCCGCTCTGGAATGGGTGCAGAAGTATATCCGAGCCTTTGGCGGGGATCCGGATAATGTCACTATCTTTGGGCAATCTGCTGGCGGTGCGTCGGTTATGGATCTGATCGTTTCGCCCAAGGCAAAGGGACTGTTTAAAAATGCGATTCCGCAGTCGTTGGCAGGGAACGTGGTTAATCAAAGCATTATTGAGGCCGTGATGGCTCCGTATATTGAGCCGCTGTGTCCGGGTTCGGCGGGACAGGAAGGCAGGCTGGAGTGTCTGAGACAGCTTCCAGCAGAAACGTTACTCAACATCAGTACAACGTACTGGTCATGGAGCACCGTCGTCGATAGCGTGTACATGATTGATCAACCACTCTCGCTCGTCGCGGAGCGCAAAATCAACGACGTGAATGTCCTAATGGGCTGGATGCCCGAAGAAGCGCAGTCCCTACTATCAACTAGCATCGCGCCCAACATGACCAATCTCACCGTCGGTCTGGACGCACTCGTTGAATCAGGTATAATAACCTCCTCCCAAGCCTCAACACTCTCCTCCTCGGGCCTCTGGGACGTTCCGCAGGACTACACAGACGCGTACAACGCAACTATCAACATCGGCACAGATGGGGAGATAATCTGCCACGTCCTCGAATTCGTAGATGCCTCCTCCACCTCTACAAGCTCTAACGCATTCAAATCACTCTGGCTATATAGCCACCAGCGCGCCTACGCACTCAGTTTCTACTCCTTCTACGACCTCTGCACGTTCCCCATCAACGAGCCCGACACACCCTACTACAGGTGCCACTCGGGTGATCTGTACGAAGTATTCGGGACGTATTACATCTTCTCTCAACCCGTGCGAGTATACGGGGATATAGCATACACAAATGCTGTACAAGATATGTGGACCTCATTCGCGAAGACCGGGAATCCGAATCCAGATCCAAAATATCTAAGTGTGAGACAATATGAATCGTCGATAGACTTTTTTCATGGCTTTGAGTTTGAGGAGTATACAACAAGTAAAAAGGTGATGGATTTGCAGTGGCCCAGACCGTGGTCTTCGGGGTTACCGGATCGGAAACATTGTAAAGCGTTGAATATGACTTTTGAAGAATAGTGTTTTATTGCTATACAGATTTCAGATTTCACATATTGATCAAAAACGCAATGCCATGCCCATGCTCCAAATATATCTATAAAAAAAAGTATCAACTAACAATATGCTCATCGCGAATGAATAAAAGGGTATATAAGCTTCAAACAAAACATCACGTCAACACCTTGACCTTCATCCACTCACTCGTACCCACACCGAGATTCAACCCATTCCGCGCCCACCACTGCCGCACCCGTTGCGCCGCATGTGTAGACGGATCAGCATCTTCCAGCGCCTCCTCAATATCGCAAGTCTTAAATTCGACTCGCAGTCCGCTCTTGCGCCACCATTCAAGGACATTGTCGTGTCCACTTCGTGTGGCCCCGACGAGGACTTGGTTATCAAAGATCATCTTTGCACCCTTGAGGCGATACCATAGTTCGAGAACGTGGATGTGGCCGTGTGTACTGGCTATACGCGCCACGGACTCGGAGTGTGTGTAAGGGATGCCGGATGCATCCCACCAGGCGAGGGATTGCGTTTTGCCAGATTGTGCGGCTAGAAGAACTGATTTACCGACTTTCAAAGGTATGGGGCGTGATGCTGGTGCGGTCATAGAGGCGGTTTTCCACCAGTCGAGAACATCGACGCGGCCTTCGGCACTGGCTGATTCTAGGGCTCGTTCAGAGTATCGTAGCGGTAAGCCGGAGGATAGCCACCAGTCTAGAACGTTGATATTTCCGGACCTAGAAGCGCCATCCATGGCGTCTGCGCTGTGTTCCTGGGTTGATGAATCGGGAGAGTCGCGCCACCATGTTAGGATAGTCGGGTTGTCGTAGATAGCAGAGGCAAGATATGGTATATTTTTAAAGCGTGTAGTCGTGCTATATAGACTGGGATGCTTTTCCAACAAATATGTCAATATGTCAGTCCGTGAAAATTTGAATATCAAATGACACGCTAGGTTCGACAGCGGCGTATATGGAGTGAGTTCCTTGATCTTCGACGTGATGGCTGTGAATGAACCCCGAAGTATGGTGTATTCCAAAGAAGGAGGTGTCGACATCTTCAATATATGAGGCTGCCATTCTCTAGGCACTGGAAGATTCGTTGGAATTCCAACTGCTTTTGCGATTTCCCAGTCTCCTAAATGGTCCACAAAAACGTTCAGCCACAACTCCAGAGGTAGCGACTTGGGACGGCCACTTTGGCTTTCTTCGCGATGCTTGGCGGCCTGTTGAGCGAGTTTGGCGATAGCCATCGAAGTATTCTTCGTCTCCAGCGTTTCCTCTAGTTCTTGCTTCGACTGGCTTACTTGTTCGACTAAAGCATTAGTCAAATCAAGCATCTTCTGTAACGTGTCCTCGAAAAGACGGCTTCCATCCCACGGCAAATGTGTCAATTCTTCCGGTCCAGTGTGATTCCATAACAAAGGCGGTATCCGCACAATCCACGGCCAGTTATGTCCCAATTCTTGCAACTGTCGCTCAGTCAACGGATTTGTCCACTCCGAGACCGTCATACCAGGGACTAGAAAAACGGGTTTATTAATATCCCATCCTCGAAGAAGAGAAAGAGTCAACGTATGCGTTAGGCCATATAGCATTGAACCCAGTGTTCCAGCATCAATCGGAGCAACGATAAGAAGATCGGCCCATTCGCACAACTCTGCCGCCTTTGCTCGAAGCCATCTCCGTGAACCTGTCCTATTATCGAACGTGTGGCTATCAACCGAATCCATATAATGAGGGACTTTAGTTGCCCCTGTCGAAATCGCAGAAGATTCTTCGTCGGTGATCAATCGAAGCTCGATATCAGGACTGCGGATCAAGGGCGGTAGAAAATTGGCGGCAAACGCGCTCTCCGTCGACAGCAACACTCTTTTTCGGCGTTGCGTGTTCCCGAGTGGCGGATTCGTTATTGTTGATGTTTCCATAGTATGTGCAATATCCCCCGTGGTTTCTTGTATTTTCAAATGCGGTGTCTCGAGACCCTTTGACTCCTTTAACCTGGCGACATCCTCGGTTTTCAAACTGATTGCCATGCCAGTGTGTTCGTATGCGTATATACTCAAAGATTTTCGCTGAATATTCGTATTTTTTTTTTGTACAAGGGCAACTTAGGACGATCGTGATCGTAGCACAGCAAATATATACTCTCAAAGGCAAATCAGAAAGACGGATCGCCAATGCGCGTAACGGTGTACACGAACGGAGACGAGGTCGTAAGTCTGAAAGGCAGGACAGCAAACAATCCAGTCAGTATCAAAATCAAGTAATGCGACTATGTTCAACCCTTCCCCTCAACCTGAACGAGCCGTCGAAAAGTCGAGGACGCGGGTTTGACTGGCTGGCAAAAAGGTGAAAGAATCTGGGGATTGCCACCAATCCTTCCGCTCTGATTGGAACGTGACAACTTTTTGTAAACTAGGAAAAGCGGGCACACAGACGTCAGGAGAACGAAATAATGCCGAGCAGTACGTAACGGCAACTTGTGATGTTCATCATGAGAGCGACCGGTGGTCTAGACTGGAACACGTCCCTGGTGGTTGTTGAGTCTGAATATTCAGAATATGAGAGAGATCAATCAAGTGGTTCGATCGAGAAAAGGGCAGCGAGCTAATGCCGTGGTTGTGATTGGCCCGACTATCGGACTTCCGATAAGCCTTGAAGATTGGGCGCCGCTAACTCACCGTCTATTCTCTTCCTTTTTTCTGGGCTATGAAACGACCAAAATATCTAGGCTTGTAACATCTGTTCAGATGCTAGTCTAGGAGCTATGCTTGTGCTGAGTTCCATATATGCCCCACGGTTCTTGACCACCACGTTGTGAGCCCCCATGCTCCGAGACAAGTCTACCTTGTAGTATCAGAGGAAAAAAAATGCCATCTGGTACGTATATGCTCTATCTATATTCAATCTATCTACACTTATACAGTCGGGGTGCGCTCACCGTCGAGCCAAGCTGCTGTACAGGGTGTGCTGCCTCATAAGCAGACTCGAAAGAGCGGCCAAAACCGTCACACCAAGCAGAGTAATGAAGATCGCCCGTAACGACACCATATAAGCATCCAACACCCCCTCGCGCCAGTCTGCCGGGACTTTCCATATCTCATCCAGACTATCCCGAATCCGGGGGATCAGCTCATCGGCATCTGGACGATCTCCAAAACGAGCCCATAGCCCCTTTTTGAGCACGTTCTGAAACGCAGCTGAGGCGATGGTAATGCCGATCGTACTTCCGGTACTGCGGAATGCATATGATGCAGAAGTGACGACAGAATGGTAGTGGTGATCAACAGCCGAAATGAGTGCGACCAAAGTGATGGTAAGCATAGCGCCGTAACCGAGTCCGAGACCAAACAGACCGAGCATCGGAAGCCACGACGGAGAGTTCAGTTCAAAAGTGCAGAATGCGCCCGAGCAGATAACCAGCAGAGCCATGACGACATAGTTCAGAAGCATGTATCGACCCGTAACGCGCATGATCATTCCTGATCCCAATGAACCTAGGGCTGTACCAACAGCTTCGGGTACGAGACGGACGCCTGCCGCCGTGACGGAATATCCTTGTACTTGGAAATAGATTGGCACGTAGTAGAGTAGACCGAAAACTGCCATTGTTGAAAACCAGTTTGTTAGACAGGCGAACCCCACTGTTCGGTCGAGCAAAAGGCGGACTGGAATGACGGGCTCTGAGGCGATCTTGTCTTCAATGTAGATGAAAATCACGAGAAAGACTGCAGATAAGGGAAGACTGGTGAGAACCAGCGGGTGAGTCCATGGAACTTGATTTCCACCAGCATTAAGACCGAGAAGCAGCAAAACCAGGAACACAATCAATGTAAATGCGCCCAAAAAGTCCACTCGCTTGATGCGCGATGTATCTGTTTCCCTGACTGGCACTTTCACGGTGAAGCAAATGAGCACTGTCGACAGCACGACGAATGGAACCTGAATCAAGAATGCCCATCGCCAACCGAACGAATCATTAACCATGCCACCGAAAACACCCCCCAAGCCCATACCAGTGCCATAGCAGATATTACCAAATCCCTGCCATACACCCCGTCGTCGCAATGGAACCAGGTCCGAAGTGACAAATGTCGAGATCGCCGTCAGACCACCGCCGCCGATGCCAGCGACCACGCGACCAGTCACGATCATCCATTGCTCTGTCGCAAGACCACAGATGAGGTTCCCAATTCCGAAAAAGACGTTGGAGAATACAAGGCCCGCCCGCCGCGAGAAGATATCTGTCAATCGTCCACTCAGTGGTTGAAACGCGGCATTGGAAATCAAATAGGAGACCGCGATCCACGACAACAGCGACAGGGAATTAAACGACGACGAAATAGGACCGGACAGAGTCGCGACAACAGTAGCATCGAGCGCAGCAAGAAAGACGCCTACCCAGATACTGCCCAGCACAAGGATGAGCTCAAAGGTGGTTGGTTCGTTGACAATGGGTGTCCCGTCTGTGTCTTCTTGCTGGGCTGGACGCTCATCCTGCAGCAGGGGTGTCTCTTCGGTCGCGACGGGAGGGAGGCGCGCCAGACCGTCCCTTGTCTGTCCTGTGAATTCCGAGTCGGCGGACATGGTGCAACGGGTGCAACCTACGGTTTGTGATTGTGTGATTGTGTGATTGCTGCGATAAGGAAAGGAAGTCGTGAGAGAAGTTGGTGTGGTCGGCAGCCATGACGCGATGGCCCGGCTTCTCCACTTTTGTTGATCAGGCGATTGCGGGGAGCTCGTTATTCATACATACTCCGTAGTACATACGTCTATTCTTGGATATTCTGTACATCAGATCATCTTACTCTTGCTGGTCGATGGTCGGATAGACTATCAGATGAATGCATGGCTCAATAGAATCTCAATTCGAACAGCTGCAATCGGCAACCTTGACCGATCTGTGAACACAGAATTAGAGCCATCCATGGATCGGATGTGGCATGGTAACGTATTGTGAGCCTACCATAGCCACATACATAGATTTCGTAGTACACTGAATGATTAAAACTAGCAGCAACAGCCAGCTAGCAGTACGTAAACACATTACTATGTATATTTTGATACTGCATATTTGATTTACGTAGTATATCACGTGTTTCTTGCCGGAAGCCTCCCTTCCGATTCTCGCCAGAAATCCTCATGTCGGACTTTTCCGAGTGCCCCCCCGATCCCTCCCCCACGTAATATCGGTGCTAGGGCAGATTAGATTACCGGGCTGGTACAGACGCCATACGGTAAGAATTTCTTCTAGGCAAGTTTATGCACCAATCATGCTATGATATCTCTGTTTCCTCCAATAGTCACTCCGGAAAACTACCCCACACCGTCAAGCATGATACATCAGATGCTTAAACCGTCTGTCATACGATCAGGTAAAGGTTTGTATGCTTTGTATGGCATAGCCTCGGCCTTGTCTGGGGGAGCATACGACACTACGTAGTTACATATGTATTACTTCTCCAGGAGGCGTTCGATCCTTTCTACTCTTCTACTTTACACTTTACACCCCTAGTGTACGAACGTGAATATATCCATTCTCGTCATCAATCATCACTACACACTACATTCGCACATGGATCACTTCGCCTCTCCGAATGGACCAGCCCCCCTAGGGAACGGTGGTAGCCCATCACCCAGACACATTATCAGAATCGGTCGCATGACAAAAATGTACGTCTTTACATCACAAATCTATCGCGAGCCCTTTCCCTCGGTTCCCTTGAGTTGTAGCAGTCGATGTCGATGTCAATTCTAACTCAAACAGAGGCGTTCCGATAATCGCCGTTTTAGGAATCGGCTACGGTATAACCGCCCTGCGTGATGCGCAACAACGCATCCAACGCGAATCCATGCAAGAAGAAGAACGTCTACGGCGAAATGCTCAATTGATGGATGCGTATGGCGACAAGACCAGTTTGGAGGATATGCAGAGGGCGTTGGAACACTATCACAAAGTGAGTATATTTCCCTTGCTCCGTTCGTCGGCCCGAGAATACCCTCATGAGCGGATCACTGACATCCGGTCTTTGTTTACTTGATAGAATTGAGAAAGGAGTCTCCCGATGATGTTCCTTTGAGGCTTGTAGTGAAGTAAATCCGTGCATTTTCGGCGCTGGAGTTTGGTGCATATATATCGGATATTCTAATTGCGACCCTCGACTGCTCTCCACTGCTATTCCAAGATGGACCGTCACGGCTGGGCCGATGAGCTTCCATTCTTTTTAATAGAGTACTTCCTACATCGTCTCGGACACAACACCTCCATCGACAGGTTGAAAGGCTTTGTTTGGCATGGTGGAAAAACGGATAAGGGGCCCTTATCCGAAGCCAACATCGACCTCACCCGCAACCGCGCTCGGAAATACCGAACGCCGATTTTCAATCGCTTGATACGTCGTTTCTTTGTCAATATCTGGGTTTAAGGAGAATGCGTGCTTTTCCGGCCAACTTCATGTCATGTCCACGCAACACGCGCGATTCCGTCTATGACTGAGATGGACTTTGTATATATTCATAAACCGCTGTTCTTAGTGAATTTTCGAATTCACATAAGAAGCTTAAATCAAAATCCGTTATCGAGGTCTTTTTCTTTTCTCATCCAAAGAATGGAGTCATGGAGTACTGAACCCATAGCTGGTCGTCCGTTTCGTTTTTGAAGCACTAAACAATAATCAGTCAATGCTTCTCCTTCCTGGGAAGAGATAGGTACCCTGTACAGTCCTCCTATCCCTTCATCGAGTGATGGCGCAAAGACATTGTTGATATAACAAAATACCGAGTCAGTGTCTTTGCAATCCAACTTCTTTCGTAGAAAATTGACCACGGTCTCGAATTTCTGAGATGCAGAGATCTTAAAGACTGTCTTTCTCAAGATGGGTGCTGATGGAAGAGGTTGGAATCGAACGGTGACTAAGAGAATGTAATCAGTCCTCAATCCAAATGGGAGATTTCATATGAACTTGAAAAATCATGGCTAGCAAAATAGATTACTGTAGTCGGTACACACCTTTTCCCACATCAATAGCCTCCGCATCAGCCAATGCCCGATGTGCATCCTGCGGCAACCCAGTCAAGACGACTGAAGCCGACATGGTTAAAGGAATATCAACTCCATGGTCTTCATCCGGGATTGCGGTATTGCCAGTTGCGTTGGAGTCACTTCTTCCAGTAACTCTGGGGCGCTGCGCTAGTGCTGGGGATGATACCGCTGGTTGCGGGGAATCGCGACGGGAGCCGTCGGAGGGCGCTGGGGAGGACATGGCGATGTTGTCACGATTCTGTGGTGTAGCTGAGTTCTAGCTAGGTTATGCTTATTTCATCCGTGGCATGATTAGTTGCTCGTTTGTAGAGCTGTCATGATGCCGTATAGTAGAGAGTAGGACGTCAAAGACTAGTTGATAGGCTCCAGGCCTATGATCCAGGAACGCTAGTGTGATGCCTGAGTTATTTGGCACCAATTGGCGGCACATGACCACCCGATAAGCTATCGCATGCTATATAACCCCCCATGACGATCCATCTCATCCATTGTCTGGCTCCTCCGCGGGTACTCGACCTACAATCAACGTCTCTGTTTCTATCAACGAAACCAGCTGCGTGTCAGACAGAACAGCTGGCTATTTACACCCAAGAGTCTGCTCTGCCAGCACATTCTCTGCCGCCCGGCCCAATCTTAGCTATTCTCATCGGATCTTGTACGTCATTGATCTAGTATCCCAGCATTGCGGTTCCAACCCAATCCTTTCTACCCCGCTTGCCACACCTCTACATCAACATCGCTTTCACTTTCGGCGACGGGAAATACGAAGCGAATTATATACCCAGGAACTCTTGACTTGCTCTTACTGCACGATCACTACAACCAGTCAAAATGAGTAGTCCTAAGAGGAGAATTGAGGCGGATGTAAGTTATACCACATGCTGTTTCCAAGTAGAGTCATAATGCTAATTTTCTCGGTGCGCAGGTCATGAAGTGCGTATACGCTATGAGACTGGGAATCTCCGGCTGACGCAATCCAGGATGCTGATGAGTGATTATGAGGTGACCTTGGTCAATGATAACAGTGAGTATTCTGAATACTACATCAGTTGGCTTAAATACTAACACTTTGCCTCTATAGTGTATGACCGAGTTATTCCCCTCCGACGATCTCCGATCGACTCGCCGTCAATATTAACGCGGTTACAATTATAGGCAAGAGTTTTACGTCCACTTCAAAGGCCCCGAAGAGAGTATGTACTCCGCGCAGCAGTACATTTAAAAATACTAATTTATTACAGCACCATTCTCGGGCGGTCACTGGAAAATCCATGTGGAGTTACCAGATCAATACCCATACAAGAGCCCCAGCATCGGCTTCGTCAACCGCATTTTCCATCCGAACATCGACGAGCTGTAAGTACTACTTTCGAGTCTTGTTGTCAATTCATGCAAGCTGATGTTTAACAAGCTCCGGATCCGTCTGTCTCGATGTCATTAATCAAACCTGGTCGCCCATGTACGATATGATCAATATTTTCGAAGTCTTCCTACCACAACTGTTGCGTTATCCCAACCCGTCGGACCCGCTCAACGGCGAGGCGGCAGCGATGCTCATGCGTGATCCAAAGAATTACGAGAACAAAGTCCGAGGTCTGTCTTCACGTCCAGCTTCTGGATTATCATACTGATTAGATCTTGCAGACTACGTCGCCAAATACGCAAATAAAGACGCCGCCGAAGAAGTTGGCGAAGACACTGAATCGGAAGACGAATTGAGCTCCGTCGGGAGTTATGAGTCTGGTGGTGAAGAGCCTGCCGGTACGATGGACGACGTTTGAGCTTTTTCTCTTCTATCATGGAATCGTACCACACATGCATCTTGTTTCTGACTTCCAGTACCACGCCACTCTGATGAGGGATATTCATTTGACTAAGCGGGCGCCTTTAACGGTGGAGTTTGATTTTTTTTTTTTTTTTTTTTTTTTTTTTTTTCTCATTGCACCAGTCTGATTTCTATTTCTACTTCACTTCATGTATCTACCGGTGCCAAGGGCTGCATGATCGAACTTTTGCTTGGTATGGCAAGGGTCAAGGTCAATGGAGTAATTATGTTTTTATGGGAATTGCATGTCCTCTACTTGGTCTTTACATCATGGTGGCGGGAATTAAAGGCTCATTTCGACATAAGTATACTGTACAGTGTATCTTGCTCGGTGAGAATCAACAGAAATGCAACATGAAGGACTGGCAGGGTATAACACGCATGGATAGGTAGAAAGAAAGAAAGAAAGTGAAAGACGGACTGAGGATAAAAAAAGGGACTAATTAACCTTCAAAACCCCAAAAATATCCCCATCGCCAGCCTTGTTATTATTGTTTTTATTCACCTTCTTCCGTCGCGGCGAAATCACGACCTCGCCCCAATTATTCGGTACAGGCGCTATATGTTTTTGGTTTTGACTACCACCGCAGCCGCCAATATCCGAGGATGATGATGGTCGTGATGATATAGCAGCCTCTTGTCTGATTTGTTCGTTGTCGTTGTGCTCGGCGTCGTCATTTCGTATCTCATTGCTTGGTACGCGCGATGAGCCCTGTGAATCGGCGCTAGGTAGTGTTGCGCGAGGCTGGAAGTTGGGCTGGGACTGGAGCGCCCAGATATCGATTACCGTACTGTAAATCCATCAATCAGTAACCCTGTCTTGATTGAGATAAAGAAATCAAGGGAAAGGTGGGGGGGGGACGTACTCCGAAGCCCGTTGACAAATCGCCTCCAACGCCTCTCTCTCACGCTTGAGATCTTCAGGGTCATGTTGTTGCGCATTCGCATTGTTTATGGAGCCGTAGCCGTAATTGCCGGGATATAGGTCGTCGTCTATGAGGCGCGCATGCTCGGACTATTTCACCGTCAGTTTTGAGCGCAGGATGTTGCGACTGGTCGATTGGTCGGGGGCAAATACCTCGTGATCCTCCCGTCGTCGAAGGCCGAGACAAGATTGGCATGCGCCCATTATGGCGTGAAGGATGGACATAGACCTCGATCGCACCCAAGCAGTCTGTTGATGTCTTCGGGGAGATGAGGCCCGAGGGCAGTGGACCGATTTAATCGATAAGGTCGATAATCAAAGGAAGGAAACAAAAAGAACTTGGCCACAGTCGGGATAAGATCAATTCATCGCATAACAAAATAGAGAATTAGATAGCAAAAGAGTGTAGGGATTAATCGGTACTATGTCTTTGTTCTGTGCATGCGTTTCAACGTTCAGAAGAGCTAAAATGACGTGCAGAAGAAAGAGCGGAAGTCGTGGCAGACACAGACTCGGAGGCAGGAAAGTTTGGTGCGGTCTGTGCGCCTTTGTTCTTGACTCGTTCCGGCTTGGGCTGATCCACATCAAAATTGTATCTTTTGACTACCATCTCTCATTTTACAGACCGACAAAGAGCCTAGACCTGCCAACTAGGCGACATGTTTGAACTACCAGAGGCAAAACGGTATGATATGTACGAAATTATGTATTGTATAGTTAAAATACTGACAAAGACACAGAATCCGGCGTAACGAAATAGTCTCCCCATCTTCGTCAATCAGAAGTTCGCCAGAGATATTACCAGCCGACAATGAAGAAGCGCATGCCAGACTCGCACAATTGCTATCCTTCGACCTATCAACAGATGCAGCCCAGAAAAGGCAGCCGATAGAAGCGAATAGCCAACAACCAGACAGCAAAGATGCAAACGACGACGAAGAAGAATTCGAATTCCGCCTCTTCAGCGCACCAAACCCAGTCCCCTCTAGCACCACAAAACAAGACACAAGCAAGGAAAACGAAGGAGACAAAATAAAAACTCAGAAACTTAAGATCCGACTCCGATCACCTACACCCGTCGACATCCAACCAGGTGATGGCCGATTCATAGTCCCATTCCGCGGATGGAGGTATTACTTCACGAAACCTGAATTGATGCACCTATCCGCTCGCGACGCGGAAGAGAAAGCATCGATAGAAGCAGAGCTATTAAAGAGACGGCGGGAGTACGAAGAGACCGCTATCAGCAGTGCTGAGGTGCTCAATTGGGCGAACAGTACAGAAACTCCTGGGTGCCATTTACCGTGGCGCGTGTTCCAGCTTGATTGGAAATATCATCGGGTGCCCAAATCGTTACTTGGTAAAATAGAAACGACATCCGTGAAAACGACAACAGAAGATGGGGAGAAGAAAAAATCAAAACCGGGCAAGAAGCGACGAATCATCCTACGGACTCGCGCTGCCGCCAAGGCTGCGGAAAAGGCAAAGGCCGAAGCGACATCGAATATGACCGAGGCGGAGAAGCGGAATAAGAAGAATAGGGAGAGGAAGATTAAGAGGCGGCAAAAGGAAAGAGAGAAAAAAGCTGCGTTGGCTGCGGCTGGGGACGCAACTACAGCTACTGATGGGGTGGGAGCTGTATCAGTGGACGGTGACTCGTCTGACTGAACACTAGAGTCGACGGGGAACATCAATATCAATATTTTGTCAATTGATAAATAATATGGATATTTTAAAATAGTGCGATGTCATTTGTGCCAGATAACAATGGTCGAACGATGCTATACATGTGCAATGGGCAAATCTCCCCCTCATAAAGTCGTTATAAAATATATGTGCCAAGCAAGTTCACTCCTGGCTATTTTTTTGATTTCTGCTCATCAACAAGTCGTTGAAACTCGGCAACGTGCTCACCGTCAATAGCGTATGTATGTTCCTTTGCCGGATATGACCTATTCTTGACTTCTTCTCGGTACTGCTCAATGCCCTTTTTGGATTCTTCCCAGACATTAGCGTACTTCTTGACAAACTTTGGTAAATGGCGGCCCGAAGGGAAATTGCCCGTCATATCGATCTGCACGAGAACCTGTCCGGAACAGCCGTCGCCTGCTCCGATACCAATAGTTGGGATGCGTAGCTTCTTAGTGATTATGGCTGCAATCTCGGCCGGGATAGCTTCCAGAACGACCATGAAGGCGCCGGCTTCCTGCACTGCATACGCATCTTCTAACAATTTCAATGCGCCAGCAACAGTCTTCCCCTGCGCACGGAACCCGCCAAGCGCATTCTGGCGTTGAGGAGTCAAGCCGATGTGTGCGACAACGGGGATACCGGCTGTGGTCACCGCTTTGATGGTGGAAGCAAAATCGACCCCTCCTTCGAGTTTGACCGCTTGGACGTGCGCCTCCTTGACCAGTCGGATTGACGATTGCACGGCTTGTTGCGGATTGATTTCGTATGATCCCATTGGTAGATCGCCGACCTGCATGATACACAAAAAAAAATAATCAGCGAGACTGGACGTTTGTTACGCACGTGGCGGGTTACTGCATGTACCCGTCTGAGGAGTCCGAATCAAGAAAAGACGGTAAAGGAAAAACTTACAACGAAGGCGGACCTGACCGCTCTTGTGACGCTCCGACAGTGCAAGACCATATCGTCAAGAGTTACGGCGTTGGTATCGTTCATTCCCAGTGCGACCATTGCAAGACTATCTCCGACAAGGACCATATCCATTCCGGCGCTATCGGCGACGTATGCAGAAGGGAAGTCATGGGCGGTGAGCATGGCGATAGGTTCGTTGTTCTTGTACATGTTGCGTAGAGTTGATATCGTAGTTGGCTTGCGTATCTGTTGAGACGAAGCCGGTCCCATGGGAGCGTGTGAGCTCCATCGTGTTTGTGAGGCGGTTGTTGTGCTGGTGGGGACCTCGGCCGCGGAGAAGGATGCCGATGTGACAGGTCTCCAAGGAGTCAGGACTGCTGCTGAGAGCACTGTATTGGATCGAGAGCTTGAACCTCGTAGTGAAAACCCAAGCCTTCGAACAGCTGGAGAAGGAGTCATGTCGTCTTATGTCGTGAAGACGTTGTTGTTCGTTCAGACGATAAGCCGAGGGGTATAGATATGATGTCACGAATAGACAAGCTGCGAGTCTCGGTGGCGTGTACTGGTAGAGAGTGTGAAATCGTGATAAGCAGTGATAGAAAATAGACGACACCCCATGATGAGCCAACGTGGTATTTAAATGCCCAGAGGGTAGGTGTTGACTCAAAGTTGCAACAGCAACTTAATTTCCTGTGCTGGTTTATGCCGCGTAGCATGGAGCATTTTTTTTTTCACTTCTCTGATTTTGTCCGCCGGCCCGTTTGCCGCACCTTACCTGGTCAGGCTTAGTGCGGGCTTCGGGCGGAGGGACTGACGCTTGAGCCGGCGCGGCAGGATTGACAACAGGACTAGGCCCAACGCAGACGGCGCTTGGCAGCATTCAGGAACAGCCGAGGTTCTTTTGCCTGAACCTAGCGCGTCGTCCGATCTTTTTTAGCCGCATCAAACCGCTGATGGTAGTTTTCAGACGAGAGACATGTGCGTTGATCAATTGAGAAACTGGGAATGAAGCTCTCATTATCATCATCATCATCATCCTCTGAAGAAGAAGAAGAAGAAGAAGAAGAAGAAGAAGAAGAAGAAGAAGAAGTTATTGTCTACGTGATGAGTCTTGAGTTAGTGCTTACAGATATATGGACTAATTTGATCTGGCTGCTATCGGAGTATAATAGAGTCAAAAATGGGTGGCGACTGATGAATCTATCGGGAATGTGGTCTAGTGGTATGATACTTGCTTCGGGAAATTCCCCTCTTATAACACGGAGAACATGCGAGTGGTTGGGGGTTCGATTCCCCCCATTCCCCTTTTTGATCTTTTTTTTTATATACTCTCTTCCTGGATGAAATCTCGTTGTATCAGACACCGTGTGACCACTGCCCGAACATGTCCGACAGGATGTGTAGACGATTTTGAAAGAGCGGTGATGAGTATATCAATTGCCAAGCTACATCAAGTGATACATCAAGTGATACATCGAAGTAACTAATCGGGTTTCACCAGGTGATGATATAATTTTTCTGAACTAGCATCATTATGAGTCCCACAAAAGAAACAAAAATATGCGATAGCTAACAATCTCTACTACTCATATGTTGCTGCTTCACCCTTGTATGCCCTAATCAACTCTCCTTCTAGCCTAGCTTGCCCCTACCTGAACTGTGGCAACCATAAGACTGTGCAACTTCAAAAGTCTCAGTAGTAGATTGAGTAGCGTATACTCCGTTTACCGATGTCTTATGACTCTACGCGAAGATTCTAAAGTGGTGGAAACCGGATAAGGTGAAAAAAGCCCTAATCGATATCGGAAATGTCGATTGACCTACCCCGGAATGGTTCCGGACCAGGCATCTTGCTGCCCTTTCAGTGCGGATACGCATTCTTTTTTATTATGCTATATTTCCTTCTAAAATCCTCACTGTGTTACAGCTATACCTCATGTTGACTCGCGACTCATGATACCTCAATGCAGCACCCTCACCCTACCCTGATCTCCACAACCCTTGTCGATAATGCGTACATCTTTTTAGTCTAAGAATGCACATCTGATCATCCACGAATGTAAATATACCGCTTTTCCCGTCAAGGTTGCGTTCAAGCAATATATGAACCCCTTGTTTGCTATCTGCTCCTCATCGAGTTCGTCGATTGTGATCAAGCTCAATGTGTTTGGGGCTTCCTTGATCACGAGTACTACGTACACGCTACTGAGAATATTAAGAGCTATCGTGATTTGTGAGGGGTAACCCATGTTCCTCAAATTATCCATTGAACCGATCAGTAGTGTATCACACGTACCCAAAATATTCAATTCAACTTTACAAACACAAAAAATATCACCATGGAAAACGCACACACCATCCATGGCATAGCACATGTCTGCCTCGACCTTTACGTTGAAAGATCACTGAACGCAAAGCCAGAACGCATCAGTGACAATAATCTCCAAGACTAAAAGAGGATACAGAGCGTACTAGACTCCGAGTGTCAATCCCGAGGGCAACCGTTCCAGCCTAAGGAGTTTGGACCACCCACATATTTGGAGGAGCAGATAGTCATCGAGAACTATGGCAACTACAACTGTTCCTCGACATGAGGATAGCCCATAGAACGAATTCCTTGTCCCACTGGTCAGGAAATGATAACAAACATCTAAGACATTGGCTGGTATCCCTGAAATCTCACGCCTCTCGTGTGATCTAGGATCCGATATGAATTTTTCGTCCAAGATGGAACAAATCGTGTCTGTGATTGAGTTCATACAGGAAGTTACGCGAGATCAACACGGTTCGACAGAAGATATACTCGCACGCTTCTTGCATAGTCCCCCTCTGGCTATGTTCAATCAGGCACATCGCCTATCCTGCTGTCCGAAGCCGTATACAATTTTCGAAGAATTTTGTGGACACGAAGAACTTATCGACATTGATACCAGAGTAGAGCGGAGAACAATTGGGTGCAGCTTCTACCGAATCATGACCAACAACACAAAACCTCCCGTGAAACATGTTCCCTTCAAGCCATAACGCAGACTTGGGTTTGCGCTTTGGCAAACTAAGCGGATAGTAGAATTAGCTATTATGGAACCCAAGGCCTTGGGATATGGACTAATAGACTCTGAAAAACTGTAGTTTACATGGCGGAGTATTCTTACCCCAGAGGAGGATGCTAAAAGAAAACTGAGGCCCTACCTTACCACATCGAGAGCGAAAGACGGCTGCTTTAAGTCGGGAGCATAATGACTAATTCTTTCTAAACCAGGCCTGACTTGGAAAAAAAAAAAGAAAAGAATTTCATGATATCACTACAGCTGTTATCACGGGTGTTACGCGAAGGCCACGGTCACAACCACAGAGCCCATCACCAATACAGGTCGCATGGCTTAAGGACGGGGCCGATCCATATCCGTCAGACATTTCAATCTACGACTGCTACCATCCTCAAATGTGCAGAAATTGGAGGAGACGCTTATTGAATTCCAAACGAAGTCTTCGCAACTGTTAGTTTGAAAGGTACTCCGACCACATATATCCCGGACATCACTGAGATTATACCCGAATTGAGCGGCTTCGCTACTCAAGGGCCAATCGGATCACCAATGACACTATCACTCTCGACTAACACATATGCCTACGAGTATGATGTACTTTGCTTTTCCGACTACAACAACGATGGCGAGTACCAGTCCTTCACACTTGATGACGCAGGGATGTAGCTGACACCTTTGGCGCGAATAACGGTGTCCTCAGACTAGAAAACCGCCTAGCTACGTCGAGGAAGGCGGGAACAACAGCCACATCCTACTCTTGGGCAGACGATCAGAGCAGATGTGGTTCAGAGCAAGATCTCGATCTTAGCTCTGGCCTGTACGAATGCCGGGGATCTCGCATTGCTATAGTACTCGTTTTCCGTCTTTGCTGAACGAAATCTGGCTGTAAAAGCTTAATCTTGTTGGAATGAATATGAAGGATAAACAGCGGCATTGGTGTTATAAAATCCAGCCACTTGCCTTGATTTTTTCACGTCTGCATGTGTTTCATGTGTCACCTTTTAGTACAGTGGTTATTCTTGTAACAGTGAAAGTTGGGATTGTGAACAAAACAAAGCTGATGAGCGATCGAAAGGATGTCTTTTACTTCTAACTGGTTTTTAACAGACATCTGGAATGTCGAATAGCCCTGATGACAGATCAACTTCATGCTAATAATGTTCATTAATGGAATAACTTGTCAAATTCAAGAATACGGTATCTTCTGCCGTGCTATGTGCTTTCATTTCAGCGTAGATAATCCTTCTCCAATGTACGCATCGCAGAATCGCCCTGGAGCTCAAAGATCTCCGAAACAGATGCAATATCTTCTTCAACACCAGCCAAGCCATTATCCTTTAGTATTCTGCCAAACACGTTTCTCATGGAAGCAACAGAAGCGCGTATAGCGTGATTTCCGCAGATAATCAAACCAACTTTACCAAGAGCCGTGATATCCGTAAACGAAAGTTGTGGATAACTAGTCGGCACAAGCACGAGAGGAACCTGCTCATCCGGCCACGAACGACAAAAAGATAATATTTCCTCTGGTGTAGGTTGTTTGCTATGTATTAATATAGCATCTGCCCCAGCTTCCACATACGCAAGAGCGCGGCGTTGGGCTTCCTCTTGTCCCAGGCCGGCAATAAGGGCTTCGGTCCGCGCAATTATGAGCATCGAATTGGATTTGGCTTTTGCAGCGGCTATTTTGCCCTGAAACTCTTCAATGGTCACTAAAACCTGTCTACCGTTGGTCCGCAGACTGCTGTCTTTGGGAAATTGTTTGTCCTCAATCACCACCGCAGCTGCACCGGCTGCTTCAAACCGTGGAACGATATAAGCCACATTGATTGCATTTCCAAACCCTGTATCGACGTCCACGACAAGCGGGAAACTTTTGTCTGCTAGGGACTCTGCTATCGACCGAGTCATTTCAAGGTGCGTACTCATCGGCAGCAGACTTGCATCGGGCACGGCATAGGATGCAGACAGTTCAAACCCGCTAACCCAGACTGCATTGAATCCGGCTTCGGCTGCTAGATTTGCACTCAGTGGATTGTGGGATGCCATGGCAATTGCTGGCTTGGATTTGTTGAGTAGCTTTCGCAGGGCAACCGCGCTTGCCTGTCGAGCCATTGCCAGAGAAATTTTTGATGATGCCAGTGAACGTATAAGAAAAGAACATAAGATGATTACGTCCGCGGAGGGATATGTCAACTATTAGAAATCCTAGCAGGTCAAAGGGTGCCATCGGATTTAGATCAGTTGATGGCGCGATTAATTCAGCGAACTCCGTCCCCGCAGTGCGCCCACTCCTGCTTAAACTCTTGAGAATTCATGCTTAGCAAGTCAACCAAAGCAGCTTACACGACTCCACCAAGCCCTGTTCTTAGGGAGAGTCACTCTACCAATATGCCATTACTGTCTCTTCGATTAGATATGTTGCTTATAATCTCCAAATCTCTAAACGATCTTGATGATCCTATATCTCTTGCGATAGCCTGTCACCAGCTTCTCTCAATCTTCCAAAACCACAAGAGATATGTCGGGTAAAGCAACAATGATACGTATCAATCAATCTAACTCTTAACACTGAACATTGACACAATGATAGCAAAGTAGCAAGTTCCGTAAATATAATACAGCTCTCTACCAGCTGCTCGACTATATACATGGTGATGAAACGGACGTCATACTAAGAACTCCCTTGCCTCAAAGAAAATACACAAGGTCCTCCAAGTCATAGAGTTGAGGATTATTCCAAATTCTATCTCAATTACGCGGAGATCAATAAAGATCTCTACTTTAGACGAGTGATTTCATAGAAAAGTAAGTCCAAAGCTCTTCATGATATTTACATCAAGAACAATATCTACATAGCAACACTATCATTTCCTAGCGACACAGAGGACACTACTTTTAACCTCAAATAGTAGACAGCCTCGACGGCCAGAAAGGCGACAACCAGAGCCAGAGGACCTCTGATCAGACATGTGGGCTATACCCGGTATAGCGTAAACTAACACTTTGGGCGTATAAGGAGATTTGGAACCAATTTTGATCATTATTCGTGTGTGTTCGTCGCTTCCGAGACTATTTGTACCCTGGTACAGGGCTGTTATGGGTATATCTATTTGTTCTTATCTCATCAAATCAATAGATATCTAGCTCGCATTCATATTACCCCCTTAGATCCTTCACACGGAAGGCCCCCATGGTCCTGAGACGAACGACTGCTCTGAAAGTTTCGCTTGGTATAGAGTCTATATTAGCACGGTGCATCTCAAAAGTCCAGTGACTTTGGGAAACAAGGCTCATCAGGGCTGTAGCCACAATTTGTACAGCTGTAAGAACGGTTCTAGAAGAATTACCAAGATCAATATTCCGTATGATGTAAGACGCTTTTATCTTAACGCGCTATAAAGAAAGCCTGACTCTTTTTAAGAAAAACAACACAACATCCATCATACGTTGAAAGAGCAAGTCTTTATAAAAGCTGATCGCGGGGCTAATAAAGAGGGGTAGAATGGAGGAGGGAAGGTTTAGCCGAATACCATGTCAGCAGGAAGTTCCTGGCCAGGCTGGAATTAAAGCAGCAAGGAAAGAGGAACCTTCTGAAGCCAAAAATATAGCAAAAAGATAGAAAAACAAAAACATACAACAGTGTAACTATGGCGGGGCTCACCCAGTCTATTGCTGCTTCGATTCTTGTTACTTCTGGCCTGGGGACAAAGCGTTCCATGACCCTAGAATTGCTTCGCACCTAGAACTAGGCAGAACACGACATGGCAAGATTAGACGAGCCATAATTTTACCTATTTCTAAGCCAGGCTCTTCGTAAGTCTCCGTCCATAACCTCGAAATCTTCATTGCCAAGATGGAAAAGTCCATCAGTATCCACGTAAAGATATTGAAAGGCAGCATCAAACGGATTATCATCAAAGCGAAAACAGAGAGTTGAAATTGCGCAGACTGTCGTGCCACAGCGTATAGAACAGTCAGTGAGATTTGCACTAGTTGGGAAAGCGACCACTAAGGATATTTCTCTAGAACAAGATAGACTGGTAAGAGATAATACGACAACTAGAAAATAGAAAAGAAACAAGAAAGGCAACAGAAGGACTGATAATCTCCAGGAAGAACTAGACAGGCGGGTTAAGCTCCTTATAAGCTTCACCCAACGACCATAGGCATAGAAGTCACGGTAGAAACATAAAAGAACAGTAAGGTATTGCTCGTACAGAAAGAAGAAACAGAATCGAGACACGAAGAACAACAATAAGCCATCCCGAGCGCCCTGATCTGGATAGAGTTGACGCGAAAGCAAAGCCTAACGACTCACGTGCTTTCAATCTTATAGCCCAGCGTTAATTAGCCGTGCCGCCGAAGAACATCTTTACGAATTGCATCCCCCCACGCCGCTGAGAAAGGCTCGCCTCCAATACCATAGTCCGCTGCATATCTTAGTCTTCCTTCTCTGCTGGAATCCAGGCCGAAGGACTTCATCACATCGACAGAAGAGCGTGGGTCTAAGCAGGTCGTTAAAGAAAACACCTTTGCTGAATGCATGCGCGAAACTGACCTAGTGGGCCTCTATATGCATTACCCATGCCAAAGTTCTGTCCTTGCCCTGTACCGCCGATATCGACATTGAATTCCACGTTACGTGTAAACCAGCCGATGACGTCCAAAACAGTTCGATACAAGGACGTTTGAGGACGAGGGGCTTCTGGTTCCCAGAGTGCATCGCTTGATGCCTCCGAAGTCGGTGGTCTTTCACGACCGAAACGAGGGTTAGAGTCAGCGCTAGAAGTTGAGTCATGTCGCTCAGATTCTTCTCGAGGTTGTCCGTGTGAGGCAGACGACAGTGGAGGGCGCAGTCCAAGTAACCTTCCAGCATCCGTCTCGTGGATAGGCGTGTTAGCATTCAAGTCTCTTGCAATTCGTGGAGTGACAGTAGGTGGGCTACTGTAATTACGAACAACCATGTCTTTGGCATGTTGCGCAATAAGCTCGCGGTTCGTAAACCAGTTGAGAACAGTACCTGTATCCAGCCCTGCGACATTGTACTCTCGCCCATGCTGGTACAACGTTAGCTCCTGGGCACCAATTCCCTGCTCCCATTTGCGTCGAAGGAACTCAAGATGTAGATTGTATTTCGCTGTCTGCTCAGCTGCTGCGACGGTCCAGAAAGTTGTTATAAAAGTCACACGGGGAATGTACTCGTCGCCGCATAAGGCGCGGATGAACTGGATTAGCTTGCGGTCAAAGCTATCAAAACGCTCCTGAGGGATACACGTAAGGTATAGCAGGCCAGTGATGCGGACGAAAGAGCAGATTGATTGGATACCGCGGATAATCTCGCGGTATGTCTTCTCCTCATCCCCTGGATCAAAGCCAGGAGTGTCCATGATGAAATACTCCTTCCTCCCGAGGACAGCCTTGCAGATTTCGATACTCTGAGTGACTAGATTGTGTTTCAGAAAATATAGAGTGTGACTCCTTTAAAGTTGAGTGTGCTTACCTGAGTCAGCATTGTGCTGCGAATAGCCATGTAAACCTGTAAGATCCTCCAAAAGGGAGGACTTGCCTGATCCAGTCCGCCCGATGATGATAATCATGTCCGCGGGAGAGGTGGTGTTCCTACTTGGCGCATTAGAGAAGCGTGTACAGGCAATGGTGGAGGAGAGCTCTAACTTGAACTGAGTTTCCAGCTCTGCGAGGCAATCTTTGGTTCGTTTGGCTTTGGATTCCATGGTATAGTCTTTGTAACGTGGTGTAACGTGGTGTAAAGTAGAGAGGAGAAAGAAATTGACGTTCAGAACAAAGTTGAGGTAGACAGTAATGTCCGGTTTGCTTCGTATTGTTGAAGACGGAAGAACTTTTCAAGGAAAGGGGGACATTAGGGAAGCATCGCCCATTTATAGGCATTCCATGCCATTTGCGCTGCCACGAATCCTGTTAGCTCCGCGAACTATGGCTTCATAGATATAACACAGCACGACACTTGATCAAGGAATATCCGATGCGAACAATCTAACTCAAGATCCTAGCGCCAGATACAAGCGAGCAAGAACGTGCATTAGTCCTGAGCTATCTTCAGGCTGGCCAATCAGTCCAAGGAGGGTAATGCGCGTGCTTTATATCCAGCTTCGCAAAGGCTTATATGCTTCCAGTGAAACATTGGAAAGCAATGGGCTCTTCAGCCTTGTGCACTACATCCGTCTTGATTGGGTCTTGAATCAAGTTTCTTATACCTAAGCGCCTTGCAATCAGCGATTCAAGAATAGAAAATATCTGTGTATTCATCAAAGATATTACCACTTACAGAATCTACTCCTGTGGCGCTGTATTAGCCGTTAGGAGAACGGAAACGACGCTTTTTATCAGCATCGCCTCGAACAAGTCATGTCTCAGACCCGTGTTAGACTGAAAATCCAAGTCCCTATTCACACCTCAAGGCGCTGGATATGTAGTGTCGGGCTCGGACTTCCTCAGCATATCCATGCCAGTATCTACAGGGGATCAGCGCCTCATCCTGCTTATAACTATCAGGCCCGCCGGCTTTGACACCACTAACGACACGTACATATCAGTACAATTGGTACAATAGGACTACAGGAATATCTTATGGACATTATGATACAGCTTCTATCGAGATGAATCTACCATCTCAGTATAAAAACATCATGATTAGGTTGAGCAAACCAACCGGGTGCTACACAGGGCTATGTAATATGTAACAGTATACTGTCTATAACTAGTTGACTGATCCACAACCCCTAGATTCTAGCGCTGTTACGAAGGCAATGATAAGCAGAGCTCACTCTACTATTATTTCCGGTCAGCCGCCGCGTAAGCCACTAGTTCATCAACTAAACCAATCCACAATGCTTCCACCATTAACCTTATCCGACAATAGGGGATGCTATATCCTAAGATAAAACCGCTACACTTATTCATTATAGAGGACACTGCGAAGATTCTAGTGACTTTATATGTTGGTTATTCTGTTTCAGGACGAAGGTGACAAGATACATTTGTTGGGCTAAACTTCAGCAATCGCCAGTGCTATGTAGATGTAGGTGTATGGTCTTTCAGACCATCATCGCTGGAATGCTCTGGTTCCCTATAACTGCTTGTTAGCCATCAACGTCTCTTTCTACAGCGAGCGTGTCTTATATACTTACTGAAAACTGACTTCAGACGAACTACCATTATTGATGCTCAGCTAGGTACAATATTAGCCAGGCCTCGTGACTGACAGCATGTAATAAGGGCAAAGCCGCTGTGTAACTTGATACACAGATTTTATAACTAGTTGGCCAATAAGAATTCATTTCTAACCGCTTGGTATCCTCGTATTGTGTTAGATGTAAAATATTCCAACTTATAGATGTGAAGAAGAAAAAGAAACGAAAAAATAGAAACACTGTATGACAGCAACTCCATGTGGATGGATGTGATGAGCAGAATATAGGTTACAACTGTCGGCTTATCCAAGTCCCCGAGCCCAAAGCAAGGATTAGGGAAAGAGCAGTCCTGGCCCCAAAGAGTTAAACGTGAATAGACAATTGATCGATATCGTCAACTCGATTTTCTATGGATAGGAGTGCCGTATGAGCGCTTTGTAAGAATGAGCAATCCGGTGTGAGAGTGTAAAGATGGCGGAGGCTGGTGAAAGAGCGCTAACATAAGGAGGAAAGGTTTAGCCCAATGCCACGTCAGCAATTCTTGTGGATCGAGAAGTCCCTGTCAATGCTGGAAGTAAGAAAGAAATTTGGATAAGAAAAAGCAAAAAAAAAATAAACATACAACAGCTGGGATTCGCTGGTGGTCACCCACCCAACTACTAACCAGCCGGCGTGTGGCTTAAGTACGGCTGAGCGGACGGGAAGCCCTGTTTTCCACACCCTATGGTCGTATGTGCTGGAGATACAGAAACGATGGATTATACGTCAAACTGTCATATATGGACGCAAGCAATGCCCACACCTTGATACTAATGCTCCAGGTTGTGGCTTGCACAATACAAAATAAGTATATGGACACAATGACGACCCAACGACCAGGCCCTGCATTTGAAATCACCGCGTCGCCGGCATAGAGCCCACCGATCAGAACCATAAGTGCTGTTAGGCCTACTCCTCCGACCAATGTGCTGATGCGGCGCCCCCATTTGTCGGCCAGTAGGGTCGCGGGAATACTGCTTGCTACTATGACAATGGCAGAAATGCCTGATGCCTGTTTTTTTTTTCGGGAGATGGTGAGTTTCTAAGTAGAAGGAGAAAGTTTGCACGTCAGGTTCACAGCTCACTCACCAGAAAGGAGGCTTCTTGACTTTGTAAACCCTGCCTGTTGGAATAATTGAGGAACATACTACACAACGAATATCAATATCACTACGCAGGCCTGTTGAAATTAGGAGAGTGTTGGCATGGCCTACATAGAGCACAGCATCGATACCACAGAGCTGGAGGAACCCTAGCAAGAACACAGCCAGGAAAGTTTGCTTGCGAACATCTCGAGCCCACAAGTCGTGGAAGCTAGTATGCCTGCGTGCTGTGTGAGTCTGCGGACTTGATCCTTCCAAGGCGGTTGTCCCATCCTCATTGGGTGGTAATGAATCGCTGTTGGCTTCTCGATCTGCCTGTTTGACTCCCAATTCATCCCATACTTTCTCTGCTGCGCGATACTCTTGACGCCGTATGAGCCATCGTGGAGATTGTGGTAAAAAGATCAGATTGATCAGAACATAAAGAATCGCCATTACAGTAAGTAAAGTATATGGTAGTCTCCAAGACAACGAGCTCGGAATCTTTACTGTCGCGTAGGTTGTAAAGTAGCCTACCACCAGAGCCAGACATGTCATGAATTGTGGACCAGAAGTTAGCGGTCCTCGAGCCTTTGGAGGTGATATCTCACAGATATAGACGGTCTGCGTGCTGAAGTAGACACCATAGCCAATACCCTCAATCACACGTCCCACAGCAAACATCCGTAGATTTATTGCTTCAGCTTCTAAACCAGTACCCAGTGCGAAGACACTTGCCCCCAAGGCCATTGCTTGCGGACGACCGAGTCGGTCCGCAAGCCTGCCGGCAAACACGGAACTCAGGGCAGCACAAAGAAGGATAGACGAGACCAAAAGACCATGAACAGCAGGGGATTGTTCGCCAAACTTTTCAACAAAGGTCCTCATGGCAGTGACGGGGCCGATGACACTTGTATCCATACTATTCAGACATCATAAGTATATGATTAGCAGATTGTGACACGTAAATTCATCCTTTCTGACGCACCCCAAAAGGAAACCTCCAAAGGAGCAGAGAACAGTGGCAATTGTATACCGTGCAGGTCGAAACCATGAGAAACAAGATGTGACGATCAACTTCATCATGTTCTGCGCAGTAAGTAGAGTAGAATACGAAAAGGGTATCAAGATAACCATGAATCTGGGAATATCGAGTCAAGTGAACGAGGATTGGGGTCGTTGCTGCTTCTTTGTCCACCCCCTGCAAAATGCTTTTTCTTTGATCTACCAAGTCCAGAGAAGCCACCTTGCGGGGATACGAGATCCTTAAGGCTTGATAGCACGGAATATTGGCCACCACATACGACATACTGTCAGTGAAGACTCAACAGGATCGAGTAACAATAATATCCAGAAGAATTTTATATCAGCTGAGGTACTACACGCGACTATTGGACCTATCCTGGCTAAACAGAACATGTGGTTCACACTCGGTTTACTTCACGCGTGTAAATTTCCTGTTACGGAAATGGTGCCGGATATCAGTTGGGGCCTGTACTGAGGGCATGCAGAAGAGCTAACTGTCTCCAGATTATACTGCTGGTTATGTTTACTGGCGCCTAGTCATCTATCATGTTGATTGATGTAGTTGGGCGGCTTAAATGTTACCTAGCATTATTCAATTCGAAGAAATGTCGTCTACAAAAGTTTGAAGGGTTAGAGGAAGAACATCTCACAACTGGACTTAGCGCTAAGTAATTGAAAACAATGACGTGACCATGCCAGTAACTGAGTCTAAAACGCCATGTAATCGACGTGTGCTCGTATATCCGTTCTCTTCACTTCCTAGGCAAGCACTAGCTACAAGGATTATATAATCACGTCATATAAGGGGTCCTCTCCATTCCAAGACGACATAAGATTCGAAGAAAAGAGGGACTATAGCACGTTGTGACATGAATTGAATCAAAGTTCAGGTCATATTGGCATTGCTGGCTTGACTTATGATTGTAATAAATAGACAGTGAAAAGCAATGCAAACACGGGGAATAAAAATGGGAATAGTAACAGGTGTGAAGAAGCGAAGAAGAAAAACGCCTACAAATGCCGTGCAGATGGTTCTAACAAGTAAGCGGGATGCAGTAAGGAAATATGTGTTTTGCCGCTAAGTTGGGGAAGATTTGAGAAGGAAACGAAGGTCGGATCAATTAATGTGACAAAAAGGCTTCAAAGAGGACAAAGCAGTATTCGATACACAATTGTTTGACACAACACTCACTCGTACATCACAGTCATAGTTCGTTGAACCCCGTTTAGTATCCCGGTTTCAAAGGACGCTCAAGCTTTGAGAGCAAAGCATCTAGTTCAGTCCAATTGGATAGCGTCATTGCAAACTTGCGATGCTTTCGGGTCATTGTATGCTACCAAATATTAGCTATAGCCAAGGACTTTGGACAAATATGAACATACCTCATCGAAATCGTCAAACTTGTCCCGGCAATTCTCACAGTAACCCGGTTTCGGGTCACGTTGCTTCTCTTTGACGGCTTTCTTTTGTAGAGCCCCTTGACGGTCCGTGTTTTGTGTCACATTGTTGCTTCCGTTATCCTCCGATTGCGTGGTGTCTTCTTCATGATGACACATCTGCTCTCTGGGACGCTTCGCCCCGGCAGAGGCACATGCAGGTCTCGTATTGATTGGTGGCTCCATGGGTCTGTGGGAAGACGGATTGGCACTGGTTGTCATGCTTCCGTTGCTCCTCTCCAATACCTTCCGTTTCAATTCGTGTACCTCTTTACTTAATCCTGCCTTTGCACCAGGTGCGGCAGCTGTCGACGAAACCATTTGTGACCGAATAGCTGATGTGATGTTCGAGGGCTGCATACCAGAGGCGGCCGGTTCGCGGAGCATAGGCCAGGCTGTAATCTTTCCAGTGGGTTTAACTGGTTGATTCTCCGACTTGACTCGAGGAGGTGCAGGTCGAACAGATAACGGTTTGAGGTTATCTGCTGGTCCTAGCATAGCGACATCATCGTCCTCTTCCAACCTTACCTGAACTGGTGCATCTTCCTTCTCTGGCTTGGTGGGCAGTACCTGGTTCTGTGTCCGGGGTGCGTTTTCATCTTTCACTTCTTCTCTGACTACAGGCTTCTCCTGTCGCTGTCTCTTTTTCTCCTCCTTCATACGAGCGAGTTCTTTCTTCGTTGGTGGCTCCTCAACGAAAGGACACTTGCCTATAGGAGCACTGCGAAACTGTGGCCAAAGACCGTCCTCTTTGACTGCAACCTTGGGATACTCTCTCACCATAACAGGGCGAGTCTTTTCGTCCATATCGTGAACATAGATAAAAGGGCCACGAAAGAAAACCAAATCCTTCATCAATTGAGATGGATCTCGGTCAGCTGGTCCATGCAAACGTTCATTCCGAAGCACCTGAGAAAGCTCCGTCTCTCCACGGCCCTTGGCGGATACAGAGCCAGCACGGCCTCCAGCATATGCCGCTGAAGTGTCTGGTTCGTGAATGGCTGTCAGCATTCGCTGTAATTTTTCAATGGCCCAGATCTTCATGCCCATTTGACGGGCACGATACAGTACATCAGTATTGTTGCCATGGTCCCTTCGATTATCGTTTCTTTCTAGAAGAACCGGATTGACATGCTGAACAAGGGGGCCGTCGTTCGATGTCTGCTCATGCTGGGGTGCTTCAGTCGGACTAGGAATATCGACCTCTGGGATGGGACGAGAGGTAACAACGTGGGTGACTATACGAGAAAAGAATCTCTCCTCGCGCTGTACCCAAGTTAGTAGATGTATGAACAGAAGAGACATAAGATAAATAAAGTGAAAGCTTACCGCACCCAATGCAAGCACTTCCCTCAGGCTTCGGTTACGAACATCTGCCGGCAAACTATCAAAGTAGAACACGAAGCTGGGAAATGCCTTGCGGTAGTGCTTCTGCCATTGCCGAATATTATCCAACTTCTCGGCAGAGGCCTTGTCATATCTTGCATTTCTCGATGCCTGAGCCGCACCCGAATCTTTCTGCTCTCTTACTGCCATCAACTTCTTCTCAAACGGAGTCAATTGTGAAGCGTTACTCTTGCGTAAGAACATCCTCGATTCAACACTCATCTGTGGGGCAACCATCGTCCGTGCTTTCAAAGGGGAACCGGGACCGGCACCAGCAGCATGATGATCTTCTCGGTCCACGAATTGCTTTTTGGCAGGAGGCTGACCGAACAGCAAGTCAATCCGAGATCCCATCTCGGATCCAGGACGAGCACGCTTTACTGCAGCCGAGTTGCTGCTTCGATGAGGCGAATTGGCGGCATTGGGGACATTGGCGAGGGGTGGTCGTCGTGAGGACATAGCGAATGATGCCTGTGGAGAAGGAGGGACGAAGATAGCTGCCATAAGGTTGGTGTATACGTACAGATGGCAGGAAGTATCCAACAGTAAGGTAGGTACTCAAGGTGAGTGGAGGGGTATGGTCACTGGTACAAGAGCACGCGACGAACCACACGCCCTCTAGAGATCGTGGACGAGTCTAGTGGACCATGGCGTAGATAAACAATTGGCACGTCGGTTTTATAGACAGATACTCTGACGAATGTTGACGGAAGTAGTATAAACTGTACAAGAAGGTATAACAGGGCTGGTGGGCGAGGTATTGGAGGCCGAAAGTGAGTGGTGGTTGGAGGAGAAGGAAGAAGTGAGAGCGAGCGGAAGGCAAGCTTGTTTGTTAGTAGTGGAGCCTTGTTTTGGCACCAAAACGATCCTAGCCCGGACAACCAACCGTAGCGCGACTGGACCATCATTGCAGAAATGGCATACGGCGCGCAGCACATTCTTAATCGCGTCAATTATTTCTTTTTTCTGCTTTCCGGATAGTATTATACGTAAGTACGTGTAGTGCACGGTTAAATGTATTCATTTGGTTTGATACTTCCGGATCATTATCACCACAACCTCGCCAACGCGTACAACACGGGTCCAAAGGATGAAATTCTTTAACAGACTAATCATGATTTTATTATTGACGCCGAGTACATGCTTATGAATACAGATGCCTATTGTACAGTTCCCCAGGGAGATGGGTATCGTCTATGAGCGAAGAGCCTCGATATCGTCAATCTAAACGTTGTTAGTATCGTTTGAAGAAATTGGTTGCAAGGTGAAATACCTCTTTGACGGCCTCCATGGTCAGCACAATAGGGTGCTCATCACCCACGCAAACACTGTCTTCAATGCGAATACCAATGCCGCGGAAATGCTCCGGCCACCGCTCATCATTGGGGACATAAATACCACTAAGACATGTTAGCTTCGAGTCTCTTGAATTCAACATGGAAGACATACGGCTCAATTGTTATACACTGTCCAGCCTTCAGGTTGACACTCCTTGGGTAACCAGCACAGTCATGCACGTCGAGACCGACATAGTGGCCCAGATGATGCGGAAACAGAGTCCTTACAGCCTGTCACAGATGTCAGCTGGCATCGAATCAATCAAGAAGGGCTACCGTACATCACCAGACATATCGAAACCTATCTGCTGTAGTTGTTCCTTCAGGCCTTTCTCCGCAATACCGTGAAGTCGGTCGAGGGATAGATTCGCATCCTCGCGGCAAAGTGCCACACAAGTTCTATGTACGTTCAGCACAGCAGTATATAAATCGCGCTGTGGTCCGGTGAATTTGCCATTGACCGGCCATGTCCTCGTGATATCTGCAATATAGCCTCCGTATTCCTGTTCATTGATTAGATTATAGACAAGTAGCAGAGGGGCATGTTGAGACATACACCGCCTCCGTCCACGAGGACAAGTTGCCCATCTCTCAAGACGTCGTCGTTCCGAGTATAATGTATGCTCAGTGCATTCTATCTCAATCAGCGCGCATATTTCTCAAATCTCGAATGAATCACATACCCGTCCTCCTCCAACGACAGGTACAAAAGCACTGCCACTGCACCCATTCACCTGAAATTGATACTGCAAAAAAGAAGATAATTCCTTCTCGGTATCGAACTCCTGGCGCATCGAATCCGTAAAAGCACGACCTGAGGCCTGTCCGGCTAGCCGCAGATTCACAACCTCACTCTCGCTTTTGAAGGCCCTCAATTCATTCAATACCGGACGAAGGGGTTTGACTTTATGCGCTTGTATAATCTTTTGGAGGTCGGACTCGGCTTCGCGGCCATATAAATAACGAGTTATCGAGGATCCTGCGGGAGATAAAGATTTGATGTCTGTGTATATCTCGGTTGCTTCGGACAAGACTGGGAGAATAAGTTCTTTGATTCGTTCGATGTTACCGGTCTGTTATTCATTAGCTTCGTTCTCGCTGTGAAGAATCTGTGTTTTCACGAACTTCATCCGCATTAAACACATCTAACGCTGCTTGAGTTCCTGATCGTGCACCGTCCCACAATTCGATTTTCGGGTCTTTTTCTCGAACGTATAGATGAAAGAGGTGGTTATCGCCTGATCCGTCGTTTACTGTTTCCATCTAATGAGTATGTATCTAACATGCCCAAGATATCAACTCACTAATTATAGCCAATGCACCGGGTTCATTGAATCCTATCTCGCTCTCAGTATTCCATGTTCTCGTATCAGAAAACTTCGTCGCATACCCGTCAGGTAGAAAAAATTCGAGTCTTGTCGGTATTCGTAAAAAACGCCTGCAGCGCGGTACTTGATGTCCGCCGCGGCAACAATCGCAATGGCATTTTTGGGAAGTCGATTGGCGAGTCTCGAACGACGATGCGCGTATTCCTGGGCAGTGATTCCTGGTGTCACTTTATTATTTGTCAACAATGCGACCTTAAGACGAAACAGTAACAGATCATCTTGCATATCACCGAAGACGGACGATACAAGACTAGGAACCGAACATACATTCGCCCGGCTCTAATAAATGAGGATGTGTCTCATGCAAAGGCTGGCCAAATTGCAATTGGGAGGCGGAGATAGAGGCATAGCTTCTCGTTGGTAGAAAACTCCGATTGAGGAAGACGGCACGATTCGAGAACAATGGACGGAACGAGGAACTGCAACGCTGGACCTTCGAAATGCGACTGCGCAAATGGTGCAATAATGGGGCGCGTATTGGCATGGTGGAAATACAGACGACGCAATGGTCTTGAAGAGGTGGAACGATCAAAAACTATGCCCATTGATCTATTTTGTAGGTGGGTCTAAGCTTTTCCGGGGAGAAGCCATTGGCCCCGGCGACTGACCGCCTTAGATATCAATATACATAGTACATAGTATAAGCAACTGTTAAGCTCTTCTAACCACACTAGTTCCGTACGTGAAGGTAACAGACCCGCCTTAGCTACGGAGTACCATGTCTGTATTTTCCGGTCAATACAAGTCATCGTTAAGCCCATTTCCCAATTGGCGGACCCTGGAGGCTATAGATATGTTGATGCCTGAGGCGCTGAGGCTGCTCGGGGCTAGTCCACTTTAGGATAAAAATTGCTATCGAAAATGTAATCATCTGTGCACTGATTGGCTGCCTGTCCGCCTCCCCAGATTAGTCCCATTTGGCCATGCACAGTCTCGGCGGTATTGGCCAATTAGCAGCTTTCACTGCTACATTTCCCCTCAGAAACATCGCCGAATGTTTACATTATGTATGTTAACAATGTCCATGATGTTGGTCTTTTGAGCTTGGATGAGGCGCAATGTATTTCCACTTGATGGATTCTTATCAGATTGGGTAAAAGGTCGAGAGTGACTCCGAGATTGTGTTGGTCCTTGTTCATCACTTTATATTAAGACGCCCACCCGAGCATCCCACCTGAGAACTGTAGGAAATTCAACCAAGAGTCTGAATTTGGTACACACACTACTTACCTACTCTTGTCTTGAGATATCATACTTGACAATGGGCCGGACACTGACATATCCCAAGAGGGACATCAATACCGTCAAACGATATGCGCATCGAGGTATGTACACATCGACCAGATATGGCACTCGAGTTATCCGCTGACTCATCCTTCAGCAACATACGATGTCGCGGCCATCCATACCATCATCAACCTAAGCCAAGTGCTGCACGTCTCCTTCAGCCCAGGCCCCGAAGACCCATTCCCAGCAACCATCCCCATGATCGGGCAGATGGGATCCTTTGAATACCCCTCTGCCGACCTGAGCGAACCCCTGGATTGCTACATCCATGGCTACGTCAGTGCGCGCATGGCCAATCTTGCGCGCCAGTCCGAAGAAGGTCTACCCGTTTGCATTTCGGCCAGCAAAGTGGACGGACTGGTGCTGTCGCTCACTCCGTATAATCATAGTTACAACTACCGCTCTGCTATCTTGCACGGTTATGCCAAACTGGTCACTGACGAAGAGGAGAAGATGTGGGCCATGAAAGTGATTACAGACTCCGTTGTGCCCAGCCGATGGGACAACAGCCGCACCCCGCCTGATAAAGGGGAGTTGGCTTCCACATCAATTTTGAGAGTCAAGATTGTGGCTGGAAGTGGGAAAATTCGTGATGGATATGCATCAGATGACAAGAAGGATTATCAGAACGACGAATTGACGAGTCGGGTCTGGACTGGCGTGGTGCCTGTCTATGAAGTACTTGGAGAGCCAGTGCCGAATCCTGATAACAAGGTAGCAGAGGTTCCAGGGTATATTCAGTCTTATGTTGATGGGTATACGAAGAAGAGTAAAGATTATGCTCTGGGAGCAACCAAGGTGACTTTACCTAAGGAGGAGCAACATTGAGAAGGACTAGACATGATTTTGATGACCGTAGTCATGATAGCTTATGTACATTCGAGACTGTATAAGTTGAATAATATTATCTACCATTCAATCTCACGCAGGGTCCGTATACACGCGCATATATCCACCTCCTCTTGTTTAGATTGATGTAGCAGCATCTCGAAGGATCAGATAGATGGTGCGGGGTGCGGGGAGACGTCTACTGATAAGACCACCCAAAAAAAAACATTAGTCGGAATTTGTCTCATTCTTGACTCAAAAGACTTAACAGGTCGTACTATGCATCCATCTACTAAAATTTGATTAGACAGACCCTTTCCTTCTGATCCGCAAACTTGACAGGCGGCTCCCAATAGACAAGATCAGATGATAAACGTGGTATGCAAGTCACTCAAACAACGAACAAGGCTGCAATCTGCGCGCGCGGCTGAAACATAACGAACAACTATATCGGCAAGAGATACACTTTTATATATATTCGACAGTAAGAGTCTACGATCGGTCTCAACTTGGAGGCATTCATTCAGCGCATCGATTGAAGACAACAAACATGCCTCCATTACCCGCAGCCGAACTTCAGTCCTTTTCGGAACATCTCCAGAAAAGCACCCGAATCCTCGCGCTTCTGGGTGCCGGACTATCAGCGTCCTCTGGACTGCCCACCTTTCGAGGAGCTGGCGGTATGTGGAGAACCTTTGACGCAACGTCGCTGGCGACACCTGAAGCGTTCAGCGAGAATCCCGGATTGGTGTGGCAGTTTTATAGTTATCGACGACATATGGCGTTAAACGCGAAGCCTAACCGGGCTCACTACGCATTGGCGAAACTTGCGAAGAAGAATAAAAAATTTATAACGTTGAGTCAGAATGTGGATGGTACGTCGCAGCTCTATTCACCTTCGATATGGCGGGAAGGACTGACGTGTTTCGATTAGGACTCTCGCCCCGGGCAAACCATCCCGCTGAACAGCTACATCTCCTTCACGGCTCATTATTCGACATAAGATGTACCGGCTTCTACTGCAATTACTCTACGAAAAATGATTTTACAGATCCACTTACCCCGGCATTGACCATACCAACCCAAGGGGTACAACCCGATCCATCCACGCACGACAAAACAGGCGAAGCAGCGACCAAGACACTATATGAAGCCATGAAATCTACCAGCAAAGAGAGAACACCAACAGAGCTAGACATATCAGACCCGCTCGTCCCACTACCGAGTCTGCAAGTCGAAGATCTACCCAAATGCCCCGAGTGTGGAGGCCTGCTTCGACCCGGCGTTGTCTGGTTCGGAGAAGGATTGCCTTCTCAAACGTTGCGCGCAATCGACGACTGGATAGCGGAGTCTCCGCGCATAGATTTGATGCTTGTCATAGGGACTAGTTCCAAGGTGTGGCCGGCGGCGGGATACGTCGACTATGCTCGAGAAAAGGGCGCGCGGATTGCGGTTATCAATATGGATCGGAATGATGCTCCTGGAGGAGCTAATGGGTTGGACGCGGGCGATTGGTTTTTTGAAGGTGATGCGAGTGAGATCGTTCCGGAGATTCTGCAGAGCGTGATTGGTGATGAGTAGATTTGTTCTGAGCTGGGATTATGGGTGTGGAATTTCGATTTGATGGCGTTAGACAGCAAAGACATTGCGATTTGGTTGATACATGTCAGCCTATTAATTCATTTAGTCGTGAGGTCTTTGCGCTGTTGTCATAGAAGTAGCTGCCTGCCGTTGCTGGGGCACCCCGCTGCTAAACAATCAACGCCCGCCAATCGATAACAACCCAGAAAATCTCTTGGCTCCAACTCCGACTTTTATACACTCGACAACCCACTACGTTGGACTGCTGATTTTTTTTCCCCCAAGGTACAGTGTTGCTGTGGTCATTGTCATTGGACGAGGTCATCTGCCCTCGCTTCGATACTTCACTGCGTTCAGCAGTGGTCACAACTGCTCCAAGTGAGGGGCGGCAACGTCAGATCAACATTTCCTTTTTCGACGCGCGAACTACGCGACACATCCATCACAGAATCTCTACATTTGAACAGCATCACTCCTATGCTTCATAAATAACTTGTTGACGTCAATCAGCATGGTGAACGAAGTGACCCCCGCAAAGGGACCCTTATCCTCACGCAAACCAAACGAACAGACACCAGAGGGCATCTCAACTCCAGAATTCGGAAAGCCAACTCCTCTACGATCCGTCCAGCCTACAACACAAGTTCCTTTCAATATCCCCAAGAACAATCGTCCACGCGTCGAGCATCACCGTCCGATAACGAATCGTGTTCCGTCTCAGACAGGTGCAACTGGCACAACGCAGCAGAGCGTACCAAAACAGTCCTTCGACCCGTTCAAGCCCGTCGTACCGTCCACATACACAAGCCAACAACCCAAATCTTTCTCTAGAAATTATGACGACGTCGTTGGCATCGCACGTCCCTCACAGTTCACATGGAACACGAAGCAGGCAGCGCCTCCCGTTTTCTCATCGAAGCCCTCAGGTCCAGTAAAGACGTCGAGTGCTTCAAAGACTTTACAGAATTTCATCGATCTGACAAAAGCTGATGATGCCCCATCTTCGACCAGCTTTGGACAGTCAGCTTACCAGCGGGAGGAATTCGGCTCAAACGCATATTCCTACATCGACTCTGCCAAAGCACAGGAAAACATCAAAGCGTTGCTTGAAGGTGCTTTTGAAGATGAAGAGGATAAGCCTAGGACGCGAGCCAGGAAGAAGAAAGTAGAGGAAGATATTAATGACTTGGCTGCTAAGCTTCAGCAGGTTTCTGTGGGCTCGAATGACAATAAGACGGGAGAGCCCGAGCCTGAGGCCGAGGAGGAGGAAGAAGAAGAAGAAGAAGAAGAAGAAGTGGATGATGGGACTCGAGAAGGACTAAAAGTCAAGCTTTTGCCTCATCAGATTGAAGGTGTTGCATGGATGTGTGAAAAAGAAAACGGACAGAAGAAAACACGAGGCGTGTTGCCAAAAGGAGGTATCCTTGCGGACGACATGGGATTGGGAAAGACGATTCAATCGATTGCACTGATCCTTACGAATCCCAAGCCATCCGAACCGAAAAAGACAAAAGACGTCGAAAAGGTCGACAGGTGTACATTGATCGTCGCCCCTCTTGCTTTGATCAAGCAATGGGAATCGGAGATTGCAGACAAAATTGAAAAGACGCATAAACTCCGAGTCTGTGTCTATCATGGCACTGGACGATCCAAATTCAGCGCGGACTTGAAAGACTACGATGTGGTCATCACGACCTATGGCACGCTCAGCTCAGAGCATGCTGCATCTGGAAAAGGCAAGGTTGGCTGTTTCAACATTCATTGGTACCGAATCATCCTCGATGAGGCCCATACTATCAAGAATAGAAACGCCAAAGCTACACAAGCGGCTTGTGCTCTAAATGCACAGTATCGATGGTGCCTTACGGGAACGCCTCTACAGAACAATCTCGACGAGTTGCAAAGTTTGATCAAATTCTTGCGCATCAAGCCATACGACGAACTTGCCGCATGGCGCGAGCAAATTACCCAGCCTCTCAACAATGGACGCGGAGGTCTTGCCATTAAACGGTTGCAAGTCTACTTGAAGGCCTTCATGAAGCGACGCACCAAAGATGTGCTGAAGTTGAATAACAACTTAAAACCTGGAGACGGCAAAGGCAAAGATGGAAGTCAGAAATCGTCTACTGGTTTCCAAATTGTCAAGCGTGAAGTCATCAAGGTTGAAGCCGATTTTACAGAGGCAGAAGTCGCCTTTTACAACCGATTGGAGCAGCGAACAGACCGAAGGCTTTCCCAGATGATGGGTGGATCTAAGCTTGATTATGCTAGTGCGTTGGTCATGCTGCTGCGACTTCGCCAAGCGTGCAACCATCCCGATCTTGTCAAGAGCGACTTGGCAGAGGACAAGGATATTCTGCTGAACAACGTTGACAAGAGCAAGTCGGCCACAAAGGACGATGATCTTGACAAAGTCGCTGATCTTTTTGGTGGTCTCAGCGTCGTTAGCAAAAAGTGCGACATTTGTCAGGTAGATCTTACTGCAACAGAGGCAAAGGTTGGGGCTAGCAGATGCGACGAATGTGCCGATCTAGAAATTGAATTGAAACCAGATGAGAAGAAAAATGTCAAGAAAGTTAAGTCTAGGAAGCACAGCAAGCCAAAACTCGTACCACAGGAACCCACCCGCCAAGAACGGGCTAGAAGGAACAGGCGAGTCATCGATGACAGCGATGAAGATGAGGACGATGGTGACTGGGTCATCCCCAAGGGACAGCAACCCTCGGCGAGTCTAGGCAAGGCTGGAGGCTCTGATGACGAAAATGCCGAGGGTGGAGGAGAATGGATTGGATCCGAAGACTCCAACACTGAAGATGACGAAGTGATCAGCGTATCCAGCTCAGACTCCGTAGATGATGATGATGATGATGATGATGATGATGAGGAAGAGTACGAAGAAGAAGATGGATATGATGAACCCGACATTGCGCCCTCCACCAAGATCCGAGCTTTGATTCGAATCTTGAGAAAGGAGGCGCCGGAGTATAAGTTTATCGTCTTCTCTGTCTTCACACAGATGCTGGACAAGATAGAACCTTTCTTGAAACGTGCAAATCTGGGCTATGCCCGATACGATGGCAGCATGAGGAATGATCTTCGAGAGGCTAGTCTTGAACAGTTGCGAAGTCGGTCTAGCACGCGAGTCTTGTTGTGTAGTCTTCGAGCTGGTGCTTTGGGTCTTAATCTGACCGCCGCCAGCCGTGTGGTCATTCTAGAGCCATTTTGGAACCCTGTAAGTTTTCAATCTTCTTCATGATTTTTTTTTAGAGATTTATCAACTCATGAATATCTAGTTCGTGGAAGAACAAGCCATTGACCGTGTCCACCGTCTGAACCAGACTATCGACGTCAAGATCTACAAGATCACTGTGAAGAACACGGTCGAAGAGCGTATACTCGACCTTCAAGAACGTAAACGCGAATTGGCCAATGCCACAATTGAAGGAAAGACCGCCGCCGGCAAGCTCACTATGCGCGACATGATGGCTCTCTTTGGGCGAGATGCAGAAAGCCGGTTTGACCATGAGCGTGGCGCGCCGGACCTGACATCAAAGACGAGGCTACTTGTCTCGAAGAATGATGACGATTCATCTTCCCACGGGACGGGTGATGTCTGGTCCTTGCCATCCAGCCAGTCGTCACAGGATGCCAGACGGAAGCAAGACCGCAAGCCGGGTCGACAGGATGATTCGGTGTATGGACGAAGATGGTGATTGTCGTCACTTATGATGCATGTTTGAGACTTTCGGAGTTCATTTTCTCTCGTGTCTGTTCTGCAGGTTTCAGGGTTTATTAGAGGTGTAAATGGTTATGGTGCTGTCATGGCTGTATCAGCCCGGCGGTTAGGGCTTGGTAACATCTGGGAATTATTCTTGTGACTTATTTGATACATGTACACCTGCAAGTTCTCTATCACCTCGTATCTAATGATGCAATCTACGTAGCTTGTAATGGTAACATCTGTTCGATGAAACCCTCAAAATCAAACTTCAACAAAAATGTAACAATCGCACACCCGACGCATACAAGAAAAAAAAAGAAAAAAAAAAAAACAGCCCGAGGCTGAACAGCAGCAGATAGGATCTACAACACCCCCATCACAAATTGAAAGCATACAAACATGACCAATCATCTCTCAAAGTTGGTTATGAAACATGCATAATTCTAATCGAGGCCGATGCACTGCTAGTCTAGAAGCGCAACAGAACATCAAACTGACGCCGTCTCTCCTTTTTCGCTTTTGGTCTGATTGATTGGCTGGCGAGGCAGTGACATCTGGAATAAGTGAACGAAAGCGCCACAGACGTTGAACAAGGGGGCTGTGCTATTCAACTTTCCCGGTCCTTATGATTGGGATCCCCTCACGAGGACTGGCCAATCTATATCAAGACACAAACTATACCTCTAACCCCGGAGATGTTATCCATACTCGACTGACCTAGTAGGTAACCTTAATCCCATCCCCCAATAAAAGTATTACAGAACTAGCACCGGCATTGAGTGATTGAGGAGACAGTGGCAAAACACCACTTCTCACCCCTCATTGGCGCGTTGATCACGTATCATGAGCCGCTATGGCTTGCAAGCCCATCTCCCACTGGAAAATATGGTGTACTGGAATGCAAGCGGATTAGTGGCTGGAGATCCAAGTTTTCTTGATTCCTTGTCCTTCAGCTAAATCTTATTTTCTTTCATTAACGTGTCTAGTAGATTAGGAGTGCACGAGGCGGGCATGTGGTCACGACCGAGTCCGTCCTAGGATAAGGCTGGCACTCGGTTTGAGGGGTAGATATGGCGTCTCATTTTTGTCCTGTTTTTGTGGGATCTGCGGCCTGATAGGTTGATATATTTACTATGATTTGACGATAGGCTGCATGTAAGTAACTGCCGCTTGCACATCTGGAGGGTGTGAAGCTTTTTTTTTTTTCTTTACCCTTCCCTTTTTTTTTTATGTATACAACCCTCCTTTTTGAGGTCTCCTTTACATTATAATTCTGTTCAGCTCCGAAAAAGGGGGGCAGAGTCGAAGATTATCTTTAATTGCTATCGTGATATTCGATATATAATTGTTTGCTTGACAGGGTCTGCTGGAATGATTGCCGCATATCAGACTTACTCGGCGGGTGTCAATTAGGGTTGCTACAGGTTGGCAGCATCTACACCTACCTGTCTGGTCTCCCCAACAAGACCGTAAGACATCGCGTTATTGATACTGAATTGCCGCACGTCAATTGATACATCCATATTATGACGGCTTGCATACTGGCGCATCGAGCTACCATCAAACGGTCTCAACATGGACGCTCCGTACTGGATATTCACCATATGGGCTCTATTGATCGCATCGCCGATACTGGTACAAGCGCAAATCAACACACAGGATCCAAATGAGTCAGGTTCCGACTGGGGCGAAAGCAGCAGCTTCATCGGCCACAAGGCCAAGATCATTATCATTGTATTGTCCGTGATTGCTGGCGTGGTGGTCATTTTCTCGGGTTAGTATACCATGACCCACTGCAAAACTCACAAGTCAATTAGATTGAAAATAGACACACAAACTGACAACTCCATGACAGTCGCATCGTCAATCCTCTACGTGATTGCAAAACGCAGACAATGGGCCGTCCGAGAAACCATCCGCCGCTCCGCTCGACGCATGGCAGACGCCATAAAATCACCTCTTACACCACGATTTCCCCGATCAGTCGGCGAGAGCAGCAAAGGGAAAAAACCATCATATACGCGCCGCGAATCACGACGAGAGAGGCAGAACCGGTCTTCGAGAGGGATGATTCGGATTGCAGAAGAAGGGAGTTCGCCGCCATATATCCTCAAGGATGACGACGGAGTATCGGCCTTGGCCGATTCGCAAGCAAGCCGGGAGGGTAGCGAGCGATACGTGAAAACTACAAAATCGATATGGCGACATTCCCATTCCGAGTCGAACGGAAACAATGCCAACACGAACAACAAAACCAACGCGGAACCGTATTTCTTCGATTTTGGTCCAAAACCGCGAGACAGCGGCGAGAAGAAGCTGCACAAATTAAAACAGAAAAGACCAGACTTTGACCTGGAGAGGGGGATTGAGTTGGGCGCAACGGATCATATGAAGGTTACCGTGTCGCTGTCTACGACGAGGGATAGCGATAAGTCGGCTGTCGAGAGTGCGGCGAAGAAGAACTGGGGATCGCTTTTTGCGTTTGGTGGGCGGTGAAATATCGTAGACCGTGTATAATTTTGTTTTGATTTGTGGCACGTTGATCAGCTGGTCTGATAGATACAAACGCTGTAATATCATATATGGATCGTCTATGTTTTAGTAAGCTGGTCCTTGTCAGTCTAGATCAGACGTAAAAGAGAAAAGACCGGGATCCCCTGTCAAGATGTCAGAACTTTATGAGACGATTCCAAAATTGCGGCTCTGAATGGATCTGGAATAAGACCCTGAATGGGGCTGAATCGAAAAGTAATCAATATTGGACACGCCGAACCCACTGGGGCTTGCTTGATATTTTGTTCTCACCAAACGTCAATGGCGTTAAGCTCCTTCCATTATTCGGCATGACTGACGGCTTCAATGGTTGTCGGCATGTGAAAAAAATATCAGAAGTACGTCTAAGTATATTGGTTCTTTCTGCCAATTCTCGGGTTCTTGTCCGTGCTTCTTAACGAGGAGGCTGATGGCGTCGAGTGGTTCGGAGATATTTTTTTTTTATGGAGTAGGGTTATTGAAACCAAATTGGGATCTTTCCTGCGGATGAGGCGGTTTCACTATCCATAAGGGTAAGCAAAGCCGAGAGATCGCGATGCGAGATAGATTGGGAGTGTAGCAGTTTGCGAAGTGGTATTATTTTTTTTAAAAGACAAGTATGGAATAGTTTTCTGATGCTATACGGGGTATGCGACATGCTTATACAGACTAGACCATCGAGTCACGAATTCTCTTTCGTCCAATAGCCGCGAGACGCGAGTTAGACGAGGGAAGCGATTCGGATAGGGCAGGTCATATGACTGGCGCTTATGATTGGGCGGAAGTAGTATAAGCGACTGCGAGAGTCAGGACTTCGCTGATCGGCTCCTGGAAATCAATTCCATTGGTGGCAGCTTTCTAAATGTCCCACTTAGGGCGGGTGCTCAATCTTGTTTTGTGGCGCTCGCTAGTCCCCGAACTGGCTTAGATCATAAATTGGCTTGCATTAGCCCATCCAGAGCTCAGGAATTTATAACCTCCGTGTTACCGTACGTACCACATTCCACATTCACCAGCAAGAACTTTGTTGACGTCCTTTCGCCATCCCAGCTTGCCAAGATACTAATGCCAAAGCTTCAAATAACTAGGCGAAATTATTGCATCCCCTGTTATGGATTTGCCGCAGCTCACGAACGTTCTCTGGATTCCATGCATATATGGTTTCAATCACGTGCTTCTGGCCATCGTTACAGACACGTATTCGCATTTCCGTACCCATGAGTGGAGTCTACTCCTACCCCCTGGAAAAAAAGTTAGTACGGTGGGACAAAGAAGGACGTGGAAATAAGTAGACTCCATATCTAGCTTGTAAACACGCACCAGACTATAAATGTTTTGGCCCTCTCTACTTCCCTCAAAGTCTTCTCAATCTAAGATATTCACTAAACCAGATTAGAATATATCAGATTCTATGCGTGGATTTAAGTAAATAGTACTATCCATACTGCTTTGGGTAAAGTCACTGGTGGAGACTTACTAAAGTTATTTACCAACTTGACCGTAGTACAGTGAGTGACCCGGCTAGGATCGTAGAAGCAATCTCGAATTTCGACAGAAATCTTCCCGCGGTTGTCAAGCTCACGGTCGGTCAGATGATACATCGTTTCGTCCATGTCAGTCTGTAATTAGGTACCGACTGC
Source organism: Talaromyces ruber (assembly GCA_022813215.1). Taxonomy (NCBI): domain Eukaryota; kingdom Fungi; phylum Ascomycota; class Eurotiomycetes; order Eurotiales; family Trichocomaceae; genus Talaromyces; species Talaromyces ruber. The sequence goes on along the minus strand of JAKLMW010000013.1, from coordinate 55,884 downwards.
GTAGCAACATTAGCCTACTTGCTGTGCACTGAGCTCGTACGAACTAGTATCTTTTAGCCCTATACCCGGAGACGAGACCATATGATACTGGGGAAACCTCTAGTAAGTTGTAACCCATTCGGTTCTAGACAGGCAGAGACACAGACTGGTTGGAATTGCACAGAAGGGGGTCCCCCGTTAAACTTGCGCGCTCCTTCCTCCACCGCACTGAACCGCCAGACTGATCGCCTTCCCGAGAAACCAAAACTTCCCCTCTAAATTCATCTTCCTCTAGCTTCCTCCAAGGTTAGATCAACCATCCGGTCGACCTCACCTTCTACACCCCTCGCCTTTCTTTTGTTCATCCTCTTGACGATCCTCTTAACGGTCCTCTTCGTACAAAACGCCATCTCCGCCCCTTTTCCGGGCCCCGCATACTCTTTTGTGAGGGGCGATCCACTGACAAACGCAATAGCCATTACTTAATCCGGTGCGCTGCCTTCAAGACGACATCGACATTTTCATCTTCGTCTGACCTCGCTTTCTCCCGGAGAATAGGGCCGATGCTGTGTATGAGAGCCACACTCGTATATTCCTCGACGTTCTTTTTTATGTGCACCGTCTCGAAACAGCCACCATCCCGCTATACTTCATTTCAACCTGAATGACCTGATGAAATATCTTACCGCAGCAACCCCCGCCACCGTACCCGATGACTGGATGAATCGCATTTTCGCTCGATCCTACTATCACCTATATTTTTTGTACCCTCGGGATATCTTCTTGGGCAGGAACGACCCCGACCGTTTGCATTAATGGCGTCTCCGTCGCCGCAAGGTAGCCCAACCGACGAGGAGACAGCTGTCGGTCGTCCTGAGCATACCTCTGCCACATCCCACGATACCACCACCGCCTCGCAAGACTTCTTACAGCCTGATGCTGGCGAATCCTCAAGACCTCGGTTTCCGCGACTCAGTTTCGATGCCCCAGACCGAGTATTTCCCATCCGATCCGTTATCTCCGTCGATCCTACCGTTTCGAACCCTCCCACATCCCAGTCGCCTCCAACTCCACAATGGTCGCAATCCCGACCTCTACCTCCTGTCAAGGAAGGGGATCAGGGTTTTTACAGCTTAGATCAAGCTTCTGGGCAAGATACTATAGGAAATACATCGTCACGGCCAGATAATTGTTCAGAGCAGACGGCCCTGTCGGGCATAGTAGAGAAAAATAAAGAATCAGAAAAGGAGGCGCGTCACCTCGTAATCGAGAATATTGCACAACTTTCGAGTGATGGACACAGCATCACTTCAAGCACCGATGGCGGGGTTCCTGTGGCCAGAGACGAGCCTGCGCGGAGTGTAACGACGGAGAACAACGAACCAGATCTACTGACTTCTCGATTCCAGCATGTCGTTACTGAGTCTGGTCATGTTATCATAACTGGGCGTGATGGCGAAGATTTCCAGTTCTGTGAGGACGAGCCGATTCATATCCCCGGTGCAATTCAAAGCTTCGGTGTTTTAATTGCGCTTGAAGAAGAAAAAGAAGGGAAGTTGGTTGTGCGAATCGCTAGTGAGAACTCAGCGGATCTGCTTGGATATACGCCGAAGCAACTCTTCGCTCTGGACAGTTTCACCGACATCTTGACCGAGGAACAAGAAGACAACCTGCTCGATCACGTCGATTTCATAAGGGACGAATCCTGCGACCCAAGGATACACGGTCCGGAAGTGTTTATTGTCTCCATCGCAACCCCGGCAGGCGAAACGAAAAAGTATTGGTGTGCCATGCATGTGAACGAAGCTAACAACAAGCTCATTATCTGCGAGTTTGAGTTCGAGGACGATCAGGTTCATCCACTGAATGTCTCGGGCCAAACGACTCCGGACGAACCCTCCGACACTTTGGGAATCCATCCAACACCTGAAGAGTTTGCTGCTAGTACCGTCAACACGAGTCGACCTCTTCGTGTTTTACGCAATGCCCGAAGGCGCAAAGGCGAAGCCGCAGCTATGAAAGTTTTCAATATTTTGACTCAAATTCAGGAACAGCTGTCGGCTGCGTCGACATTAGATACGCTACTGAATACAGCAACAGGTCTTGTGAGAGAGCTTACTGGATTTCATCGTGTCATGGTTTATCAGTTCGATAGCAGCTGGAATGGCATGGTCGTCGCTGAACTTGTAGATCCTCGAGCCACCAAAGATCTTTACAAGGGCTTGCACTTCCCCGCGTCCGATATTCCGAAACAAGCGCGGGAACTGTACAAAATTAACAAAGTTAGGCTGTTATATGATCGCGATCTGACCACGTCCCGTCTTGTATGTCGGACTTTGAAGGATCTCGAGACACCTCTGGATATGACACATGCATATTTGCGAGCAATGTCTCCAATCCATCTCAAGTACCTAGCCCACATGGACGTACGCGCATCGATGTCTATCAGTGTGAACGCTTTTAACGAGCTTTGGGGCCTGATTTCTTGTCATTCGTACGGAGCAACGGGCATGCGAGTGTCATTTCCCATTCGAAAAATGTGCCGTCTGATCGGTGACACCGTTTCTCGAAATATCGAGAGACTCTCTTATACATCGCGCTTGCAGGCCCGGAAACTGATCAACACTGTCCCTACAGAGGCAAATCCTTCGGGCTACATCATTGCCTCATCCGACGATCTTTTGAAACTATTCGATGCCGACTACGGCGCTTTATCGATACGGGACGAAACAAAGCTCTTGGGTCGTTCGATACACACACCAGAAGTCTTGGCTTTACTTGAGTATCTCAAGATGCGACAGCTCAACTCTGTATTGGCATCTCATGATGTCAGCAAAGACTTTCCAGATTTACGCTACCCTCCAGGATTTAAACATGTTTCAGGTTTGCTATATGTGCCTCTTTCTGCTGGAGGGCGGGATTTCATTGTCTTCTTCCGACGTGGACAAATGACCGAGATCAAGTGGGCGGGGAACCCTTACGAAAAGAAATTACGAGATGGCACGACTGGCTACTTGGAGCCGCGAAAGAGTTTTCAAACTTGGCGAGAAACTGTCATGAGCCGGTCGCGAGAGTGGTCAGAAACCGATATTGAGACAGCAGCTGTACTTTGCCTTGTTTATGGAAAGTTTATTGAAGTATGGAGGCAAAAAGAAGCGGCTATGCAAAGTACTCAATTGACCAAGCTACTACTGGCAAATTCCGCCCATGAAGTTCGAACTCCATTAAATGCTATTGTGAACTACCTGGAGATAGCCTTGGAAGGCTCATTAGACTCAGAGACTCGGGAGAATCTCGCCAGATCGCATTCTGCGTCCAAGTCTTTGATTTACGTGATTAACGATCTCCTTGACTTGACCAACACTGAGAAGGGACAGAATCTCATCAAAGATGAGCCTTTCGACTTGCATGATACGTTTAAAGAAGCCAAAGAAATGTTTCAAGGCGAGGCAAAACGAAAAAATATCACATATAGTTCCAACATATACCCCGGCCTTCCAAAATCCGTCCTAGGAGATCAACGTCGAGTCCGTCAGGTCATTGTCAATATTATTGCCAATGCTATACATCACACTACCTCTGGACATGTGAATGTTGAGATTTGGCGATCTCCGGTCCAACCAGATCACCACGGATCAGTGGATGTTGAATTTGCTGTTAGTGATACAGGCGCTGGAATGTCACCAGATACCGTCGATGCTCTTTTCCGCGATTTAGAACAAGTTTCTTTCGAAGAAGAAAATTATTACTACGAGCACGAGGAGCAGGAACAGGAAGAACCAAAAGAACAAGATGGAGAGAAGCGTGTCTTAGGTCTTGGCCTGGCTCTGGTAGCCCGAATCGTTCGCAATATGCACGGGCAGCTGAGTGTGAAGTCAGAAGAAGGAAAGGGTAGTCGATTTAAGATCATGTTGAGATTCCCTGTACCCACTGAAGAACCAGCGACTAATGCTGATGCACAAATCAATGGTCCTGAAACAGCGGGTACGCCCAGTACACCTCCCTTGACCGAGGGTGAGGTTATGTTGGTTGATAGAAACGCACGCCCGAAAAGCCACCAGCGACAACACAGCATGGACAGTTCTCGGAGCGGTGGCAGTCTTGGTAGTTCTCGAAGCGGCCGAAGCGAAGCCGATCGTCTTATCAGTGCCATACAAGAACCACCCCTCGTCAATCGAACAGTGACACCCGAAGAATCACGAAGGCACAAGTCAGAGGGTTCCCAAAATTCGTCACAACAATCATTTTCCTCGAGCTTTTCAAAGAGCAACGCTCCTGGCCACATCACCCTTCCAAAGCCAGCGGATTTGAGCCATATGATGCCCTTAGGGTCTCCTCCTGCCCCAGGGCAAGAGCCCATCACAGATTCCGGCATGCCGATGAGCGCTTTGAGGGTCGAAGAACAAGATGTTAAAAGATCGCCATCACCACCAGAGCTCGCTCGACAAAGGTCAGCATCGGTAGCGACAACAGTTATAATGTCTCCGGGCGTTGGATCCGAAGTATCTCCGTTTGATGCCCTTCATGTTCTTGTTGCTGAAGACGACCCTGTCAACAGCAAGATTGTGCAGAAGCGGTTACAGCGAGCTGGCCATACGGTGCACCTGACTGGAAATGGAGAAGAATGTGCTATTGCCTACCGTCACAGTCCACAGGCATTTGATGCCATCCTCATGGATATCCAGGTTTGTACTTCCCTTATTGACAGACTTCCAGCATACTGATGATCCCTTATTAGATGCCTATTGTTGACGGTATGGATTCAACGGAAATGATCCGGAAGTTTGAGAGTACCTCTCATGATTGCGAATTGTCGGACAAGGCCAAACGTTTTGGACGCGTTCCTATCTTTGCTGTCTCAGCATCACTCGTCGAAAGAGATGTTCAAAAGTACATTGACATCGGTTTTGACGGATACATTGTGAAACCAATCGACTTCAAACGAGTCAACGCTATTCTTTCTACTTTAAAGGCTGATAGCGAGAGGCAAGCATTGACTTATACGCCCGGCAATTGGGAGCATGGTGGCTGGTTTGACCGATCAAAAATAGAGGTCGAGGTTGCATCATAGTGCTTATGACCTTTCTATTGATTCACCCTATCCAACTATCGCTATATCGCGAACATACACCGTTGGAATCTATTGTTGTTGCTCTGAGCATGCGATCACAAACTACTCTGGCTTCGTTGGCAATGATGTCACGCATCCAGCTTGTCGATGCCATCCCACCCGTCGCTCTCCTCCCATCCTAGTGCGGACAACGAGCCAGACGACAACATCATCTTATATAATAACAAAGATGTTCTCGACCACATTACTTCACGACCGGGAAAGCAGGACTGGAGTCATCGCGTCGTATTCGGCTTATTCTCACATTGCGCGCTTTTCATCGTTTCCCTCCCCCCTTCCCTTTTTGCAGCATACACTGTAAAGTATACGAGCCATGAGTGTGTGTACATATACATATATTATACCAACTGTACATATAGATGAAACACGACGAATAAGATGAACGATGAACATGAAACAGTACTTTGTAAAGTGCTTTATTGTATTGGTATCATGATTATATGCAGATCGCTAAGTAAGTACTGTACAATCGATGCCTTCCGCTCCAAAGTATTCAAAAGTATATCAACAAACAAAACAGTTTATGCGCAAAAAAAAAAAAAAAAAAAAAAAAAGGCAAAACCCGAGACTTCAGAGCACAGTAGAAGGTTAATAATACTCCGGCAAACTCCCAAAACTCGGCACAGTATCACCACACGTAAAATTCGGCTTATACGCCAACTGCGGCAAAAACCCACCCGCTCTGGCTTGCTTATAACTCCATTGAGGAGCCGACTCGGTCTGCCATGTCCAATAGAACCAGCCCATGGCCGTCTCGAATGCGGCGAATTGCGCTTCGGCGTACGTCTGCAGCCAGAGTTTGTAGTCCGAGGAGTAGCTGCTGACGTCTGCGTTGGCGGAGGCGCAGCTGCAGTCCGAGTCCTTGGTGTAGCAGTCTGGTGTTGAGCTGCCGCTCAAGGTGCCTTCCCAGCGTGTGCCGGTGTTGACGTTGTTGAGGTATTGGGTGCAGTCTGTGTCGGCTTGGGAGAATTCGCCGCAAATTGTTTGACCGAATCTGTGTTATTGTCAGCTTTGTGCATGATTTACGAAGAAGGGGAAGGGGAGGGGAGGGGAGTGTTACCCATTTGTCGTACTATTGACCTTTTCAATCATTGGCAGCCATGAGTTGCAGATCAGATTGATCTTGGCTGTGTGATTAAGGTCAATCTCATTGACGTTGAAAATGGTGTATTGATGCGTATCCAGCAGCAGGTTGGACGGCACATCGGACTTCATCATGTATTCCCATTTATCGAGATTCAGAAATCCGTCGCCCATCGATATCTTGGCTGTGATCCCGTTCTTCTGGACGATCTCTGTGGCCTGGACGGTCCAATTGAGAACCGTGGATACGCTGAGAGACAATAAAGGCGGCTCGTTAGCTAGGCCGTAAATGGTGATGATGTTTTGGTATCGAGGCTGCGCGAAGAATTGAGAAAGTTGATTGTGAATGTCGAGAGATCTTTGCGCATTGAGTGTTCCATCCGTTCCGTTCAGCCATCTGATCAGGCCCTGTCGTCCACTGTGATTGTACCCATTCTGACTCCCCGGCAGACCATGGAGGTCGAGGTTGACACGTAGTCCGTATTTGCGGCAGTACTCGATAGCTCGCAACAGATACCGCCATGAAATCTGCTTGACGTATGGATCATCGTCATACGTAGTCACAGCCCAGTATGAGTATGGGATTCGTACGTGGTCAAGCCCAGCAGCTGCTATCTCAGCAAAGTCTTCCTCCTGAATGAAAGTGGCATAATGCTCTTCGATGGTAGCGGCAGCGGCTGATCCAAGTTTTTGGGTTAAAGTATATTCGTCAATAACTCCATCGATGGTGGAATACCTGGAGAAAAGAGACGGAGTGATGAACGGTTCAATTGATAGCCAACCCCCAATGTTGACTCCTCGAATCGGCGTTGTCCCGTATGTGAAGTTTTTGTTCAGAGCTGGCACATTACTGTTTGGCTGTGCAGAATCGTCCCACGTTGAATTCAGGCCCATCAACGACAATCCGCCAACTGTTTCGTTGGTGTAGGTGAGGTTGAAGTCGCGTGTATCGTACCACGTGAATGGATCTAGAGTCGTTCCTTTGGCAGATGCCTGTAGAAATTAGCCTTCCATCTCAATACGATCGAACAGAGAATACTTACTGGTATACTGTCCTCAGAGATAGTAGAGAGACTACTATTGTACGGGCCATACGACGAACTACTACCACTGCCACCACTGCCACCAGATGACGTGCCGCTGGTTTTCTTTCTCGATTCCACAATCGCAACCGGTATGATAATCGCGAGCAGTAGTACGACAATTCCGGCTATGATTAAATTGCGTTTCCTTCGCCAGAAAGGTACGTGTTCATAATCATCGCTATTGGGATCTTTAAGATCTCGACTGTAGAACGCGCCACCTCCTCTTCCGCCATGCCCGTCGTCACCGTCATCCACGTGGTAATCAGCAATATCCTTTTCGGTGATAGGATCATTGCGACGACCAAAACGTTTCCAGAAAAATAGCTTGTTGCTACGTCCTTCTTCCATTACAGCACCAGAAACGAGTCGCCGTCCCTGATTGTGACGAGACACAAGTTCAACATTGTTATCGTCATCGTAGAATGCCTTCTTCTCTTTACGGTAACTTACTCTTCGCTCCGGTTGTTGCGGTGGCGGCCGTCGGCGGTCTCTCCTCTTTTCAACGCGAATTCGATCGTTCTCATCTTCCATAGCGATATCTCGAGTCCTCTGTCGGTGCCGTTCCCTTCTCTCGTTATTGTCGTCATCATCTCGTTGCTTATTAGGCTTTGTTCGCTCGCGTTCATAGTAATTGTTCAACTTGGCCAGCGCATCAGCGCTAAGTAGTTGTGAGGCACTGTTCGTTGAGTCCGTACTCGTGTGTTTCTGAGCAGCAATTTCCCGGTCCCGACGTTCCTTGCGGCGTTGTTGTCTGCGCAGTTCCCGGTCCTGATCTTCATCGCGCGTTCGTTCTCTGTCACCGACCACCCTGATACCATCATCATCTCTAGGCCGCTGTCTTCTTTCTCTAACGGGACTGCCTTCACGAGCACGGCTCGTATTCCTTCTATAACCCTCACGATCTAGCCTCTTTTTCGGAGACGTTGCGGGCGACTCTTTTGCCTTGGGCGTTTTGTCTCGTGTCCTTCTCCTGCTACCGTATTCATCTCTGTATCTTTCTTCTCTGTCAGGTCTCGATCGTCGGGGTGTACGAGGCGGATCATCGTAATCCGGTGCTTGTCGCGGAACTGATCTGTGCCGCGATCGAGACTTATCGACTACCTCTTCCTCATGATCGTCATCATCGTCGTCTTCTTCTTCCTCGACTTCAATCGTCTCATAACCTCGTGAATGGCCACGTCGCGCTGCAGCAAACTCATTACGACGGCGTCTGTATTCCTCTCGCTGTTCATCCTCCTCCTCATAGTCAATTTCCTCGTCGCCGCGAGTTCGATCGTCTTTGGTATATCGTCGATGGCGAGAGTAATAGTCTCGCTCGGCACGATCGCGGGTGTCGTTGCGATGTCGAGTCCGTGAGTGACTGGGCATTTATGCGTGGTGGTGATAATGATGATCAAGGCATGGAATGTTTATCGAATTTAGTGCGGTGATCTCGTGACACAATGAGGGGGCAGTAATATCAATTGACATCTCAATAAAGAGTCAATGTAGATGCAAATTAAAAGACTTAAGAATAAACACCGTTATGCAGATGCTGTAGGCCGTCCAGTTGCTAAATATAAAAAGCGAAAGAGTTGGGCAGTAAACAAACAACGACGTAGCTATACGCGCGTCTGGTTTCCACCCGCAAGAAAAACCAAGCTACTTGGCGGATTGGCGGCCAGCAAGGAACTGAGACACCATATTCTTATTTTCTGCAACCTCTTGTACAATGATTTAGTTTTTTTGTATCTAAAGTCTGTGAGGAAATTTAAATCCACACCAGTAACACTTTTTATAGAACATGGCGGTCGTGGCATGGCCCTGTCTATGTTGCTGGGCCAACTGACTCGCTCCCGCTGCCACATGCTTTTCCACGTTATCGATGGCTTCATTCCTCTCGACCATATGGCATACATCATGGCCGACGTACATTCCATGACCTCGAAGGGCCTCGGCAGACCGTCAGTCAATGGGCCCATTCTTGCCAATTTCGCAATATATCATAGTTGCCCTAGCTCAATTGATTCCTTCGATCGAGCTAGGGCAACCATTCCGAGCCCTATCCATGGACTTGACGGAAAATACCGTTAATCACAGCACACAGACAATTTTCCAGATAAAGAGATTCATTTCGTGGCGATATACCTGGCACTGTTGCCACTCCTTTCATCGAGTTGTATCGGTATATCCCGGCCTCTACGTACGTGTAACTGAGTATTAGGGCTATGGGTATATAATTGTCTTCCACTGTCCGTCACAGTAGAACTTTACGGTCATTCCTATTCATCAAGCTTGTCTATCAAATAAACCAGACACATATTACTCAATGTCTACTATCGTCGCGCCCAGCGACAACTCCTCCCAGCTTCAGGAGTCCTCGCCAACCATCAGAAGAAGCAACGTCCTAACCTCCAGCTCAACCACAGTAACCACCAACCCCAACATCTCAGCCCCCTTCGACCTAATCCGGCGTCTCTTCGACTACTTACGTGAGCACCCCGAAGCCGCCTCAGCCCTGAATGCACCCTACCCCAAACGCGGCATCCTCAAGACAGGTGCCAGCCCCAATGCCACATCCGACCAAAACGTCACAATGATCTATCCCTGGCTCGAGCTGCCCTGATACCCACCCACCTCCGAGAAACCCTCTCTCCCCAAGGGTTGAATGAGATCCTCACCTTTTTCGAAAATGTCCGCAAAACGGACTCCATCGGCCCCATCCTCTACACTCTCAGTATCCTGTCCGGCACAAATATGGCCTCAGTCCACAAAAACCACAACTTCAATTTCCGTATTTGGGACTACAATCACTCAACCACCGACCCAGATAGTCTCGATGGCTGCAGCGCTCACACGGACATCGGGACTTTTAGTATCGTATTCCAGGACGGTACGCCTGGCCTCGAGATCGAGAATGCTAGTGCGCCGGGGACATGGCATACCGTCTCCGGGACCGAAACGGTGATTTTGACGGGATGGTGTGCTCTAGTACTGAGCGGGGGTCGGATTCCGGTTGCAAGACATCGGGTTCGATGCATGCCGGGCATGAGGAGGTTGAGTGCTGTGTTGTTTGTTGCGCCGGATGCGGAGGTGAAGCTTATGCCTCTCAACAGCACTCTCAGAGCAGGGGGCGAGAAGCTGCGGCCATTCTCGAGGAAGATTATGAGTGGTGAGGTTAGTGTTGAGTGGTTTAAGAAGGTCATGGGGAAGCGGTGGCGGTATCGGGAAGGCAATAAGGTGTTGGATGAGGGCCATGCGGACCATGCTTCCGTGTCTCAGGACAGTGAGATTGAGAAATTGGTTTGGGGTTAGTGGTTCTGGGTTCTGTTTAGACAAAGATTGTTATCCAAGCGACATCGAATGTTAAACAAGCCGATTTCTATTGACTAACGCTCTGTAAAAATACATAAAGGAAATAAGTATACCGAATATAGATAATCTGACAACTTCGCGAAGAAAGAACAACTCTGGGTATGTAACAGATAGTCAAGTTATTTCACAGTCAGTCACCGACTAGCAGGACTGCCGCCCCATGCATATGAACAATAATACTGCAACGAACTCCTGTATCAGTAGGTATCAGGTATCAAACTAAAAGCCCAAATCAAAGGATGACAAGCGACATGACTTTGATATCTTATGTATGTATTAAAGAGAAGGAAAATCGTAACACCTCGTTTCTTCGAAGAGATAAGAATATTCCTGGTCTGATCCGTACCGAATGTATACTTCAGTTCTCAGGAAAATGCAAGTGGAGATGATATTGTGACATGGACAGGCATGACCTGTGATGAGAATTCGCGCGGGTCCGACTTTTGTCTTCATGGTCGATCCGAAATGACCGGGTAATCGAGAACCCGAACCCAAACCCAACGACACGAATGCACCAACTCGTGCTGACAGGACCCTAAATTCATGAAACCTCCCATGTTACTGCAGATGAATAGCCTGGATACAAATAATCCAGCCACATCAAGCCAAGCGAAGTGATATCGTTTCAGCAATCGATCATTGGTCACCCGGAAATGATATGACGAGCACCCTCCTTACCGAGAACTCCTGGCTCAGTAGGCTTGGGGCTGCGCTCGCGTCCCTTCTTACGACTCAAGAATGCCAGCATACCACTGTTTGGTGGCTTCTGTCCTTTGCTGAGGAGACCTTCGTACCCTTCTGCCGGAAGGGTAGCACTCTGATCTGCAAGCTCGCTCCAGCTCCCCGACTCTTCCAACACCATCTGAACGCCACCACCTTTGCTCATTTTTCGTGTAGCACCTTTCTGTCGTAGATTAGGTGGTAGCGGCGGCAGCGGTCGGCTGAAAGACGTAGGATGCTGTGGAACTGGAGGAGCTGAAGTCACAGGAGGGCGATTCGTCCGGGATGATGTGGAGAGACGCTCTTCGTCGGGAGCTGATGTTGCAGCAACCGAGTTTGTTGTTTGATTGGCCACAAAAGATCTATCCCCGTGTTGAGGAGGAGATGTTCCGCTCACAGAGTTAGAGTTAGAATGAGACATTTGTCGGGAGTGGACTGATCCGGATCCGGTGTTAGTGCCTGTGGAGGGAAGTTGATCTTCAGGATTGCAAGATGCAGCCAGAGCAGCAGCCGCGTTACTAGATAACGACGCATTAGTTTCCTCTGTGTGGTTGATAACCTGATCCCAGTCATACCCATTATAATTGACCTGCGTGTAGTCGAAAGGCTCGAACATGGTCTCAATTATACGGTGGAGTTCATCTTCACGAATCTCCTTGGCTGTCGCATCATCTCGTAATTCAGCACGAGGTTTCTGTCTCCTAGCTCTGGCTTCCAAGGGTGCCTCTTCTAGAAGGAGTTCCTCCAAGTCGTATGTTGCATCGAAATTGGTCTTTTCACTTGAGGGCGTAAAGACAGGGTCGATCTCCTTTCTCTCCAAAGCTTCAAAGTCAATGTCGGCAAAGAAGATGTGTGATGTGAAGGTTTCGAAACCAGTTGCGCCAATTCGCTTGCTGCGGTCCTTTTCCATCAAAGCAGACATGGCTCGCAGACAAGGGATCGACACGGCGGGGTTCGTAGCGTAGTATTTCGGTTGTGCTTTGACGATGGCCTCGGTAAGGGCTTCCTGACTACGGCCTTCAAATGGGCGCTATTATTCTGTTAGCTTGGTACAATCAAAATGTTTGAGAGTGTCTCACCTTGTTGTATATGCATTCATAGAAGGTAACTCCCAAAGACCACCAATCGACTTCAAAGTAGTACCCGCCGCCTTCGTAGACCTCAGGTGCCAGATACGCTAGTGTTCCAGATTTGCTCGTCAATGGTTTCCCAGGTTTGTAGTCAGACGCGACGTTCTACACGAGTTAGTCATTAATCCTGGGTTGGGACAAAGGGTTGAACATACAAAATCAGCCAAATGGACGTGTCCTTGCGAATCGAGAAGAACATTGTCGGGTTTGAGATCACGATGAACGATGCCTTGCGAGTGAATATATCTCAATGCACAGCCGAGTTCTGCCATCCAAAAACGTACGGCTTCTTCGGTGAAGCATTTTCTCGAGATATGGAAACGTAAATCACCGCCATTCATAAGATCGACAACGATGTAACTGCAAGTCATTAGCACAGGTAGACTCTCTGGAATATGCTAGAACTGCACGTACATGTACTCAATATCTTGAAAACTATATCGCAAATTGCACAGAAACGGATGATTGAGATGCTCGAGCATGCGGCGTTCACGGATGATGTTTCGGACACTTTCTGAACGGACCACTACCAGATTCATCTGTCAGCATTACCCTCAATTGAGAACAAAAGAACATACCTTCTTCTTTTCGGATGTACTTCAAGGCAAAAGTCAAACCTGAATCTTTTCGTTCGACAATTCTGACTTTGCCAAAGGCTCCTTTGCCGACGACGCGGAGCAAGCGGAAATGATTAAGGTTGACTAAATTCACATCAGACACATTGACCCCTACCAGATGCATTGAACGTACTAACCCTCGTCAGTGTAGGCCACCGGTTTTCCCTGAGAGTTTCCCATGTCGTTCAGGGAGTATAGGATATTAATTGGTAGAATTAAGGCCGTAAACGAGTCGTCATTACCGTACGATGTGTGCAGTTATCGTGTCGAAATCGTCGTACTGACCGAGAATTGGGATCGCTCGAAACACTGAAACAGCCCAATTGTGATCGATTAATCAGACTCGCTCCAGATTTCCAAACCCTCCGAGATGTCAATTGTGATGTGTCGTTCAGACTGATCTTTTGCTGGTATTTCGTAATCCGTACCGATTGGTCTAGGAATCGCAACGATGTAGGCGAGGTCAAGTTCCGAAGAGCGACCGAGAAACCTCCTTGGATTTCACCGAAATAGCAGGAATTTTCGGAGCCGTCTCTCGATCCTTGACGCGGGCGGTCGTTGGGAAGAAAACGTGCGACAACGGGAGGTAGACGATGACGACGATTATTCGAGACGACTCGAATGGCACAAACTGCGGCTCGGAAACGAAAATTGCTGGGGATCGAAGGTCGTGTAAGGATGGGATACTTTCGACAGACCCGCTGGCATCGGCTGGTAGTTAACTATTGGCAGGTGGCCGTGGGCGCTGGTTGCACGACAAGGACAAGCTGCGATCATGAGCTGCAATCAGATCTGTACCGTCGAAAATATCTTCATGCAACGTACCAGAGACAGGAAGACCAATGAGAGTCACTGAATGTACGGTACAATCAGGAGAACAGACAAGAGGCTTGTCTAACAATTGGGAGAGCCAGAATTAATTAGATTACAGCAAGGCCAATGCCCACTCGAAAGGGGAGACAATAGCCGAGCGCGGGTGGAGTTGGGAAAGAAAGAAAATGGGTTGATGAGAGGTGAAGCAGAATGAAAGAATAAAGCAGGGGAAGGAAGATGGAAGATGGAAGATGGGTTGTGGTAGTCGGGAGGCAAGAGGAAGAAGAAACTAGGAAGGAGCGACTGAGGCACGATGTGCTGTGCCTGCGTTCTTTCCTGGTGGACACTAGACAGAATGGTGATCATCGACTCTGGCAGTTTCCCCTTTACTACGTACTATGCAGCAACTAACTCTACATAGTAGTTTGCTTAGTTGCTTAGATGCCTTGGTTAACAACTGAACTACAAACTCTGCTGTTTGCACACCTTGCTCAAGCTGTTTGTCCTTTCCCCATCCTCGCTAGATCTGCCTGATGGACCAACCACAGCGCTGCGGCAGTCCGACCACGCGGGCGAGCCGTTTACGTTTCTCTTACAGGCAATGCTAGGCTAGCTGCACAACACTCAGTCGGTCAAGGACCCAAAAGAAAAACGATCATCATGGCCGTCTTCTCCACCGCCGCCGCGCTCACTGGCTGGCGGGCTTGCTGCTCTGACACGTGAAGCTTTTGTTTTCTGGGTGCAGATTTGATGAATGATACTATGTATCATCCCGACGAGCAGCTCTGTACAGCCGATAACGGACAGAATCAATGCGGGAAACGGTGAAACCTACGATAGTCACTCGTGTTTCAGCGACGAGCAGACGCCAAAAAGGGTTCATCCTTATGCGATGAGAAATCCTCCGGGTCGGCAGTCTAGCCGTGGAGGCTAGTCTGCCAAGCCGCTACAGACAGTCTCGGAAGGTATTTGATGTTGCAGGATAAAGAACTATTCTTCGGGAATAAGATAATAGGAAAGAGATAAGAGAGGCGAGAAACGGAGAGGAAGAAAAGGAATGATATTCACGAAATCCGCTGTACTAGGTTACTTGCAAACGAGCGATGTCGTGGTCAGCTTCGCAGTCTGTGTACTATGTATTGGTGGTACGTACCACTTCTAAGTCAAAAAGTACTGGCCCTCAGACAGCAAACCGAGCAAAGTCAATGGACGCCCCCAAAATCTCAGGCGCCCCGTTCGCATCACGTGGCAACCACGCTTCTTTGTCCCTCGACTCACAGCCAACCGACAACCATGATTCATGCTTGAGTCTCGAACAACCCATATGGCTGCCATATGGCGCAGCGATTTAGGCCTCAGCGTATCGACCTGACTCGGCTTAGAGACCGTCGTCGTGATCACTGCTAGGTACGTACTACTATGGAGTGCGCGTATCTGATTCGACGGCTTCGGATCTGAGACGCTTAGTCAAGATTGCATATCGAAACAAGCATTAACAATGGGCCTTATAGCCAGATGAAACTGATTTCGTTGGCTCTGTGATTTGACTCACAGTCCTAGCTACCTGTTAACCCCAGCTCCCTCGAAGATTGCTCTGGACGGGTCCATAGCGAAGAGCTTATTAGGGTAGCCCTCAGACTCAGGTTGCTCACTAATTTCTTTTAGAGGGGTTAGTTAATTAACACTGCCGCTCTTCTCCGACACCAAGCGGCACCCACCCATTTTCTGGAGGACGTTTCAGATTTGCAAGATTTGAAGATTATGAAGAACCAAATCTCAGACCCTTGTCGGGTTAGCCCTATATCAAATGTCTGTTTCATTAACTAGCAACTAATCAAATTTTACTAGTTATCTAGACGGGTACGTGACTCAGAAATAGCCTTCTGATCACCCTGTCAAATACTCGGACTTGCCGCAAATCAATGATTTACAGCAGATTTGGACGGCACAAGTGCTCGTATGTATCCATCCGCTTACCGAGACGGAGCATAATAGCACCAAAAGTATCTTTCGTCCGTGAGCAGTGAACAGGGGTGTTTCAGAAGCCATCCTTCCCGTCAGTTCGACCGAAGATCCCGCGTTAGACTGTGGGTACGCAACACGAATTTCGGCGGTGCTCTGAGATGCATACAGGTTGATACAAACTTGAAATTTGGAACAATCCAATGATGGACATTGAACGCACTCGATTCAAGTTGATTGTGATCCCGACTGGACAGTCTAGAAGACATTCCCTTTGGTCTGCGTCATGGTTTTCACGTTCAAATTCCTCATGATACCTACCCAAACAAAGCCCAAGGCCATAAACGCAGTACCGGCAGCAACTATCCTCGTTTGCGCATACCCATAAGCCTGCACAATGGCATCGCGCGTTGGATTCTCCACCGGATAACTCAACTGTTCCGGCAGACTCTCATAAATGAGATACAAATTATCCACTGATGAATCCGGTAGTGATTTTTCAAGATGTGGCAGAAATGTATTCGTCCAGATAGCACCTGAAATGGCACTGCCAACGGCGTCGCCCATACTGCCCATGACGAACAACAGCGATAGAGACGCGGCGACATGTTGATGGTCAACGGCCGCCAGAACGGCGAGTTGTACACATAGAATGAATATGCTGCCAGCTACCGAGAAGAAAATTTCACACATGACGATGTACCCAATATATCCGCCCGGTTGACGGAAGCGAATCATCAGTCCCAACCCAAGGATATAGAGAGGCACGCACAATCACAATATCCACTTGAACCGACCCGTGACGCGGATGAGCCATCCGGCAATGGAGAGAAAGACAAACGAGACCACGCTAAAGGTATTACTGATATACCCAGCTGTAGCCACATTTGTCTCGTACACTACCTGCAGGAACGAAGTGAGGTAAGACGCATAGCAGTAGTAGGAGATTTGATACTTCATGTCGAGGAAACATGCGCCCATGATCGTGCGGTCGATGAGGAATTTGTAGTTCAGAAAGGGGGCCGGGGCAAGGTAGACTTCGTAGAGGCCGAAGATGATGAGCACAACAAAGCCGACTACGATCATAGCGATGATGTAGCCTGTCTGCCAGCCGTGGGGGGCTGTACTGGCGAGGGTGAAAGGGAGAAGGAAGACGACAAAGCAGCCGGCGAAAAGTATGAACTGTCCAGTCTATCAGTATCAACTTGTCTCATTTGAGAGGTAAGAAAGACTTACGGTCAAACTCCGTGACAACTTACCAGAGTGATTGCAGATCAAACCTTCACTTCTTCCTCTCTCTCACAAGAACCCGTTCCCTTTCAGCCTTGCGCAAATTAAACGCTAACATGAAATAAATCGGCATCGCAAAAACCGGCAAAATAATCGTCCAAATGCCAGACCTCCATCTCCATCTCACATTCTCCAAAAGCTCAGCCGCAGCCTTGGAGCCCGCAAACGCCGATATCAGTGTCGGCGAGGACGTGAATGCGAACGCCAATCCTCGGTTGCGTAGGTTTGCCACATCAGCACCGAGGACGTCCCAACTATAAGCTAAACCGCCGAAACCAACGGAGTAGAAGACTTGACCGGCGCAGTAGGTTGTTATGCTGTGAGAGGCAGCGAGGATGATCATGCCTAGGACACAGAAGCAGGTCATGAGCAGGAAACCTTCGGCTCGACCCCAGAGGTCAAGTGCTTTGGCCGTGGGGATGTAGACGGCGGAGGTCATGCTGCTGGTTACGATTGTGATGACGGTTAGGAGCGAGTGACCTTGGAAAGAGCTTGTGGCGTAGGGACTGAGACTGAGCACGATGGAGGCGTGCATGTTGTTGACGAGGGTGAGGAACCAGATTCTATTCCGTTAGTTCGACCGAACAAGGGTTTTACGGGTGAATGGCGAGAGATAGAGCGTACAATGTCAACACTGTGAGCATTGACCCTCTGCTCCAGGAAATGGTGACAGCCTCGATATTCTTGACACCTGGTTGAGCAGCTTCACTCAGCTTCATGTCGCTTTTGTCTGACATGGGCGCTTCATTGAACATGCCAGCTTCCTTGTCATCGGCTCTGATTTGCATGGCACTTGGATCGTCGAGGGCGGTGTGACCTTGTTGGGGCTTGCCGACGATGGTATGAATTTTATCCATGATTGCCTTTTTGAAAATTGTTCTCGAATGTAGACAAGAAAATTCGACTGCATGAACAATGAATTGTCCAGAGAAGGCCTCATGGTCTTTATACGAACCACGCCATAGTCAACAGCATACCAACAAACCAACATTTATGCATGTTAAATACGCAAAGCGCTACGAGGAAAACAACACACATGTCCGATATCGCCTGTCCACGATTCGTGAAGCATCCACATTCCTCCAACCTTGAGAGATTTTAGTCTGATCTGGTAAGGGTTCGGTGGAGATCGAGATGATCAGATAAGATTAGCAGCAATCTCCGAGCCTTTTCATTGGATGATTGGGAATATTGTTGGCCGACAAGAAAATCGTACAATGTACGCCTTTCTCATTGAAGTATTTTTTTTGCCGGATTCTTCCGTAGTGCTTAGGCACGATACACGAGAGGATCTTAACTATGCTGTCTCGGTAGCGATTCGGTATAGCGGTATCAGACACCAGGCCGTGCAGACAATGGTCGGAATCATACCAAGCCATACAATACTCTTGGCTATGAGACCTTTACGGAAGTGAGCGTGTCATATGTTGTGACTTTTGAGCCACCGAAATCTCTTTTCAAACGCTCAGAACACAGAAAAATATCACAAAGGCCAAGCCTCAAAAAACATAGCCAGCCCACGACTCCCGAGCACGCCATGACACTAGTATGCTCCTCTCCCTCAAATTCATGACCCAACACCGTCTGTAGCGCTCGCATCCCTTTAGCCTCTCACAAACCTCGCGCGCATTATCGACCATTCTCAAATCCTGCCAGACCTTTCTTCGGGCTTCGTAGTCATCATTGCGTGTCTTGCTCAAGGGAGCCCCAGAAGACCATCAAAGACGGCCTCGACATGTTTTCCACCTCTTTTCTCTCTTTTTGCGCGACGAAGTTTGTAGCCTTCCGCTCGACAAATCGATCATGCCAACCAGATCGAAGGGCTACTAGCGAGATAACAATCAAACAACTCCGGGTTCGTAAACAATGCATGCAGCGCAAACAGGCCACCATATGAATGGCCATACAGCGCTTCTCTCACTGTTTTTGCGTGCGGAAACCAAGCTTTGACGGCCGGTTTTACGACATTCCCAAAAAAAGCAAGGAAAGCATCTGCGCCTCCGTGTGCGGCGATTGCATTTGTTGGTTGTGGTGGAGTAAGATCGTAGCTACATCGTTGCATATCATACAACTTCCCGTGTAGAGAGGGATACCCAATAGCGACAACTATACCTCCACCAGAGTATTGAGATGAAGTTGCGCGGCGCCAGGCGGTTTCGGTTGCGGTTGCGGTGAGGAATAATGCGTTGCCGTCGACGATGTATCTTCACCTTGTGTAGGTATGGACATCAGTGTTGAGTAAAGGGGGCTTACTTACAGGATGGGTACTTCACCGGCGAAGTCGTGTCTGTTCTGCCATTCTAGGGGCCATGATATTTGGATTAGGCAGTCTTGACATTGTCCGTTGGTGAGATGGAATTGCTCTGAATTTGGTAGTTGGATATTTACAGCACTTGGCTCGTCCATTTTGAAGGAGGATCTGTCCAATTTTGCAGTCAAGCTTGTGCCGAAGTTGCACCAAAGAAATGATAGAGTACAAAATACTTTCTATTTCAAGTAGCAGAATTTATCGACTTGACATGATGTATGCTAGTTCCAAGTGGTTCCCTTCGTATACTTCCGAAGTCGGCGCGACTGGACTCGGGCGCCTATCTAGTAATATAAATGTATGCAGAAGCAGGAAAACAATATTGCTAATTACCGATTTTGAGGGCTCATTCCTCTGTTTCGCGAACTCTAGAAAGAAGACGGGGTAAATAAAGTGCCTAAAATGGAGGAGGATGATCGTGATCGTTAAGGGACCTACCGTAATGTAGCCGGACCGGGTGTTTATTCGTAAAGGGGGAGAGGGAGTATATGCCGCCCTAAGACCCCGCCTTATTGGTATTAATCTGAGATACATCGTGATGCATCTCGAAGATTTTGAGCTCTCTTGAGGTATATGCCTAGCTTCCAGCTGATTCATTTGATGTTAAATCAGCCATGGTTTGATCTCGAAGTGTAGCTAATAAGTCTACATATGCCAGCTAACCATCGGTCACTAAATGTTCGCCACAATATATCACCGGTATGTAATATATGCCCTAATGGCCAAAGGCTGATAGCAGACTTGATAGTAACGAGGGAAAGCTTATTTCTACGTGACCTTGCTCCGTGCTACCGAACAGGACTTGCGAGGTAGGCTGTAATATTAAGGAGAAGATTTGCAAGGCCGTTCTCTATGGGAATTAATTTCCTTTTTAAACAGAGAAACTTCATGGTGACGTCGGATGCGCCATGCGGGCTTGGGTACTTGCCTTCATGATTGAGTTTGCCATATGGCTACTACTACTACTACTACTACTACTACTACTACTACTACTACTACTACTACTACTACTACTACTACTACTACTACTACCATGGCTAGTCACTCATGCCGAAAGGTAGATTGGAGAACCTAACGGCCGTCGTAGCTCATAAATGCATGTCTCATGTCGACAAGTGCAAACCCACCACGAAATAAACGACAATGGTATCAGACAGCACCTCCCTCGCCGCAGCAATCCTAGCAGCAGCAGCTTTCGTCACTTCTTTCCTACAGTTTCTTCTTGAGTACATAAGCTCAAGCGAAGTACGCAGCAAATGCAATCGAGCAGCCATCAACTTCGCAGCACAGGACGTTAGCCACAAGTGGTCATTCACAGGCTGGAAGATGACATTGTACTACCCAGAACTCGACATGTCGTGCTTCAGAATTCTGCAGGCTTTGGAAGCAGGGTTTGAGCATGGGATAGACTATTCCGAAATCAGAGACTTTCTGGATGACGATAGGATGTTCTGGTATAGGCTCAACTCTGAGAAAGTGCCACGAACGCAAAATGTAAGGTAAGATCTCTACTGCCCTTATTAAAGTGATGCATGGGTCAATAGCCAACGGTGACTTGAGTGATGATTTGGCTGCATTGGCTTGGATCCCCGATAAAGGAGACTATGAATTTCGCCTTGTCAAAGAATCGGAACTCAGCTGGCGGAAAAGGCTACGATTCTGGTGGTGGAGGTATCGTCATCCGCTCCAACTCATGCGCCGTCCTCGCGCTTCATGGTCTCAAATCATAACTGCCTGTGGCATCCGAAAGACCGAATCGCTCAAACGGCGGTTGATAGACGCAGATACAATCCCATCATCCATGGATGTGCCGTTTCAGTATGTTGAGTTGTCTTCGCTCGGTATGCTATGTATTATCATGGGATTTAAGATTATTACTATCAACAATGAGGACCGGACTTTCCAGGCAACTGGGCCATCGAGAGCAATCACCACGGAAAGTATCCAGGCTATCGGAAAAGTGCTTCGCTTCGATGGAGACGTGTTCGAAATTCATGATGCGGTTCGATCAAAGTATGGTATTCAGGGGGATAACGTTTCCTGGATGAACACCATGGCAGCCATGACCTGCGGTGCAATGTTCTTTGGAAAATATATTTGTGGCCAAAACATTCATCTGCCAATTGATATCTTAGCAGAGGCAATCACTCTTGATTCAAAAGTGGATGAATTTGAGAGCAACGTCTGGAACTTCATTCACTCGGATGAAAGTGACGATGGAGTTGCCGGTAATCTGCCCAAGGAGGCTCATAACTTCCAGGATCTTATGAAAGGGCTTCAAAGTTCCGGCAATTACAGCGGTCTCACCCCCGACTATTCAGTGAGTAATTTGATTTAGCTCATCGTGTATGAATCTAATAGAAGGGTTTTAATACAGCAATCTTGCACACTTGCCAGGGAATCAGGGGATCCTGATCAGGTAAGGTGTGGCTCCCTTGGAATTTATCAGAATATAGAGAATGCCGATTATCAGGTAAGTTTAGGAATCCGGTAATAGGATATTAGACTTACAGTACCAGGATCGTCTGAAAAAAGAGATATGTAGCTGGCAAGACTTCACCGGATTACAAATTCCAACCATATTTTTAGCAGCAACATTCTGTTCGATACATGGCTTGGTAGTAGGGTTTCCGTCTGGCCAATTCCTGAAACCGTTTCTACCTTGGTTGCAACTCGAAGCAAAGGAAATGTTTCAGAGGGTTACTGCGAAATTTGAACCTTGTACGGACTTTCAGCGCACTATCAGAACTGACAGGGTGCCATGGCTCAACAACATCGAGGATTTTTTGTCCACAGGACTGGGAGCTGCGTCTGGAGGGTTGTACAGTTGGGGTATCTGCTCTCTCGCCGAGCTCTATAGCCAGCTCCCGGATAGTGTCAAGGGCAGCATGGTGGAGTATTCTCTTTGCAAAACAGGTAATAATCTAAACGAACAAATTCGTCCCAGGGACAGGGGTGTGACAAGGTCTATATTTATGCCCCATACACTGAAACTCCTCGCCGACTTTCGACCACAACATTGGAAATACCAACTTACGGGAAAGCAAAGGTTTAATGTGGTCAAGAAATGGTCCGCCGATCATCTTCTTTGGGCGCAAATCATATTGATTGACATTACTATCCGGCTCGTCGTCTCTGGCGACAGTGAGAAAATCGATGCCCCCAAGATAGATGGTCCGCGGGATAAGGACGACGAAAAGCTGGGTAGTCCAGCAGACACAGACAACGCACAATCCTGGGAATTGCGAGAGGTTCATTTAGTCCAAGCGATTGCGGCGAGCTGGAGGATACCTGAAAGATACCATGGCAAGAAACCACAGCACATGCTGAAATGGAATTTGGTACCATACCTGAAAGAGTCTCAAGCAATTCAGTGTTCAGCCGGGGGAACTTTAGATGGAAAGTATGAAAGGCTTGCTGACCTCCTCAAAACCCGAGCGTTGTTTGTAGTGGCTCTTTTCACGCTGGGTCCTGATACGTCGGATATCTATCTGGCCCAAGAATATGGCATTCATATGCCTATGATTTAGTTATTGGATTGAACCTTGTCGAGCGGCCAGTAATTAATTTCTGCTAACGGATTCGAGTCAATGAAGCCAGAAAACTTCCAGTGTCCCATTTCCAAATTTGTTTATCGCCACAGTCAACCTGTCAAGAGCAGCTAATACCAAGGGCAAGAAATAAGAGTAAGAATAGCATATCATTCACCTCCCAATGCAACTGCGCAAAAAAGCAGCATCTAAAAGTCAAACACAAAGAACGCCAGAAAGTATCTATACAGAATGTGATCCCCTCCTTCTTTTCTCTATCGTATCACATATTCACACACGTCCCCAACCTCAACCTCAACCAACGAATATCGTACAGTATGGAGCGTCACTTCGCCTTTCCACCCTTTGTAGCTTCCAAGAAGAGGACCTTTTTCCTCACGACAGGGTCGTATTTGAGCATACTCAGGGGGCGGTGGGTTCGTGGTCGGATCATTGTTCTGTAGAAGCCGGTCATGGCCATGGAGATGAGGCGGACGGTCATTGTTCGTGATTTTGCTGTTGATTACTTGTCAGCGTATTTGAGAATTGAGGAGAAAATGTGCAACGTACCTTTCTTTGCCATTTTGTGTGATTAGAGTGGATTGAAGGTGGGATTGGTAGTTGTTCGATCGGTCACAGTCGAAAACCTCGGAATCGTTCGTCAAGGTCGTGAAATGGAATGGGCGTTGATACACAAGTACTGTATGAGCGCCCTGGATTGGTTTCCTTAGGAATTGACTGCTCGGATGCAGCGCTCGGTATGTGTTGGGAAAAGAAGAGGTCGATGAATTGTCCTCCAATTGATGTTTTTCGGAGATGCGGTTTCATTTCGGGAGTCTTGCACGTGATCGACACCACATGATTTGACAATCAAAGCACGGACCAAGAGTCCATGGGAAAGTACGTACCTCCACATCACCTCCACGGAAGACTTTGAAATTATTCATGATCGAATATCAACACCAGGTTTACGAAAATACGCGGAGGCTATATTCGGACCACGGAATCTCTCATTAAACTGTCATCACTTATCAAATATTTTGAAATAAACGTCCGTGTAATGCCCTCCTGACCAACAACACCATCCATTACCACATCTATCCCCCCGGATCGGGGCTATCCTGACTCGACATCGCGAGCAGATCGACATATACACCCTACTAAAAAATACGCCTCCGTAAACGCACGTATCAAATTCCTGGATAGACGCATGTTTTAGGCCCGGGCCGCCCGGCATCCCGTCTATCCTCGATGCATCAAAACATGATTCGACGTATCTTGATGTTAGGATATTGATATGTATGGATGCATGCAAGTGGCCTCGTGGACCACCTAGATAGTGTAATATCATCCGGTAGGACAATAGTACCGGCTACGTATATACTAACAGAGCTTATGCTATGGTAATCGATACCAACGGATCTACTATCTTCATATCCTGAGCAGCTGACGACATCCATGAATACCTAATCTTGAAATCTTCATGGCCGAGCTCTGAAAACGCCCACATGATACCTGCTGGTCTCATAGTTTCTAATCTTATCACTAAGACATTCGATTCACTCATGAGTCAACACCAACCCTCACCCCGCATTCTCACACCCACAGACCAGACCGGAAAAGAAACAAATCGAATGTGCGAGAGAGTGTGTCACAACTGGTGACAAACGACGACAATCAATCTCCTACAAACACCATACTGGCATATCGTCAAAAGGCGGATCACGAATGTGGAAGGGCGCGAATGAAATGGATTAGGTAAACCACCACCACCACTAACTACTACCAAGCGAGCAAGCGAGCGGTGATGGACAGCGTCAGCAGACCAATCTCACACACACACACCAAACTTTAACACCGTATTTCATGATCATACAGTCTTACCCGGCTAAAATATGCATACGTAGTTTTCGTACAGAATACAAGATACAGCACTAGCCACAGTTATGTATCGAAAAACCTTGGCAACTAGGCAACCAGCGATTTCATATTCGTCGTATCTTATTGGACGGAGATGGCTGGCGCTGAGTCATCGATGTAGGTTAAGTTAGATGAATACTCTGTGCTATCGGGACAACTATACTACACGGAGAACGTGCTTGAAGCTTTGATACAAAGCTCTAATTGCAGGGATACACGAATAGCTGGAAATAACTCCGATATACATCGGTGAGAAAGAGATCATGCATAGGTTGAAGAAAGTTTGAAAGACCGGTCTGCATCGGACAAGCGCATAGTCCACAAAACAGTGCGTAAAGTTCCAAAGCAATCGAACAAGTACATTTTGGGCAATACTCAGTTCCGGATCGTTACCGATAGCAGTGAATCGTCTAGACTCTCTACCAACTAATCCTTGAAAAGAGCTTAGTTATCGATACAGTGACTCACAATATCAAGCCCTAACTATGACATTATCCATTGGACCCTGTCATTGATCAATGACTGCAGGAAGCGGTAGCTGTAATCATAGTGGCTATGTTGAAGTGGATCTGACATGCATAGCCCACTTACCCACAGCAAACACGGAGATATACGTACGTACTTGCCATTGATCTGCCGGAGAACTAGGAGGGACTATATGGAAATAGAAGAAAAAATTTTCTTTGCATCGATCGATTCATTGACTATCTAGAACCAACTAGTACTCAAGACATAAATTCATACAGACATGTATCATCCATCAAGACAAAAAAAAAAAAGAAAAGAAAAAGAACCAATCACGATCATAGACTGGAGAAGTATAAGACTGAGAGATGATTGGACAAAAATGGCCCCAGCGGGGAGCGGCCCCGCTTTATGCCAGGTTGGGCTAGTTCCAGGGTCCCGTGTGCGACTAGGCTCAAACGGGAGGCGGGCAACTGTCCACTTGGAAAGCATATGCAAGTTGCTCATGACTCACTCAGTCGGTCTCCCGTTAGGGTCATGCATTTCTTCTTGCGGTATAGCTCGTGGATCATGCATCGCGCTGATTGCTAGTGCTATCATGTGTTTGCGACGATACGACACTTTTGCTGGGTGGGCACGAGATATGGTTCGACATCGATAGACGGTTCCGGTTTGGGTGGATGGTGGGTACAACTGATTGAAAAGGCTCTTTCTATTTTCGCTTTCTTCCTCAATTGGGTATATGGCTTCACCGCGAGGAGCGCACGTATTGTCGGCGCTCTTGACGGTCGACGCGGTCTGCTTCGTATAGTGATCCGCGGCTGGATGAGGTTCGGCCAGGAGATGTGCGACGGTAGATGATAACGCGACGACGCGTTCGGGGAGCACGCTCAATGATTTCAGTGACTGGCTCGCCACCGTCGCCGCTCATAGTAGCAGCAGCAGAAGCAGCGGAGTTGGCGGTGGTAGGTTGTCGTGCGCCAACAGGGTATGTGGCATCGTAACTGACAATTGGTTGCTCACGGCGCAACCTCAACCCTTCCTCAATTGCCAGCAACAACCGGCGGCAAGCCTTATATTCGCGTGGAATGCGCACCAGCACCTCTTCGTCATGCTCATTGTCGACTGCCGAGTACGCTTTTCCGGATTTTGTGAACACGTAGTTTGCGACGTCGCGGGCGTAGGCGAGTCCGCGGTCACAAAGCAGACGGCCCTCGCGGAAGGCGTCGAGTGCATCCACACAGCGGGTGCATTTGCGTGCGTGGGTTTCGTACTCGGCCAGGACGAAGGATTCGTCGGCTTCGAGGTCGCGGACCTTTGTCACGGGGACGGTATCGTGGTGGTTACCACTGCCGGTACCTGTGATGAAAGGCATGGTGGGCGATTGTTGCGACGGGAGCTGGTAGTCGTAAAAAGTGTCACTGCGCGGACGTCTTCGATCCCGCAGGATATTGTCTAGAGACAGTCGATCGAGACGAGATGGTAGCGACAGCTTGACGGTTGTCCCTGAGTGCGGTAAAGGACCTTTGAGAAGGTCCGTATGTATATAGAAAGCCCTGGAGATACCAAGACCCAAGACCAGGCAGGTGATCAAGGTCAAGTGAGTATATATGAGTGTGTTGGAGGATGCAAGAGTAGAAGTTGAGTCAAGACTGGAAAGTCTCCTGGCTTTATAGACAACAGGCTTATCAGACAAATAACTATAATAATGAAGATTCGTCTGAAGGAGGGGGAGGTGGCTCTTTATAAACAAAGATGCAATGATCTCTTTATCAAGGGCAGACAATGTGATTGTAACGGTACGGTAAATACTAGGGTACATTACGGCCAACGCTAAATTAGTCGACTCGAGGCTGAATTGGGGGGGGTGTGAGAGGATCGTCTGTCCACGCGCCAGAAGGTGCAGGCAACAATTTTTGAAAATTTCGTCCTCAACATACCGTTCGTCGTATCTTACGCTCTTCCTTGGGGTGCTAATTGCACGGCCACTGATGCTGTGATAGGCCAAACCCCGGAACCCCTGTCACGATATAGCAGCACCAGCCTCAACGCTCAAGCCTTTTGCTTCTGCTAGTAACATGCGGCTGAGCAGTAATACGAGGGACTGTGAACTGTGGCAGTGACGTTCTGTGCTCTCCGGACTGAAGTATTCGGATTCTTCTCAAGATGCCGAGTGTCATCTTCAACACCAGCACCAAGCTCAGCCACCGATTTGTGATCATCTTGATGATGCTATCATTTTGACCCGTCTTCCATCATTGTTGAGGTATTGCAACTGTATCACGTCAATACATACTCCCGTTCATTCCGTATTCTATCAATAGAAATAGAAATGTTTCAAATGATTTGCTCATGATAACCACCACGTTGGCGACTACTGAGACGCGAGAGTACGTAAGTGTGTAGCAGATTATTTCTGGAAGAGTGAGCGTCCATCATGGCTACGAGGACAATAACCGAATCGACAGCGAGAGGAAGACTGGGGAGACAGAGAAGGGAAAGCTCCTTCAGCCTCACGAATAGCGCCATCCCCGAAGTAGCTTAATGCGGGGTGGCTGTGAGCGCTTGGTTCTCGTCCAATTTGATCATCGTTGGACAACAGAGACGCTGTTCATCAATTGACTGTGCCGCATAGACGCGTTGCAGACGTTACGAACCATTCATGGACTTGGGACGCATTCAGGGTTGATAGGGCAGATGCGAGTCATCTGTGTATCAGATAGCCGCCCGAAAGAAAAACTCATGTTTATTGTCTATGAGGATAGCATCTTCGATGGATTACCTGGTACAAATGCAGGGTTCGTTAATTTCTGAGATTCACATTTATCGCTCGTTTCACCTATTTACTCGCGCCTGCTTGGTTGTTTCGAGAGAAGAGAGCCTACCATTTTCAAAAATAGAGCAGGCCTGAGACCGCTAGAATGTCTGTGCTTCTATCTCGATTCAAGGAAGGACGATCGAACAGAAGTAGATATTAATTGCTATAGCAATGGCAATGGGAGAGTTGAGGGAGAGCCGATATTATAGGTGTTCTATAATTGGCACGGCACATGACGGACGAGCCGAGATTGTCTTCTCTCTTGTCTCCCGGTATCTTTCTTCTTCACTCCGTGCACAACACTCTCAACAGATAATCGTCATCACGTACATGAACTCTGATCGCAACTGGTGGCTTGAGACAGTGGCTACTTTGGCTGTGGCTGATACATTAATTTATGATTTCAGCTCTCAGAGCAATTCAATACGAGCCCGGGTGATCATCCAATCACAACCCTCTCGGTGACCTCTGATCTCGTCTTTTTTTACCTGTTCAAGCACCGACAACCGGGAGGAAAAAGACCCCTGGCTACCAGAGCTAACGTATTTAGTCCTAGTCTGATTGATTGCTAACACTCTCCCGAAGTTACTAACTAGTTATGAGGCTAAGGTTCTTCCCCGACGTTCGGCTAACTTAGTTTTCAGCTGTCGTCTGCCCGTCTTGTCCTGTCACAGCACTGTCAAGGTGTAGTTGATTATGATATCTGACTCTACTGTGTCAAAGAGACTTTCGTCGGTTCTGCCTCGTGAAAATTTTGAGTGATCAGTCGTACCCCCACCCCTGATGATCGGGTTTTCTCGTTGGTCCTCTAACCCGCCAAGATCATTTTCCTGCATACAACACCGTTGTCTACGCAATTGTATCACGATTGGCCATCGTCCGACTGTCAAAATGCTTCTCTGATGGCAGCCTTCCCAAATACCGACATCTGCATGCGGGATTAACATGCACTCGCCAGACCCGATTACGAGTCTCTGTGGCTCGTGAGTCAACGTCTTTTTTTTTGTTCAATCTGACGTATACCATCAATGAGCTTTGATTCCTAATCAGTGCGTGCTCAATGCTACTGTGGTCAGAACGAAGTTTATGGAATCGGTTGTGCAAACTTGCTGCCTTGATGCATCCATTACGATAACAAAGGACGTATTGTACGAGACTTGTCAGGACATGACACCGTCTTGTATGCTGTATCGATACGATTGATTCCATGGGAGTCGGCATTCTTCTTGAGTATTCTTCTGCGTGAGGACAGATCGTCATCTTGAGTTGAGTCATATGCCGTCTGTCTTTCATGGCATACCTAGTGTTCGTAGTCAAGCCGTCCACCCACATTGTTGGACTCCTTCCAATCCTCCGTGCTCGCATTTCCTGAACTGTCCATGCTAGCATATCACCCTTTGGATTTTCAATCCGTCCTCCTCTCATTCAGTCAACTACTTTACCGCCTAGTTCTGTCCGAAATTGCAGAAGTCTTGAACGAACCTAGGTCAATTGACGGTTGCCTGCCCTAAAGTAGATCGCTACAATCCGGATGCATCTTCTTACATCCAGTCAAGCAAATCCACATCCTGCATCCTGCGTCCTGCCCACTTGTACCTGATGTTACTTAATCGCGGCTGTACATGTAAGTGCATCATTCCACTCCGATCTGCACGAACCCGTCGATGCATACACAGGGTGCAGCCAGCCGCACTGAGCCAACCCCACCAGACTGGGCCCTCAGCACAGCCATCGACTATCTGGTATAGTTGCCCACCATCGTCTGCTCGGCAACCGACCAAGTGGATTATGTTTGCTCATCCTAATAAGGTCTTCGAGTTGCCGAATTCATAATTGGATCTAGAACATGGTTGTCAACATTTCAGTCAGCGGAATGTAATATGATGGACGACTTCCTCACTTTGAACTCAGAAAAATGACAGGAGCTGAGATTGCTATATAGGTGTCCGTGAACGATATCAAATGCTAAGTAACCCGAACCTGGACTTCCACAGCCACCTCCCAGTGCCATACAAGAGAATACATCGTCCAATGACATGGCCAACGGCCAGCGGTATTCCAAACCTCAACCACGTTGATGGCTGCCAAATGTTGATCCTTGGCCTTGCTATTACCACACTACTGCGCTCACTGATGACAGACTCGTCACCAGCACGGGACTCCCTTGTAAACGCTGCGATAGCATCCAACACAATCCACACCGTCGCCTCCGGTTGACTTAAAAACGGCGAATGACTCGTCCGCAACTCCCTATACTCCACGCTTCCCCCCATCTCCCTGACCATACCAATCTGCATCCGCTGCGCCAACACTGGCAGTCCGCGATCTTCGACAGTACCGATATACCAAGTCGGCACATCCCGCCAACCAGCGTACGTATATTCGCCGCCTTCGAATAGAGCCTTGAGACTCTGGGTTGTGAGTTGGGAGACCCAGTATTCCGCCTCGTCGGCTGGTAAGTCATGATATAACAACTCGCGTGGAGGGGTGACGAGTTCGGCGTAGCCGGTGTCATTGTTCACGCGCCAGGCAGGGGGGGGGGGGGGGGATGGCCAAAAAAGGGATCCATGAATGCGAGCCCAGTCAGAGTGAAGCCGGAGGCTATTCAGATGAGCCCGATAACATTTCCTCCTGTAGTCGTTGTAGTTGTTGAGGCCTCCGTCTGTAGGTGGCTTTTAGTGGCAAACCCCTTGATAGCGCTATTCCCAACCATGCCGCCATACGAGTGCGCAACGACAATCACATTGCGCCCTTGAGTTGTCTCGCTTGAGATAGCTGCACGAGCAACGTCTAGATCATCTTTGAAGGTTGCTTGAGGGTCCCCAGATGTCGAAGGGAGGGTTATTGAGATGCATTTCAATTTGTGTTCTTCTTGGAGGAGCTTGATAACCTTATCGTAGCACGTCGGTTTATGCCAGGAGCCTGGTATGAAGACTAGCGTTGGAGGGTTTGGCATGTTTGATGCTTCAAATATCAAGTTGATGATGCGATGTCGGGAGTCTTGTGACCAGTTGGATTGTCCGGAAAACCGTAGTTCCTCGCCCATCAACATCCGTGTATACAACCTTTGCTAGGTATGATTTAGTTGAGATTTTGAGGGATAGCTATTCAGTGAACAGCATCTTCTCAACAGGAAGGGGAGTCGTTGGTCAACCCCACCTGCCACCAAGTTGCACTTTCCTTGTCGACTGTCGCGCTCTGAACCTTTCCTTGACAAAGGTTAAATGCTTTTCTTCGCTCGAAGAGAGCATATACAAAACAGTGTTGATTCTTACAAGATATACCAATGGACGTTCAGGTCATTGCCCCTCTTTCTGCTGGTCGAGTATTGTTGCTCTGTGGTTGGTGAGTGCAATCGCAAAGCTGCCAACAATCAGCCTCGTCTTTCACCGTCTCATTCCCAATCATCTCCAGCGCCACGGCTTGATGATCTGCTCGATCGATATGTGTCCGCCGTTGACACCGTAAAATCTTTATATCCTACATTGCGATATAATTTAATCGGCTGTCCTTCGCTGAGATGCGGCCTACAAGTCGGAATGAATTTACGATCGCAGTCATCTGCGCACTCACTCTCGAGGCTGACGCTGTTGACAGCCTTTTCGATGAAACCTACGATCGACTCGGGCAACACTACAGCAAACAAACGGGTGATCCAAATGCTTATATCAATGGAAGAATCGGCAAGCATAATGTCGTTCTGTGCTACTTGCCTGGCATGGGCAAACGAAGCGCAGCAAGTGCTGTCTCGAGCCTGCAGGTCAGCTATACTAACATCGAGCTTGTCTTGGTTGTTGGTATATGCGGAGGAGCCCCATTTTCTCCTACTGGACAAGGAATATTCCTGGGCGACGTTATCATCAGTGATTCTGTGGTCCAATATGACTTTGGTAGGCAGTACCCTAGTGGCTTTCAACGAAAGTATGGAATAAAGGACACGCTCAGTCGACCGAACCGAGAGATCCAAACTTTTCTAAATGCTCTCAGGGCTAAAAATACCCACTACGAATTCCAAACCCGGATTCAGCAATATCTCAACACGCTTCAACAAATGGGAGCCAGTTGGTGCCATCCAGAAACCCATGATGTTCTCTTCAATGCTTCTTACATTCACAAACATAATGGCTCTATTCTATGTGGCTGCTCCAACATAACCGGGGAAATCTGCAGCGCTGCACTAGGGGGAAACTGTGATGATCTTGGATGTGACAAAAGCCAAGTAATCCGGTGTCGAGAAGATGATGCCAAGGTCTCAGCACATATTGGAACCCTCGCTTCCGCCGATACAGTGATGAAGTCCGGACAGCACCGTGATGCCATAATCAGGGAGGAAGAGGTCATAGGGTTTGAAATGGAAGGGGCAGGAGTGTGGGATAACACTCCGTGTATTGTCATCAAAGGTGTGTGTGATTATGCAGATAGCCATAAGAACAAGGAATGGCAAGCATACGCTGCAGCAACTGCAGCCTCCGCGACAAAAGTCTTATTGGAATATTGGAGGGCTCGGATTCAAAAAGGTAGGCTGGATAATATGCATGCGTGATATTGAGTTACTAATTCTTACTCAATCGGTAGACAAAGGCAGATCTCGTCATTTGATGATCCCGTTCAGGAGAAATTTGCGCTTTGTGGGCCGGCAGGACGAGATGAGTAAATTAGAGGAAGCAATCTCGTCATCCCAAGGGCCACAGAAACTCGCCATCACAGGCTTGGGCGGGGTTGGTAAGACCCAAGTGGCCCTAGAGCTGGCTTACCGTATGCAAGACCGAGATCCTGAATGTTCAGTCTTCTGGATCCCCTGCACCAGCCATCAGGCTGTTGAACAGGCCTGGATGACCATTGCAGAGATGTTAGGTATCTCAGTTGCGAATACAGCAGAGATAAAAGAACGTATCAAAGATTTCTTTGCTAAAAAGGATTGGAAGTGGCTTCTTATCTTTGACAACGCAGATGATATGGATATGTGGATGGAAGGCAGCAGTACGAGCCCGCTATTAAAAGACCTCCTTCCTGATCATGACCAAGGTCATATCGTTTTCACTACTCGCAATCGGAAATTAGCCGTGAAGTTGGCATCATCTGACGTGATACATGTTCGCGAGCTCGATGAGAAGACAGGCGTGGAGTTTCTGGAAAAGTCCCTGATACAAAAAAGTCTGCTCAGCGACAGTGATCTTGTGCTCGCCCTTCTTGAACAGCTCACATTTCTCCCATTGGCGATTGCTCAAGCTGCGGCATATATGAACGAGAATAGTATTAACATCTTGGATTACTTACTGCTTCTCCAAGAACAGGAGGCAGATGTTGTGGAGCTACTAAGCGAGGATTTTGGTGATGATGGACGCTATATGGATATGCAGAACCCAGTTGCCATGACTTGGCTAATATCGTTTCAGCAAGTTCAGAAGCTTGACCAACTTGCCTGCGACTATCTATCACTTATGGCTTGTGTTGTTCCACGTAATATCCCAGAATCGTTGCTTCCACCACCGGCATCCAAGAAGAAGAAGACCGATGCTCTGGGCCTTCTTAGCGCATACTCTTTTATTACAATCCAACCAGGAAATGCTTCCATTTCCCTCCATCGCCTGGTACATCTGGCAACACGAAATTGGATGAAAAAGGAGGAACAATTTCCACGCTACATAAAAATTGCAGCTGGTCGGTTAATTGAGATATTCCCTGCTACTTATGAAAACAACTACCAGCTTTGGTTAGAATACCTGCCCCACAGTATAGTTTTGTTGATTGAGCAGGATCTTAAAGAAAACCGGGAGTTATATTTTGACTACATACAGAACGTTGAAGCCTGCTTAAATGGTGTTGGGGGAAAGCTGTTGGAGCAGGTAGTGGTGGTCTCAAAAAAGGTTCTAGGCCCACAGCATCTCGATACCCTCTCTAGAATGGAAAACCTTGCAGCAGAATATTGGAATGAAGGGAAATTGAAGGAAGCAGAAGAGCTAGACATACAGGTATTAGAAACCCGGAAGTTGGTGCAAGGACCAATGCACTTTGCAACTGTGTCTGCGATGAGTAGCCTTGCATTGGTATATGCTAGTCAGGGACGATGGAAAGAAGCAGAAGAGCTGGAAAGAGAGGTGGTCAAACATCGGTACCAGACACCAGGGCCAGAGCATCCTATGACTATAAACAGCATAGAATTCCTCGCCAGGATTTTGAAGCAACTGGGGAACATCTCAGAAGCTCTAACTCTCCTCAGGACGTGTGCAAATCTCCGTGACAATTACTACGGCCCGAATCATCTACTTGCTAAGATGTTGTGGAGGAGACTCGAAGAGTGGGAAATCGAGGATAGCACATCAAAGGACCAGACAAGAGAGGCTTTGGCAGAGACTTCCGAGGTTCTTGCTATCCACACTCCATCTACCCAGCATGAGGAATCAGCTCAAAGAGACCCTTAAGAGACTCAAATCCTGTCATGGAGGCTACGCAAAGGAGGCTTCTCCAAGATGAAGAATTCCGACACTATGATTGGCGAAACTCATTGAATTCTATTTACAGCATTCATGTTGATATGTACCATAATTCCTAAATAGATTTCCAGAGACTCAAGAGCAGCCAATCGGTGCAGACGCGTTGATTTGCCAAATGAGAGGTTTCAGAGGCTTCAATGCTGATCAACCCCACCAGACATCTCAGCACTGAGCACATCCATCGCTTTGCAGGCTTCTGTACAACTCATACAAATTTATACATATATTAAACAATAATCAGATAAAACATCGACTGATGCTCAATCCACCTTGGAGGTATTTCTGGTTGCTTCACGCCACCATCGAATCTAGAATCAACATCGAAATAGCGTTGGCTTCAGTCATAAAATGAACAACATACATCAACCACAGAAAATGCCATCAAACTACCCACCCGAAAATATATCCCCAGATCAACTACACTCAATCCTAACCCAGATAAAAGATTATCAGGCCAACCACGGCTTCTTACTCAAAGTCATAGGCTCAGAAACGCCACACAGCGTACACCTCCAGCCTGTCAGTGCAAGCGTGTTTCCGACGGTCTTTCCGCGGAGGCTATTCAATGAAGCTGTCGATGAGTTGCAATTGATATATAATGAACTGTATTGCAAGCTTGCGGAGGATGTGGAGTGGTTGTATGCTGTTACAGGACCGTTGAGGAGGACGGAGCTGTTGGTTGATGCGTTGTGGAGTGTTTATGAGGACGTTCAGAGGAGACGACAGGATGAAGGATCGCAATATATTGAGCAGAGAGTTCATGCCGGGGTGTTCAGGTCGGATTATATGCTGCATGTCGAAGGCGATAGCGCCGATAGTGACGACGACGACGATGATGATGAAGAAGTAAATGAGAACTGGACACAGAATCTATGCCTGAAACAGGTCGAATTCAACTCCTATTCCTGTGCTGGGGGATGCCATGCCAATAAAGTCGCTGATATGCATCGATTCCTTGCTCGACGGGGTCTTTATGATTTTGCACTCGGTAGCAATGAGGGTCGAGAAGAGCAGTTGGTCAACACGAAAATACCCCTATCTACTCTGCCCAAGAACAACACGATAAAGGGCATTGCATCGGTACTCGCTTCGGCGCACAAGATTTACGGATCGAAACCGCACAGTCCCATAGCCACCCATACAGCTGTTCTCATGATCGTCCAACCGAATAACTTCAATATCGCAGATGAACGACCAATCGAATACGCACTATGGAACTGGGTCATCGACGACGATGACGACCCAATCCCAACATACAGGATTGAATGGCAACTCGTCCTCGACTATACCAAACTTACTCCAACGGGCGAACTACTATTCTTCCCACCGGAGAACGGAGACAGTACAACAGCCCGCCCGGTCGAGATATCAGTTATATACCACCGAGCCGGATACGAGCCGCGCGAATATTCTGAAGTTGTTAATGGAAAGCAGATTCGGACAAGACTCGAGTTGTCCCGTGCAATCAAGTGTCCGTCTGTTCTGGGTCATATCACGACTATCAAGAAAGTGCAACAAGCCCTAACTGTGCCGGGGATATTGGAGCGATGGCTTACGAAAGGAAAAGCAGACAAAATTCGTGGCACCTTTGTCGGGATTTGTTCTCTTGATGATATTATGTCTTCTGCAAAAAACCTAGAAGAGGAAGAGGAGTTGTCGGAGAATTATATACTGAAACCAGCATCTCTCGAAGGTGGAGGGCATAACATTTACGGCTCTAATATTCCTGCTTTCTTGAAAACGCTTTCGCCAGACTCTATTTCAGACAAATCGGCGTACATACTCATGCAAAAGATACGTTCGCTGCTGAATGTCTATGGAATGCTAATGTCTTCTTCGAGGGGTGTCGTGGCTGATGAAGTCGTTTCTGAGTTGGGCGTTTTTGGAGGTTGTGTTTGGGAAAGGAAGGAGTTATCATCTGACAGAGCCAGGTGCCAGGTGATTGAGAATAGTGTTGTAGGCTGGTCGTTTAAGACTAAGGAGGTGAATGTGGATGAGATGAGTGTCGTTAAAGGATATGGTTGTTTTGATACCCCATTTCTGGTTGATTAATTCACCGATCTCATGGTTTTATTCTGTAAATACGCTTCGATATGACGAGACACCCATTGGCTATGTAATCAATGCAAAGATAATTCAACGCTTGCAAGATGCTAAATGGATATGTAAAACATCAAAATATATAAAGTGAAATGAAGAACCGAGACTCATGCCCTTGCATATCCTTCATCGATACAACGCAATCTATAGAACAAAACTCAATAACTCCTGCCCCTTCACAGCCGTGGCAATGTGCCAGGGTAAAGTATTATGCTGTACATGCAGCGTGCCTTTGGCACGAGCCAATGTCGCCAGGTCACGGTAGTTAAAAAGTGCTTCTCTCAGCACAGCTTCGTGCAGAGCCGGGGGTCGTGATGTATATACCAGGTTTAAAGACATGGCTGAAACGCCCTGGCTATCATTGACGCCTTTTCTTCGAAGTAGATAGCCGCTAACTAGGGCTGGTTTGTACTCTGTTAGATACGCAGAGTTGCTTAGTCGGTGAGATAGGACGACTGCCCAGGATTCTTCGCATGCATCAATAAGGACCGCATCAGAGTCTGCTTCGACAAGCACAGGTGGTGTGTCTGTTGGTGTTATTGCAGTACTATAGGTCATGGTGGTTGGGCCTTGGCCGCCGCTGGCCGGAGTCGCAGCCCCAAGTTGATCCGGTGACGAGACTCCGCCATACGGAGTTGCCACTGGTGTCGATACCAATGGATTGATTGTGTTGACTGAGAATTGTGTCGACGAGGGCTCCAGACGGAGACCAGGTGCAATATTGACGCTGAAAAGAGTAAGCTCAACAGGCAGAGCCTTTGCTTGATTATACCGTTCAGCAAAACCTGTCCATGCTGCTAACAGTTAGCGGTAAGCCCTACCTCAACAATTGATTCAAATACATACCGTCAATTTCTTCCTGGTCGATCGGCTCCGTCCTGACCAACAACACCTTCCATCTAGTTTGCGTTCGCTCCATCAGATCTTTAGTAGCTTCCCAAATCTCTTGACGCACTTCCGAAATGATGCGGTTGACATTCGAACCTCGAGCTCGCACACAGTATGACATGGCAATCTGACACGACCCTGAATTATTGGTCCATGCCACGCTCATCCAACGCTGGTCGACGCTGCGCGAGATGGCGACATGTAAACATCGGCCTTCTTGAAAAGGTGAAAAGTTTTCCGATGTGACTCTGAAATTAATCGCTTTGGGAACCGTATCCGCCAGCACTACTGGCGGTGCGTAGCCTATAATGCCAGAGCTGGCATCCTTGGGGGGACATCGACTGTAGACTTCGAGCGCTAGACTCAAATATTGCGGTTGAGGAGGAACAACCATAGACGTTGGCGAGAATACGAAATTCAGGGGCACAATTTGCAAGACGAGCTCGTTCAGCTGACTTTTGTCTTGATTTTTGTCAACCTCACCCACGTATTTGTGAAAGAGATGGAGGAAATTTGAGCATATATCCACAAATGCTCCTCCATGAGAGAACGGGTTGATCATATAGATGACGAAATTCTCCCCTGTTTGGGGCGCTTTTGATAATGCGGACGCTAAAAAGTATGGTCAGGAAAACTAAGAGATATCTGGCTCGTAAAGAAACATACCTAAATCTTCGCAGAGACCACGTAATGTCTGCATCGTTCGCGCATAGGAGCCATCGCCTTTTGCAATATTCCATAACCCTATACCATTTTCGAATTTCTCAACCATGTCACCTCTGATATGCTTGCCCAGATTGCAGCCAGAGTAGAGCAGTCCCAAGCGAGTCATGAAAGCATCCGTCTCTTGTTTGGCAAGTTCCGGGCAGATGCAATACGCAGAGACATCCTTCCGCCCACTTGCAGGCTCCAATCCAAAAGTCTCCCAGAATGGCATTGATGTCGATAAAACTTCTAAGTAATCTCGTCCACGGTGGATACGCAAATGCGAGGGTGCGATTTTCGTAATCGACCCTTTGACTTCTCGACGTGGCGGATTTGGTCGTGCCGACGGTGTCTCTGCAGTAGATTGTACACTGTCATGTATAGTAACGTACGATTTCAAATCCAGCCTCTCGTTTTCGCCTAAGGTCATACTATCATCAAGAAAAGTATGCAGGCCGAAGGTCTCATAATCGAGATTTGGATCCGATTCCCAGCCTTCGATTCTGTGAGACAATGACGATTGAGTAAGTTGATCGACCATCAATTGTGCAATTTGCATCTGATCTTCTTTGCGACTTGTAACCGGAGACACCTGGCACTGCTTGGCTGAGAAGTACCCGACCAGAGACCAGTCGGTGAAGACTGAAAAGAAATTCCCTAAGAATACTGAAGTATCTTCTTTTGAAACATGGCTCTCCACCTCGGACGTAATCGAGAGCTTTTCCATGGACGATGTTGTGGATTTTTCCGCCTCAGAGAGCGGTCGTTTTCGCTTCAGGGTTGCTAATCTGAAAGGTGAAGTCTCATCTTCAGAGTCGTCATCGCTGCTATCCAGACAACTTTCATCGCTAGATGCCGAGTCAGTCCGTTGCATAGATTGTTCAGAACTTATTTGGTGCGGGGTATTAACATCATCGACAGAAGGTCGAAGCCCCAATTTCCGCAAAGTAGGGAACCCAATAGTCGGGATTCCAGGTGATTTATTTATATTTTCATTGCCGTCTTTGTTTACTGTGAAAAAGAAGCGCCCGGCATTGGTATACTTCTGGTCTAGGCCTAGACCTCGTTTGAAAGAGACGGCATTATACCGACTCTGTTTCCGTTCGAAACCTGCATTTGATGAGGCTGAGGTTCGTCTTTCTCCGTCTTGTGGTCTTGCATCCCTTTTTGGAAATAGCATTTGCTTGATAGCGGTTGGACTGAGAGGCGCGCTTATGACATTTTCTAGGGGAATTGGTGTCGCTTCACGTAAGGCGATATTGGGAGGTGTGGTACTTCGCTGCTTGACAGGAATCTGAGACAAGGAAGATGCCTCGACATCAATTGACTGTTGCATCTCGTCCTGTTCAGAGATACTTTCGTCCGATGCTTGAGATTCTTCGATCTCTGCTTGAGCAATCGGAAACTCATGTGATTCACCGGGAATGGATTGTGGTATATCCTCCTGAGCAGTTCCAGTGTCTGGCTTATCATCCAGAAAATCGTTCATTTCATCATCGTCATCATCGAAAAAACTAAAATCAGCATCCGTTATCCCCTTACTTCCGAAGTCTTTGTCGTTCATCCCGCTGAACAATTCATCATCATCATTTGTGTCATATAGACCGGTTCCAACCTCCATCGCATTCATGTGCTCGAACGAAGGATTATCACTTGCGGTTTTGCGAACATTCTCTTGCTGTTTCATGGGAGTTTCTCCAGCGGGGGTATGAGATAACCCTAAATCTTGACCGTCAGGCCCAAGGGCATCAGAATTGATTTGGTTTATGCCTGGCGCTAAAGCCCCATCTGGAGGCGTGGGATAAACAGAGCTCGCGTTTTGCAGATCTGGATAGTGAATCAAGCGAGCGAGACTCTCAATCTTCTCAGGAATTTCGAATCTAACAGTGCCAGGAACACTTTCTATCTGACTTGTTTCTTGTATGTTGGAAAGATCACCTTTGGGTTTTTCATGCCGTGCGGTAGCCGTCTCTAACCAAGTCTCTGCAAAATGCAATGGTTCTTCGCTGTCATATGCTAGCTGAGATGATTTTTCGGTAATGCTGCTGGAAACAATTTTGGTCCTTCTGAAACAGTACCTAGACGGCCAAAGGATCCTTTTCAAAGGAGACGACGATTGACTGTCATCCATCTGACGCAAGTGCTCGGCTGCAAGTCGGGCATAAAACGGCTCTGACACCTCCACTTCAATCCAATGCTCATCTTCGGGAGGATCTACTGGCAGTCCAACGTTGTTTAACCATTCGAGGACGGTTGCTTTCCACACTCGTTGTTTGGCTTCCGTTATCTGACGAGCGGCACCTTCGCTCTTTGCTTGCTTGGGAGCAAAGACTGCCGACTGCACCGTGTTTATAGTTATCAATCGAGCAACTGTTCCGTTAGGAGCAAGCCAGACATCCATGTTATTCTGGATATTGACTGTGTTAATTTCGGTAGTGCCAGGCTCTTTGAGGCGTGATATCCCATCCTGATGAACAGTATGCAGGGCCACTACAATCTTTCCAGCTTGGGTAAGCTCAATTTTTAGAGTAGTCAGAGCCGGTATTGAGTCCACATCGTCATCGCTGATGGCGGGGTTATCATAGAAGCTCCGTTCTACTGCCGTATAAAAAGTCCGAGCGCCTAGTGGAATAGCATTGTGACGCTTGACTAGTTGCAAGCCGATGGCCCCTGCCATCGCCGTGATAAAAGACGCATAAATTGCCATGGAATTTGCGTAGGCATCACCGGACCGGGGGGCATTGACGCTTGCGCCTGGTGGTCTGGTTGTCTGGCCAGGAGCCCCTGCAACCGATGTGAATCCATCTGTCGAAAGAGATCTGAGGAGGTCTACAGCTGTGATGCTGCCAAATGCGGAGACTGCATCAAGGTTAGTCGTCAAGACCAAGAGAATTATCAGACTGAAAAGTACCTTTGAGTGTCGAAGTTCCGATGTTTAATTTTGTGGACTCCTTCAACCCTGGTGCTGCGGGGTCTCGCGTGAGCGGGCTGAGGCTCTCGAAACCTGGGGTCGGCGAGAAGATCCATAGACCAAGCCTTCGGGGATAGCATGAAACCAAGCAGTCAGAATTTCGTAATTGAATCTCTAGATCTTTTAGTCTGCTCAAGTGGCGGAGAATGTTGTAGCCACTAGTTGGAGTAATTTCCGGGTTGCCAGTTGTTGCTTCCTCGGTGTATATTCTCCAATGTATGACAGAGAACCCGTTCTGCACACAATCTTAGCTATGGCATTTGCAAGAATAAAAGCTGTACTCACAATGGCGCAGAAGTTTGTCGTGGCATCTCCGGGAAAGTCCATGATCACCGTAAGAATGGCTCCTGGGCCACACAGTTGTTGCTACTCGCTAAGTGTAGAGGAACAGAAGGTGATGCTCTGCGGGTGTAAACGATCGCATCTCCAGCGACGTAGTTAACGCGATGCATTGGAACATAAACAGCGCAAAGGTTCCCACAGGAGTTGGGTGACTCTAGCCTTACTCGAAATATTGGCTAGTACTGTAAGCCCCCGAGACTGTCTCCATAACGGTGTTAGGAGGTTTGGCAGAACATCAATTTGTTATGGTATCGACTCGGTGTATGACATGGAAATCGCCACCGTCAAATGTGATATGTCCAGCACCTCGCGAGGCATTCAATTCCTCAAACAGACTGGAAAGAAATGAGATTGGGTGATATGTGCAAGTATCTGGAGAGTTCGCCGACTGAACGAGGTCATCGGAAGGAGAGAACGCGCCCAATCAGCTTTACCCGAGACGCTCGGCGGAGTCTGCGATCACGTGGGGAAATCTTGGCATTCCCACTTTGGCGCCTTCCGTTATCTTTCTTCTAATTTTCTTGTTATCTCCGGGCAGCTCACGATCACGAACAAAAAAAAGGCCTTTTACCCCTTTGGTCCTCGAATAACATCGGGGGAGGTTTAGGACGCCAATATGAAGATCTCAACGCAGTCGTCCGTTCCGGTATATACTATATCTGGCTCTTCGACTGCGAGACCTCTTCCAGAATGGCTTGCCAGGCGGAGAAAGCGCAGTTTGAAGAATGATCCAGAGTACGCAAACCGAGTCGAATTATTGCAGGACTTTGAATTCGAAGAGGCAAGTCAGTGCATTCGCATCAGTGAGGATGGGCAATGGGTTATGAGTACAGGTATGCTTCGAGCCTGGGATTAACCCTCGTACTGGGGGAAGAAGCTAAAAGTTTTTTTTTCCACCTTCAGGAACATATAAACCGCAAATTCATACTCACTACTTACCTCATCTCTCGTTATCATTCGCTCGTCATACCATCTCGCTGAACACAACTTTTCTTCTACTTTCTTCCGATTACTCGAAATCTCTACATCTGCAGGCAGATAGGTCCCTCGAGTTTCATACGCCGTCAGGATGTCACTATACAACGAGGTTGCCTCGCTACGGACGGGATCTCATCTATGATCGACAGTCTACCGAGGCCCTTATTCCCGCTGTCGGAGTCAACCAGGATGGGCTTGGTGAAGTTTACAGGTTGAATCTAGAGGCCGGCCGCTACATGCGCAGCTACGAAGTCGACGTCGGTGGAGATGATTATACCTCTGCTGGTGGTGGTGCGCTGCAAGGTGGTATTAACACTGGCTCGGTCAACACTGGTGCAATTGCCGAACAAAGTCACAATCTCCTTGCTTTTGGTACCTCCATTGGCACAGTAGAGCTATGGGACTCGAGAGCTCGAGGTCGGGCCGGAATCTTGCTGCCGCCGTCGCAGTCGCAGCCGGGCGAGGGTCGACACGAGATTACAGCGTTGGAATTCCACAGATCTGGCCTTACCTTAGGAACCGGATCCTCCAATGGTTTGATACATCTGTACGATTTACGATCGCCAATTCCTTTCCTCAAGAAAGACCAAGGTTACGGATACCCAGTACATACGCTCAA
This sequence comes from Talaromyces ruber, assembly GCA_022813215.1. Taxonomy (NCBI): domain Eukaryota; kingdom Fungi; phylum Ascomycota; class Eurotiomycetes; order Eurotiales; family Trichocomaceae; genus Talaromyces; species Talaromyces ruber. The sequence goes on along the minus strand of JAKLMW010000013.1, from coordinate 12,582 downwards.
GTTCCTGCAATCGTCATCCAGCACTCGGGAACAGACAATGGAACCGAAGATCTTATCCTCGGATAAGAGGATTATCAAGATCTGGGACCCTCGAAACGGCACACCGTGGACTTCTGTGGAACCGGCTGTGGATATCAACAGTGTCGCATGGTGCCCAGACAGCGGAATGATCTTGACAGCAAATGAGGGCCGACAACAACACGCTTTCTTTATTCCCCAACTTGGACCTGCGCCTAGGTGGTGCTCATTCCTGGACAATCTTGTCGAAGAAATGGCCGAGGATCCTAACGATCCGCAGGCCTTTACTAGTGGTCAGGCATCTTCTGTTTATGACAACTACAAATTTTTGACATTGCCTCAACTGCGCACATTGAACTTGGACCATCTCATTGGCAGAACCAATCTGCTACGACCATATATGCATGGTTACTTTGTTGCTCAGCGGCTATACGAGGAGGCTCGTTTGATTACTAACCCATACATCTGGGAGGAAGAACGTGCCAAGAGAGTCAAGGAGAAGATTGACCAGGAGAGAGAAAGTCGCATCCGAGGCAAGAAGAAGGTTGCCGTTAAAGTCAATCGGAAATTGGCCGAGAAGCTTCTCGAGAAACAGGAGAAGGCCGAAAGACGCAACGCCAAACGCGTGCTTGAGAAAGGAGGCGACGACACAATGGCCGAGGCTCCCGAACCGGAACCTGAGACTACAAATGTCGGAGAGAACAAGGGTCTCCTGGGTGATAGCCGTTTCTCGAAACTGTTCGAAGATGCAGAGTTCGCCGTGGACGAGACTTCTAGGGAATTCCAGATGCTCAACCCCAGCACTACTGTTGAAAAGCCGGCTAGGAAAGAGCGTGGCCTTACAGCCGTCGAACAAGAAGAGGCCGACGAAATCCCAGACTCTAGTGACGAAGACGACGACAGCGACGCCGGAAGCGAAAAGGGCCAAAAATCAAACCGACCAGCCAAAGCCAACCAACCTAAAATGGGTGAAGACATTTCATACCGACGCAGCAGAAAACCTTACACCAAGATGCAAGTTTCATCCTCCTCAGCCTCGGCAACAAACAAGTCAAAAGGAGGCAAACCAGGACGGGACCGTTCTTTTGAAACCCTTGCGCAGAAGATGGGCACCAACACTCATAGAATCAACAAGGATAGAGCGGCATCTCATCGCAGTGTGGTTGGTGAGAAAGAAATCACTTTTGCCCCGGCTTCGTCGAAACCGAGCTTACAGCAACAGCCTCGATTTGATTCGAGTGTGGATAATGGGTATAGGAATAAAGCGCGCCGAAGTGCGTCGGGCAATACGTTCCGTCGTATTTGAGATGAGACACAATCATGAGACGGCGATGATTGTTATGCACGCTTTCGCAGGTTTCGTCCTTGACAGACTGGGTGGGTTATGCACGGGGACAGGACATGTTGGTTCTGGAGACATTCGCAGAGTCGTTTGTAGGTCGCCCAGGACATTGTAACGTTTCCTCTGACCAGCTCCTACAAAGCGTCAGGTGCCATGATGAGGTGCTGCTTCCGTCCTATGATCGAGCATATACTCAACTGCACTATACAAACTGTGCACGGATCTGAGTACCGCAAGATGTCTACCCCCTACAATGCTCCCATATTCACATTTGTACCAATATCCATTATGCGGGCTACCAAAGCCCCCAGCAAAAGTCATGTATTTAAAAAAATGGTTAGTTAGATAGAAGATACCCAGACCTCACCAAGGGAAAAGCCAAAGAATGTTTCAAGAATATTTCATACCGCGAAGTAAAATAGTTTAATCCTAGGTCTAAGGTATCATCCATCTCATCATCCATCATGCAAAACAACAAGATAACCGACCAATCCCAAAAAAAGAGTCGAAACACTTTCAGAGATTTCCCCTCTTTTTTGCTTCCCAAAAAATGAGACAGAAATAATGTGCAAGAAATAATAAATCCAACAACCAGATATCAAAGCTGAAAACCAAACCAGGCCCGGAAAACCATTGAAGAAGGATATGCACAACGCCAGAAGACCAAAGAATGCAAGGCAAATCAGAAGAAAAAGGATGAACAGAGAAATAATAAGGTAAAAGTAATCTTCAATCTTTTCCGAAAGTGGAACGCTGCATACAAAAGCACGGAATACAACGATGATGACTTCGAAATATCCGCGTCGGATCTCGAAGAGTGAATGTATATATAACCCTGTCGTATAATATAGTAAGAGGGGAGAAGTAGAATCAATGCTGATTGGAAACGAATAGTAAAAAGAAATATCCAAAAAAAAAAAAGAATCTAATATTGTTGATTAGTCTCTCGTGAAGGGGATATCGTGATCAAAGAATAATGGCTTTGCAGCGGCTCAGGTGAGTCTAAATGCCTTATGTCATAAGTATTCATGCCCGGGCTAAATTGATCTCAAGAGTGATCGATCTCTTGCACTATTGCCAAGGATGGAAGCCAGGCATTCCGGCACCTCGACGCCCACTGCCTCTTCTGGATCCTCCAGAGGCTGTGCCCGATTCACCACCGACACTACTGCGTCGACCCTCTTCAAGGCTCCGCCGCGAGGCACCAAAATCACTCATTGCGAAAAGTAGTGGCTCGTCCTCCTCAAAACTTGTTGTATGTTGAGCTGGAGGACGTCCAGAGCCAGAGCGACGACTGGCACCGCGCCTGTTCTCCATGAGTGATGTGACACTATTGCTCCCGCTTGTATTGCTGTCGCGGTCACGCTCACGCTCCGTGAGATGTGCTGGTATCGCACTACCTCGTGGGAAGCTTCCAGATGCAGAACTGTGTGATTGTGGTCCACCGGATGAGCCCCGTCCTCGACTATGAGAGAAGCGGGCTTGATACGGGTGGTTCGATGATGTAGACGTGGCGATAGCAGCACTAGATCCGTACCCCCCGCGCTGCGCATATTCTCGCAATGGATACGAGGTTTGTAATGCCGGATTGCTGGTGTCATCTGCTGGTTGCGTCGCTCCAGAGCCTGGCTGTTCAGTATTAGTGCCCATGGACTCGTAGTCTTGCTGACGCATCCGAGCGCTTAGGCTTAGGTGAGTTCTATCTTCGCGCAGAGAGACACTTCGCATACCAAAAGGGAATATTTCCTCGTCGTCAGCGCCTCCCGTACTCACACGTCGACTGTGAGCAGAACTTGAACGCCGATAAGCCGGCAGACCAGAGCTCGGAGACGTGGGGATGTCGATTACATTGGCGCCTGGTTGAGTGGGATGATATGCTGTTTCGTCACTTGGAGTGACTTCCGGCTCAACATCTGATCGTCGAGGAGAAGCATCACGTTCCCTGTCGTTAGTGATGATATTATTAGAACTCAATCGGGAGCGGATAGCTGGCGTATGAGGGGTATGAGGAGAAATCGGTTTGCCAGGAGATGAAGCTGTGGATATCGATGTGCCAGCAACCATTGGTGGAACACTGGACAGCTGTCGGCTTGACGAGCTCGACGAACGATGAAGATGGAATGAAGAGGACATAGAGTCAGAAAGGGCAGCGTTAGTGTCGCGCATCCGTTGAAACCTAGTTAGCGCGGCAGATGTTCGACGAGTCGCAGCATCAACTGCAGCTTTCTTCGAAGAGCTCAATAGATCTTTTCTCAGGTCAAGCATTTTGAGGAAGTCTGAAATATTGTCGTCGTCTGTATGTAAGGAATCTCCGCTGGCACCGCTGGGATCTGCGAGTATGCCGGAACCAGGTGGCGCACCGGATGACGTTGCACTGGCTTTCCCGCTCGATATGTTATCCTCATCGATACGAGTAGTACCGCCGGATGATAGTCTTCCACGCCGATGGCTGAAGGAGCTGCTGTACCTTGAAATAGAGGAAGGCTTGGGAGAGCCCGAAGCTGAGGATGGTAAAATAGTTTGTTCAAATCCTATCTTTCGCCCTGCCGAAGCCGGCACCGTTGGTGGCGGCATAGTACGAGGATCGCTCAAACTCGAAGATGTTATTGTACGACTGCCACTAGTTCGAGGGGACACACCGAGCGGCGGATCAACGAGCGATGGAGATGCTGATAATGGTGGAGCTTTGAAGGGTTGGATTGATATCGAAGGCCGTCTGGCCACAGCGCCGCTACTCTCTCCAACTACGCGGCCTACGGGGCCTACTTTAGCAGCAGAAAGTAGTTTTCGCGGAGGAGACGCTGACGAGGGTGAGGTGCTACCCATGTCTCGGACGGCACGTAATGTCGATATGGGACTAGCACCCGTTATCGGTCCAACTTGGTGGAACGTCGAGAGGCTACCGTAAGCCTGGGAACGATCGGGGTCTGCAAAACCTCTCCTCCCTAAGGGCAGGGAGCCTGATTCTTGAGCTAGCATTTTGCTTGGTTCTTCAGAGGGTAGTGATGGGAGGAAATAGTTGTCATCCGCACCCATGAATCGAGAACTTAGAAGTGATTCTGAATCATCGACTCTGAAATCAACATTGAGGCGATAGGCTACTTGAATGGAGAAGGGCCCAGCCGGCGATTCGGTCGTACCAAAGGAATAGGTCTCGATAACTTTCTCGTTTCCCGATTGTAGAGACAGCGTCAAGCTATCAGAGCTCGAATTGAAGTCGGTTTCACGAGCTTCGCGAATTCGATATCTGATCTTCAGAGCCGGGTTAATACGCATAATCCCAGCTCGTTTGACAACTTTCCAGGCCGGCAATAATTTCGCATAGGAATGCAAGGATCGGAATAAGACAATGCTCTTCTTGTAAACTGTAGGTAGAATTGCAGCTAGGTCAGGAGGCGGCCTTGTTGATGACGCGCCCAGCTCAACCTTCCATCTCTCCAGAACAACTTCCTTTGGTCTGGCCCGTACCGAAGCATTCTGCGACGCTGCCAAGGCACCCACCACATCCCAGCGTTTTCCACTTTCGTCTATGAGGACAAGCGTTTGACTATTTGTCAAGGACTTTGCGTCGAGATACGTCTCAATAATCATGGGCGGCGGTCGGTTATCGGTAGCATCGCAAGTCCTCCACCTTCGTATGCTGTCTCGATATTCATCGGTTTCGTCCAATTCTACATTGAACTGATATGCAAGAAGATATTAGGTCAGTTGAATGTGAAATGATTCTTCGAACGTAGTAAGTTGACTTACCCAACGGTTCACTCTTGGCGAGTCGGATCCTTTGCTGAAAGTTGGAGGGAGGTCGACTCTTGCATGGAGTATGATCAGCGCGGCTTTAGTATGGTAGTTCTATAGAGCTCGACGTCAGGAACAGTACTGAAAATACATCCTCCAACCATCTGATATAGACTCACCGCTATGACCTGACTGAGCTTTGCCATGGCTTCTTTCGCGGGAGCCGAAGTATCGGCTCCCGCGTCAATTCCCAGGCCTCTTGTTGCGTCCGACGACTGCACAGCTGGCGGACGACTGTCATCCTGGTCTCTCGAAGCATCGGCCCTCGCTGAGCTCGGCGAGGATACGCTTGGCCGCCTTGCCGGCAACGGTGATCGCGGATGTTGATGCATTGTGTGATAGTATATCGATAATCATCAGCGTTGATGGAGGGATCGGATGCGTAAGCAACGTAGTGTCCACCACCATCGACGACGAACTATAGGTAATAAGAAAACGAAAGGGTCGATCAAGCGGGGGAGAACGAGAATGCCTGGAAGGAATTGGCCATGCTCTCTGCAATCGCAAGTTTCGGTCACGATGTATCGCTTTTGTTTGGCTGATGGTGGATCAATAGCGCACGCAAGGATGAATATAATAAAGGTACCTAAAGTGATTTTATATAATGAAAGATGAAATGGACATGGTAACAGGCTAGTTATTCAGGCAACAACGAGTAGGGGGATCTTTGTTGTCGTGGATAGATAGCCTCACAAGAGCTTCTCCGCATTCGTAGCTGCGGACCCAATCACGGGGAGGGAACGAAAAGTGCCTCCTCACAATGTGAGAGAAACGGCACAGTTCAGAAGTCCATGTCTGTAGTGGGCGGGAGTACAGTTGATTTTAAAAAAGCCAAAAGATGGGATGGATTGTGGCAGAGGGGAGGGAGAGGGAGAGAGGAAAGGCAGTTTGTGAGGGCGCCTTGAGATAAGGGAGAGTCGAGTGAGACTGAGAGACAGAAGGAGCGAGCGAGACATGGGATGGAGCACGGCCTGTGACGCACACTGGTGACTCGAAGTCGCCTGGGCGGTCAAGTGGCTGCGCGCTGGCATTCGCTGGCCTCCGCTGGCCACCCGCTCTGCTAGTACGTACAGAGTAGTAGTAGCTCCACTGATGTCCTCAGCCTGATACCGATAAGCATTCCCCAGCTACACTTACTAGCAAGTCAATCATCTGTCTGCGTGTGCGTGAACTCTACTTTCATGGGGTGATGCTCAACTGGGCTTGTCGTTTATTTCTTCATTCAGGAGAAGATTGGTATTTGTTTAACCTAGCTGGAAGTAAACGGATCAAACACAAACGAGGCCAGTCGTTATCGATATCGAGTATTGCGCAAGGCTGGCCGAGTCTGCAGGATACACGTGATAATGTATTTACCAGTACGAGTGAGCTACCAAGGCGCTACATACTACAGAGTGAATGGGAGTAACTTAGTACTGTACTACGCAGTAAGTCGTGTTTATTCAAGTCGATCATCCCAGCTATTGAGCATCTCCTCGGCTTTCCTGGGCCTAGACCGCCAGACTCGAGACTGGGGAGCGTAGACCGGCCGGCGGTGGGAGATACTGGCCGCTCAGATAGGAAACGTTCCTATGATCCGTGTAATTATGTACTGTGAGTAGGAATCATTACTGTGTGAACAACGTCGGGCAACGATATGAAGAGAATGCATGAATCATCTATGGAGAAGGTGCATGCAGGACTCCAGGTGCCCGCCGGCCTATGGGCAGATCAACGGCTCAATCGAAAGCTTCCGAGTGGACGCCTTGTTGTCTGCCATCAAAGGCGTTTGTTGCTTCAACAACAATATTCTTGTGTTTAAGATAGCAAATACTCCGTGTGAAATAATAGGTCAGAGAAGCGAACCGAGCTGTTGCTTGCTCACTGATAGCCGTGGCCGCTTCCAGGCCGTGTAGCTCTGCTGCGATATTGCACGAGGAGCTTCACGGATATCATCGCATGGGATGAACAGATGAGGAATAAGGGAAGAAGAAGAAGAGAGAGGTAGCTAATGATCGAATGGCTCGGAGGGGTGTGCCTGCCGTGATTGGCTGTCCGCGATCCCGAGAGGGTCCTTCCCTCAGTGCGCGAACCGCGACTTCCTTACGTTCCTCGATCGCTTAAGAGGAGGGTAGAATCATCTCTCCCGCTTCATTGTCTAACAAGATCACTCCGATTGACTCACCCTACGTTGCGCATCCATCCCGCAAGCTTGACTGACTTAGAGCCAGCTCACCTTGACTCATACGCAGAAACGGAGTCCGCTTATCTCCAGACGTTACCCAAACCTTCGCCGATAGCTACATCGCGATTCGCCACCCCACATCTACCTACTTCGTCCACCACGAATCTGTTCATTTCACGAAACAACGAGTCCGGAAGAACATCAAGAAACTCCACTCGCGCGTCGCATCACCACTCCCCAGAAATCTTCCGAACGGCCGACAGAGCTCCTTTAAATACGCCGTGATCCCGAGTGATCACAGCGAGGAATCCGCTCCGAGGCCGATTCAGATTTCTGCATTCGACCTATTTCGTGGCACATGAGTAGCACGCTTTTGAAATACTTTCTTCAGGATGACGTGGACAGTTTCAAGCGTTTGTTGGCAAACGTCAGCAATGCGCCGACTGGCCAGCGGTCAGCGCCAGGTAGCATTACGCCGAAGATAGGAAGTCCCTCATACGGTTCGTCACCAAGTGCATTGCCGCGCAACCAGAAAAAGGTCATCGGGACCTCGCCGGGCGCATCAACTCCTGATCGCAGCGGATATGTACGAGGGACTACAAGTCCGTGGTCTCGTACACAAGTAAACGCTCGTGATCAAAACGGGCGCACATTACTTCATTTGATCGCCTCATCCCCGAAATCGACCGCCATCGAGTTCGCGAATGCGCTGTTGGAGTTACCTTTTGTTGATATATATGCCCAAGACTCGGAAAGTGGATGGACGGCACTGCACAGAGCTCTATATTCCGGGAACGTTGCTGTTGCGCAAGCTTTGATGCAAAAGGATCTTCGGGGCGCCACGGATTTCAGTGCTCCCAGCAGCCTTCATCACTTGACTGCAAGCTTAATCAAGATTAAAGACCGGGAAGGAAATAGTCCTTTCGATGTTTACGGTGCAACCATCATTGGTCGTGACATTAAGCAAGCCGTAACACTGGACGGAAAGTCACTGGGCGACTATATATCGAACGACAATGATAACGATGTTTCTTCAGCGGAAAACTCTGTCTTTGGAGGTGAAAGCCCCGATGATGGGTTTTGCCCAAGAGCGCAATTGAAAGCTCGAACAAATTTACAGGGCGATGAAGTTTTCACTTTTGGTAGCAACAAGAATATGACACTTGGTTTGGGAGATGAAGACGACCGTCAATTCCCAGAAAGGATATCACTGGATCGACCACATCACCTCCTTGAACGATTCTTCACGGAACGAGAAGAGGCTCGCGATCATCAAGAGCAAAGGTCGGCACTATTTGGTCAGGCTGTGGGTCATGCTGATAATACAGGCGATTTGCCTACTCTGGTTGCATCAAGACCGCTATCTATTCAAGATGTATACATGTCAAAACTACACACAGCAGTCTTGACCAACGATCCGGAATCGAACCTGTATATGGCTGGATTCGGCCCTGGCGGTCGCCTGGGTACGGGTGACGAGGCCACGAGATTTCATTTCGTTTGCATTGAAACAGGCGGACTTTCTGGAAAGAAAGTCATCACGCTTGCTCTTGGGCAGGATCACTCAATCGCCATTTCGGAACAAGGCGAAGTCTTTACATGGGGAAGTAACAAATACGGTCAACTAGGCTACAATCTTCCGCGGGCAAACAATAAGAGTGACACACCATTACAGAGCACCCCGCGACAGGTCTTCAACCCATTTAAGCGTGAAGTCATACTTGGGGCCGCCGCTTCTGCGATTCATTCCGTCGTTTTCAGTACATCCGGTCTTTACACATTTGGTAAAAATGAGGGTCAACTTGGTCTGGTTGATTCTGATGCTCGATCGCTTGAAGTCCAGGTCACTCCTCGTCGTGTCGGAGTTTCTCTCTTCAATGCTCCTATTCGCATGGTATCAGCCATCGATAGAGCTACCGCGGTTCTTCTCGAGACTAGTGAGACCTGGGTTTTTACGCATTACGGTTATTCTAAAGTCATCTTTCCTCTTGATTTCAGCTCATACTTCATTAAGGAAAGTTTTCTGGCCACCAGGTATGGCAACACAGCAAATCGGGTGCTGAAGGTCACTGCCGGCGGAAATACCATTTGCGCGCTTTCCAGCTTCGGAGAGGTTTACAGCGTTCATGTGAACAGTAGACCCGACCCTTCAACCACTTCATCGACGACTAATCCTGCAAAGATTCGAAACTCTCTCTCTACGCCAGAGCGTGTTTGGTCTGTGAGAAAGTCTCACATGGCTGCAAATGATGTTGATGTTGGACAAGATGGGTCTATCATCATCTGCACAACTTCCGGATCCGCATGGAGGAAAGAGAAACGAGCTAAAATCAAAGCATCCAGCTCCAAGGACTATAAATTCGTGCGTGTTGCAGGTCTCTCCAGAGTCGCAGCCGTCAGAAGCAACGCGTTTGGTGCATTTGCAGCTGTCCAGAAAGACTGTGATGTAACAAAGGAACAAGTGACCGTCTCCCCATCTTCATTATGGAATGACTTTTTCCAGCTTTTGCCGATTAGTTCTCTGGCAGAAAACGCAGAGACCGATCTCACGGATGAATTCATGATCAGGCATCAAATAGCCAAGATGAAGTTGGCTGTTTCCTCTTCGTCTGACATAGAAACGGAGGTGCAGCGTATCGTGGAGAGGAGTCACATGGAAAGACCTGCACACGTTATTTGGCTCAGAACTACGGTATCTGATACGCAAATACCTGTCCATGAATTCATTTTCGCTGGTCGAAGTCCTATTTTGCGAACAGCACTAGCTGAATTGCGGCGAGGCAATGGGTTCTCGCTCCCAGACTTCATCACGTTGGCAGAGGTTAAAAGTGGTGCCCATGAAGTTGTTTTTCAAGGAATGGACTTCCTCGCGCTTCTAAATCTCGTTGTGTTTCTCTATACCGATGATGTCTTGGATGTGTGGCGTGATGTTAGACACGACTCGGTCAATGCCTATAGGTATAGACAGGTTCGAACCGAGGTCATGCGCATTGCTACTCATCTGGACATCCAGGCTCTAGAGCGGGCTGCTCGAGTAATGGGCGAACCGTCCCGGACGTTACATTATGACATGGAGAGAGCATTATATGATCCAACTTTCTTTGAGAGCGGCGATGTCACCATACGCTTGAAAGATGCAATAATTCGCGCCCATAGTCAGGTTGTCTGCCAAAGATGCCCTTTCTTTGATGCTCTTTTCCATGGTCGATCGGGTGGAAGATGGCTCGATTCAAGACGCCAAGAGGATGCCATTACAATCGATCTTCGAAATATGGATTCACACGTATTCAGTTTTGTCCTTCGTCATCTATACGCAGATACAGAAGATGGACTATTTGAAGATGTGCGGTACAATAACCTGGATGATTTCATTGATTTGGTTCTCGATGTGATGTTTGCTGCCAATGAGCTCATGGTAGATCGGTTGGCTCAGGTTTGTCAGAAGATGCTAGGACAATTTGGTGAGTAAAGGACAGCTTTGATGTGTTACGATATATACTGATTTTTATCAGTAAACACTCGCAATGTCTGTCAACTGCTTAATGCTGTTGCTCCCTGCACAGTAACAGAGTTCAAGGAGGCTGCTTTGGAGTATATCTGTCTGAACCTTGAGACCTTGCTTGAGAACAGGTGAGTCGCATTGGTTGGCTTGTTTACGTACTAGCTAATCATCTCACAGGCTACTTGATGATCTTGAAGAAGATTTGATGGACGAACTAGACGAGATCTGCCAGGAAAATCAACTTGCACGATATCCCGTTTCCCGTGGCCGCAACTCAGAAGAAGCGTTACTTGAGAGATATCCCGAGTTAGTGACGAGTCTTGAAGTAGACAGGCAAAGGAGAGTTGATTCAATGCGTCTCAGTTCGCGACGTGACCAAGACGAATTGTTCGATGGGAAGATTCGAGCAAGTGTCTTTGACAAAGGCACCCCATCACCGTCCGTTCGGAGAACGAAAATCGCTCAAGGTGGTGAGCCAAGGCAGACTGTTGGAAGTCCGACACTCAAGGCTCGACAGTCTATAAATGATCTCATGTTCCAAATGGACGACGAGTCAACCATGTCGCCCACTCCAGTGCACAAAGGCAAAGCTCCCATGACTAATACGCCTGCAGAAGATCTGGATGATTTATCACAGCCTCCTGCTTTCTCTCTGTCTTTCAATCAAGGAGATTCTGTAGGCAATGCAAACTATGTGCAAGCTGGAGTGGGTTCATTGGAAAGTGGTGCAGCTAGCAGTCTGACTACGTTTACCACACTTCAGCCAACGCCTCCAGCTGCGTCAAAGGCGGCACCATGGGTATCGCCTAATATTTCAGGCGATAAAAGAAACCTCAGAGATATCATGGCTGAGACGTCCACGTCACGTGTTTCGAATCTTACTCTTGGCATGACAGATCGCTCAAACGCTCAATCTGCTGGCACTTTCTCTCAGAAGATGTCACAAAAAGAACGCAAGAGACTTCAGCAGGTACAAGCTCAGGAAGCTCTGGAGGCACAGCAAAAAGCGGCAGTCGATTCTCGACAGTCACCATGGCAGACAGTTAGCAAAAAGCCAACCCCAAGCCCGCGTGATGATGTTGTCGAACAGACCGGCTCGAATCCCAAAGCTACTCAAAAGCCCGCCATGACCCTTCGGCAGACCGTCGCTGGAAGTCCATCGATCCGTCCGCTTATCAAACCTGGACCGTCTCCTAGTGGTCAAGGACGGAGTGTCTCACAGCCTAACCCAGGTCCTTCCACAAATGCAAAGCCGATACCAGCAAACACGACCCCTGCAAAGTCAAAGGCAAGACCATCACCTAGCTTGTCTCCCATCTCCACGCCACAGCCCGTCATCCAGTCAATTCGTCACACACCCCGTCCTGAGCGATCTCTTCCTGGTCCCGCCGGTCAAGCATCTCTAGCTTCGATCCTTCTTCAACAGCAAGCAGAAAAGGACGAGATTCGCGAAGCTGCATCCGCCAAACATAAGCTACAAGACATTCAAGCAGAACAAGAGTTTCAAGAATGGTGGGATAAGGAGAGCAGACGAGTCATGGAAGCCGAGGCTGCAGCTGCGGCAGCGGCTTCGCGGTCGTCGAAGGGTCGGAATGCTCGACGCAAGAATAGGGGTCAGCAGCCGTCACAGTCACAACAACAACAGCCCTCACGGCAATTGCAACTGCCACAAGGAAGCAAGCCTCAACAACAACAACAACAACAACAACAACAACAACAACAACAACAACAACAACAACAACAACAACAACAACAACAACA